>BLSH010426295.1:18932-37884 GCA_018402905.1 Glandirana rugosa
GGAGATGACCAGGTGCATTCGTTCCGTCTCTGTTATGATACCAGTATAGGCTTCCTATGTTACTCTTACCGTATTACTTCGGTGTATAAGGTCATTCAAGAAGACATGGTTCGTGTGGTCGGTCCTTTCTCTCGTTGAGAAGTTATGGCAGACCTCGACTTGTCTTAAGGGGTCCGTTTTGGTGACACCGGAATTCGTCGCAAGCTCAAGGTTCTGGTGGTTTATCTGAGGTAGACATCACATAGATGGTCATTGTGTCATACAATACAAATTCTGGCAAGTGTTAGACAAAAATCCGACAAATGTGTAAAAACATAACTTACATTTTTTTCCCTCAACGCTGCTTAAGGCCACAGTGGTTTTGCCTGGGGAATTCTGTTCAGCTCCAGACGGTATTGAAGAGTTGCTCTCTTTCCTGGCTGGTGTGCTTGGTACAGAAGAACTTACTGGAATATGTGGCTTCATTATGCCATTCTCATTGTATCCTTCGGATATGACCATAGTATTGTCTCTGCCTTGCTTACGTGGACCAGTAGAGGGCATTGTAGGACTTGGGGCATTGAGTGCCTCGGGAGGATCATGTTCAGGATTCTCATAGGCTTGTGCTTGAGTTGTTCTGCCTCTCACAGGTCCACTCGATTGCGGCAGTAGAGATTTCCTTCCACATCCACAAGATATGAGTGAGGAGAAACTCTCTGAACAGAGGTGCCCAGTCTCCAGTGACCAGTCCTGTCACCAGGCAGCAGCTTGATACGGATTGACTCTCCAATGCTTAGCTCAGGTATGTCTTTGGCAGACACATCAAATGTCAGTTTTTAGATCTGTTTCCTACGTCAGAGGTTCTCCAGTACATCTGTAACCACACAAGGGTCAAGCAATTTGTTTGACACAGGTAATGAAGGCTTCAGTCTCCTTAACAGCAAGCACTCTGTGGGACTACTGTCCATTCCTTTGGTTGGGGTGTTCCTCCAATGTAGAATGGCTTGCCACGGGTCATTACCATCATATTGGGACTTCTTGCAAAGATCCTTTACAATATTTACAGCTGATTCTGCCTTGCTATTAGCTTGTGGGTGCCGCAGGGATGAGGTAAGATTCTCAAATTCCCAATCTGTAGAGAACCGTCTGAATTGGTCACATATAAACTGAGGTCCATTATCCGAGATTACTCTGTCTGGCAGGCTATAACATGCAAACTGTACTTCCCAACGCTTGATTGTAGTTTCAGCAGACAGGCCAGGAAGGTGCTCAATCTTTCAAAAATCAGAATGGTGATCCACAATTAGTAGAAAATTTTGCCCGGCATAATTCAGTAAATCCATGCTTATAATCTGCCAAGGCTGGGTGGGCAGCACATGTGACATTATGGGTTCTTTGTGTTGTTCCTGTGCATATTCATTGCATGCTGAGCAATGGCTAACAAAGTCTCTAATCTCATTTTGCATGTTGGGCCAATATAAGGTATCTCATGCCTGCCTATAGCATGCTTCTCCACCAATGTGACTGGCAGGAATGCGTGTCAACATCTCCAATCTTAGAGATTTAGGAACGATGACTTTGGCCCTTAGTAAAGTCTGCCATCCTGAATGCCGATTTCATCTCTGAAAGTCCAATATTCTCTCACAAGTAATGGCACTTCCATCTGAATCTGGTCAACCATTCAGAACAACAGATTTAAATGTTTGCAAACTCTCGTCAATTCCTGTGTGCTGTTTTATCTGAAACAAATTCTGGTCTGTGATGTTTGAATGATTGATTTGTGACAGGACATCCAGGTCCTGTTGAACATTGTAGACTGTGTGTTGTGTGCCACCTACTGCTGTAGCTCTGCTAAGAGCGTCACTAATGTACATTTCAGGTCCAGGTTTATAGACATTTAGACAATAGTTTTGTAACGTTAGCAACATGATCTGTAGGCGTTTGGCTGCACACAAAAGTGGTTTCTTGAACATAGATATCAGAGGTTTATGGTCAGTTTCTCCCGGGATCTCGCCACAACCATAGAGGTGGTGATGAAAGCACTGGCAGGCAAACACAATACTCAGACATTCCTTTTCAATCTGTGTGTAGTTTTGCTCAGTAGGGGTCAGTGCCCTTGAAGTAAATGTGATAGGCTGGCCAGCTTGCAATAGACAACACCTGAGTCCACTTTTGCTTGCATCACTTTGAATAGTTACAGGTTCTGTAACATCACAGTACTTAAGGACAGGTGTATCTGTGACCAAACGTTTGATTTCCTTCACTCCGTTATCATGCTTAGGAAGCCAATGACAAACCACGTTCTTGTCCTGAAGCCTTCTCAATGGCCCACAGACTTCTGAGAGACGTGATAGGAATGTTGCTAAATAGATAACAAATCCTATGAAGCACCGCAGGGATTTCACATTAGACGGCTGTGGTATATCCAGTATAGTTGAAGCCGGCAGCACTTAAATCCTTGCAGTGTAGTTTATTGGTACATCGGAGTGACAGTAAAACAATATCGCTGACCGGTTTTCAGCATAAACCTTAGTCGTAGCTAGTTTAAAACAGATATGACAAGAAATATATATGTGCACTTAAACAGCCACCTATAGGCATTTGGCATATATAATTAATCACACATGTCATCGAGGTGAGTGGTACTTACACTTGTGCCGAAAGAAAAAAGGGGAGAGAAATCCAAGATATATAACCAAGATTTAACAATTTAAACATTAGAAGATAGTGTGGGAGGGAAAATAGAGGATTCTATATAAGATGTTGAACTTTGTTCTTCCAACAGGGAAGAAAACATATGACAAAAATATAAGAATAAAAATATAAGAGCAAAATAAATGAAAAAGTTATTCCTAAACGCTTTGAATCAAGTTACAACATTTGACCAAAGATATACTACAGAAAAAGACTTTCTGGGAACAGGAGACAAGTGAAAATGGGGATATATATATATATATCTCATACTGGCCTCTGGAAGTTCAACATGGCACCTCATGGCAAAGAACTCTCTGAAGATCTGAAAAAAAATTGCTGCTCTACATAAAGATGGTCTAGATTATAAGAAGATTGCCAAGACCCTGAAATTGAGCTGCAGGACGGTGGCCAAGACCATACAGCGGTTTAACAGGACAGGTTCCACTCAGAACAGCGCCTCACCATGCTCGACCAAAGAAGTTGAGTGCACGTGCTCAGCGTCATATCCAGAGGTTGTCCTTGGGAAATAGACATATGAGTGCTGCCAGCTTTGCTGCAAAGGTTGAAGGGGTGGGGGGTCAGCCTGTCAGTGCTCAGACCATACGCCGCACACTGCATCAAATTGGTCTGCATGGCTGTCGTCCCAGTAGGAAGCCTCTTCTAAAGATGATGCACAAGAAAGCCAGTTTGCTGAAGACAAGCAGACTAAGGACATGGATTACTGGAACCATGCCCTGTGGTCTGATGAGACCAAGATAAACGTATTTGGTTCATATGGTGTCAAGCGTGTGTGGTGGCAACCAATTGAGGAGTACAAAGACAAGTGTGTCTTGCCTACAGTGAAGCATGGTGGTGGGGGTGTCATGGTCTGGGGCTGCATGAGTGCTGCCAGCACTGGGGAGCTACAGGTCATTGAGGGAACCATGAATGCCAACATGTACTGTGACATACTGAAGCAGAGCATGATCCCCTCGCCTCAGAGACTGGGCTGCAGGGCAGTATTCCAACATGAGAACGACCCACAAACACACCTCCAAGATGACCACTGCCTTGCTAAAGAAGCTGAGGGTAAAGGTGATGGACTGGCCAAGCATGTCTCCAGACCTAAACCCTATTGAGTATCTCTGGGGCCTCCTCAAATGGAAGGAGGAGGAGCACAAGGTCTCTAACATCCACCAGCTCCGTGATGTCGTCATGGAGGAGGGGAAGAGGACTCCGGTGGCAACCTGTGAAGCTCTGGTGAACTCCATGCCCAAGAGGATTAAGGCAGTGCTGGAAAATACTGGTGGCCATACAAAATATTGACACTTTGGACTTACTCTAGACATTTTCACTTAGGGATGTACTCACTTTTGTTGCCAGCGGTTTAGACATTAATGGCTGTGTGTTGAGTTATTTTGAGGGGACAGCAAATTTACACTGTTATACAAGCTGTACACTCACTACTTTACATTGTAGCAAAGTGTCATTTCTTCAGTGTTGTCACATGAAAAGAGAGAATAAAATATTTACAAAAATGTGAGGGGTGTACTCACTTTTGTGAGATACTGTATATATATCTATATGTGTGTGTGTAAATACAGTGGTATTGAGGAAATGGTCCACATCCCATCTGTGGTTCATGCCTATAGGGGAGCGTGTCCCCAACAGAAAAAGCCACTTGACTTCCTGTTCCAGGAGCCTTCTGTGTGTATCTCCTCCACACACCGACATGCTAATTTTTTGTACTGCAGAGAAAGAAAAAGAATCCATGTTACCCTCATGTATATATTTAAAGTGCCTTGATACATTGGACTAATTAGAGGCGGTCCCCTAGTTACAAACGACTCCTACTTACAAATGGAGGGAGACAACAGGAAGTGAGAGGAAATCTACCCCTAGGAAGGGAAATTTGCTGCTGTAAGAGTTATTATGGGAAAAATGTGTCTCCATTGATGCTTTATATCCAAATTTTGTTTCCACAACAACCCAAAATTTTCAAAACCCAATTGCCATTGGGACAGGAAGTGAGGTGAAATCTTCTGAACAGAAACATAAACAGCAAAACAAACATTCTATGTCTCAGCAGATCCCCTTCAGCCTCTTAGTACCCATCTCCCTATTAGAGAATAAAATGGAGGTAGTTCCAATGTTTTATGTCACACGACATTAGCGCAATTGATTAGGAAACACAAAATGTCAGTAAAAGCCCAGTGCAGGTAATGTTGGGGCCACAGACACAATCTATCCCCCAATTCATAGATCCCTAGAGAAGAGTTTCCTGTGGAAGTGACGTTGTGTACAAGTCAATGAAACCCCCGACACTCCCAGCTGAGAACAATGAAGGAGTTTACTATTCCAATCCTCCAACCAGTTTTCTGGCTGGGAAGGTCTGGGAGTCAATATTTCCCCAGCTGACCAGGAACAATGAAGGACTTTACTATTCCAATCCCCAACAACTCGTTTTCCCACTCGCTATTTCCCCCGCTGGCAGAGACAAGACTTCTTATAGAGTGTCAGCTTCTTGCATCATCCAGCATCGGGAAATGGGTGATAAATACAATGACCCCTCCCCTTATATCCATAAACCCCATCCTCTTATCATCAAAGTAAAAGATGTGACATCTGTGATAAATCACCGACGCATTTCACCTCATCAGTATTCAGTGATAAACCATAAAGTGACATCAAAGTCCATTCAACGTCTCCTTTATACTTCAATAAATGAGATCACCACCAATAAATGCCTCCAAACCTTCCAGAACTTCTTCCTCCAAATCTCAGTATATATGTTCCAACAAACCGTGCGTAGTGGACTACAAAACACCTCCTTCCCCAATCACCAATCCTGTGCTCTCTTGGTGCTCACACTCAGATTGTCCGCTCACCACACCTCTATCACCCTCCTAATAAGTGGCTCCACAATAGCTTTGGAGGAAACCTGGCTGAGAAAGGCTGGACTAGGCAGTAATGTATTTCTATCCCCCTTGGTGGGAGTGGAGATGACCCCATCTATAAGGATATACAGGACATCCACACACAGCACAAGGCCGTGTTCACACTACCAGACCTTTCTCAGGGCTGCAGTTCCTCTGAGCTCCACAAGGTGGTGATCTCACTTCTACCCACACAGGAAGTCTCTATGGAAGACAGGAAGTGATGTCAGGTACAGACAGGAAGTTCCGGGTGAGAGGTGAGTCGGGAGGAAGTAGAGAGGAGACGTTGCTGGAAGTGGCTAGTGATGGGAAGTTCGATTCATTTAAGTGAATCGGTTCATTTCGAGTCACTCACTGAAACGAACCGATTCATGAATCGATTCTTCGGTTCACTTGCTGAGTCTATTGACAAGCAAGTGAACCGAAGCTCTGACTGAACCTTAGTGGAGAGCAAGGCAGGCAATCTATATAAACGTAACAGCTAATCTTTGTAAATGCCAACATCACCTCTCCTGCAAACACAACTGCATAGAGAGGAATAAATCCTCTTTTTTGTGTTATATTTTTTTTATATTTGTGTATATATAAAATACAAATTTTATATATATATATATATATATATATATATATATTTTTTTTTATATTGAGACAGCCCTTTGATTCAGTTATACAGCTACTAAATTAGGCAGATGTCTCAGAAGGGATGCCCGTCCCTTTAACATGCAGATCTTTAGGAGAAGCCAACTAAAAAGTTATCTCTTCTCTTCCAGACTTTCTGCCCCCACTGTCTTTAAGGCTGTCTGTGCCTTATCACTGCTGCTATCCCCAGTGGTGATTCATGGTTCTTTCAGTGTACTGTGCTGTAACAACTCCTTTGATTCTTTAACTCGGTTAACTCGTATGATTCTTTAACTCCATGTACTGCTGAACAGAACTGGTGACCTGAACTGATGAACTGATTCAATTGAACTGATGAACTGAACTGTGTGAGCTGTATATCCATCCAGTTCTTTGTGTCGGTGTGCTGTGATTGGTTGCAGGGAGGGGCTGAGTTCTCACTCTAGGATCACATGACCTAAGCTGCTCTGCAATGCTCTTCTATGCTATGGAGTACAAATGAACGGTTCCAAACGAATCAGTTCAGTGAAAAGAATCGATTCACTCAGTTCAGTGAAAAGAATCGATTCAAAAGAACGATTCGTTCATGAACTGGACATCACTAGAAGTGGCAGCAGAGGAGGTAATAAGATCTTATTTTCTATTTACACCCAGTAATAGGGTTGCCACATCATCCCTTTAATCCAGGACACATACTAATTACACAGGTTGTTCTGTGGCTGATTAAGGTGGTAATTAAACTAATTTGGTGCCTCATCTGCATTAAATCAGCCATAGAACAACCTGTGTAATTCATATGTGTCCTGGATTAAAGGGATGATGTGGCAACCCTACCCAGTAACCCCCCCCCCCCCCGTCATGTCCGTCCTCTTCCTCCATAGTCACTGTGATGTCTTTTATCTCCAGCAGATGATGATACACACATATATAGTGTGGGAACCTAGATGAACCCCTTCAGAGTCCGAATATACGCCTACTTATGGGGCCGGAACATTCTCTGTATTTTGGAGATGTCACTTTCCTCACCAATCACCTTCTCACCTCATCAGTCTATACTAATGGATTATATGACTTTTATTAGTGGTGGGGGGTTTATTTAGGGAGGATCGGAGTATGTATGTCTTTATTTTATGATTCAAATAGGAAGAAAGAGGGAAAAATGTAATTTGTAGTAAATGTCCTGAACACAAATTTCTCCATAATGATCCCAGTCTCAGATTTTCATCCTAAAAATGTGATCAGTAAAGTCTCCGGAGTACACGGAGATCACAGGAATATGATGAGTCCTGGCAAAGCCAAAGCTCATCCTGCCAATGTCCCTCCAACCTGAGTCAGAGAATCCTATGACATCACAATGACCTTACAGCTCCCCCCCCACCCCCAATGTCCCTCCATCTGGCTTTTTTTCTGATGCTCTTAGGATGTGGGTGGCCTCCTAACATCCTTACTTGTAAAGTGGGACTGTTGGTCCTGTGTTGTATGTAATGATGTCAGAATACCTGCAACAACCTGCGTAGTGTGGGGGTCCTGTGTGGGTCAATTATACCTCAGCCTGAAGTGGGGCTTTAATAAATTGGAGAATTTAAAGTTTAGGTGAGGAGGATTCTGGGAATATCATTTGATTTTACAATCTGTGTATTAAACTACAGTTTTCCTCATGTGAAGTCTGGAGATCACATGACCATCACATTGCCTCCACCTCCCTCCCTGATAGAATAGAGAAATACAAAGAAGATTCTAGAAGTCACCAGAGAGATCATCGAGGAGAAGTGAGCGGTGCTGGGAATTCTGGGACATTATCCAGTAACAGACAAGGGATGTGTCTGGATGGTGACTGTATCATTGTGTGTGTCAGGTTCCTATAAGGAGTCAGGATGTCACTGTCTATTTCTCCATGGAGGAGTGGGAGTATTTAGAAGGACACAAGGATCTCTACAAGGACCTCATGATGGACAATCAGCCGCCCCTCACATCACCGGGTAAGAGGAGACTTTATTGTAAAGGAGAGAGCAGTACAGAGGGTCCACCTAGATCCCCCATCATCTGATAAACACATAGAAACAATGTATTCAGTCAGTGTTGTGTTTCCTACAGATGGATCCAGTAATGGGAACCCACCAGAGAGATGTCCCCGTCCTCTGTATTCCCGGGATTCCACACAGCAGGGTCACACCACCCCTCACCATCATCAGGTAGATGAGGAACAATCACTGATAGTATCATTAGGATCTGTACATTATCTGCATTGTTACCATTGATGTCATTTTTATTCTATATTTAGAGTGGAAACCTGAGAGATTCTAAAGTTGAGGTTAAAGAAGAGATAAAAGAGGAGGATGATGAGGATGGGGTGATGGAGGAGTCAGAGTCTCTAACAGAACACAAAGATCTGTACCAGGACACCATGGGGGAGTCATCCAGCTACAGAAACCCACCAGAAAGATGTCCCCATCCTCTGTATTCCCGGGATTCCACACAGGAAGGTCACCCCATCCCTCACCATCATCAGGTAGATGATTCACAGTTATTGGTAGTTCTGATTTATACACAGCATGTTTGTTACAATGAATGTTTTATTATATATTCAGGGTGGAAACCTCGGGGATTATAATATTGTTGTTAAAGAAGAGATAAAAGAGGAGGATGAGGAGTATGGAGTGATGGAGGAGTTTTCAGAAGAACACAAGGATATGAAGGAGCCACCTAATACCAGGAACCCACCAGAGAGATGTCCCTGTCCTCTGTATTCCCGGGATTCCACACAGGAAGGTCACACCATCCCTCACTGTTACAAGGTTGGTAGGACGAAGCTTATAAAACACAGACTCATGGAGACAATATGTGGATTTTTATGTGATGTCACAATAATAAAGCGTATATCTTACAGATGATATTCTTTCTCATTTTCTTGATTTAGAGTGGAGATCCAATGGATATAGAATTTGAGGTTAAATCAGAAGAAGAGATATATGTGAGGGATGATCAGCAGTCTATGGAGGAGGATGGAATAATGGGGACATTTATAGAGGAGGACACTCCTACAGAGATCAGCACAGGTGGGTCATTAACACTAAATACATTCCTCCACCCGTTCTGTATTCCTGTGTTTCTCTCAGATAATCTTCCTTCTCTGTGCTGCAGGCACAATTTATGTATCTAGACTGGATTTATGGAGATTCTGGGGTTCAGTGGACAGCAAAATGTTCATTTTCACCATACAGTAGATGTTACTAGACCTAGGCATGTGTTTTGGGTCTTTTGCCACACACCAGGGCATGGCAAGATGTCTGACAGACAATTCTCCCAGGATTACTTACTCTGTTTTCTGCTGGCTATGCTGGGTGGAGGGATTTGTCTGTAGAGTCTCAGACCCAAGTCACTGAGTGCAGTCTCAGGAGATGGGAGGCAGAGGTTTGGGACCTCTGCAGCTTGTCACATGTAAACATGTAAGCTTCCACTGATTACTGAATACCAGTTTTAGAGAATAAAAAATAAGGACTGTAGTCCTTATAGGTCGGACTGTTAAGGTACTCCAGTCTCGAAAATATATACAAATATAAACTTTATTGGTACAAAAAATATATATAATGAAAAGAGAGACAAACAGCATGACTGTTTAAAAACATGCATATAGTGTTGAGAACAATGTACATAAAATGGTATTTGTTACATCAAGTGAGAACAATGAGCCCCTGTGTGTCAACGCATTTCGCTTCTTCAGGACACACATAGGGGTGGTAGAAAGGAACAACAGGTCTCACTGGAATAAAACACATATATCAGTTCTTTCATAAAGTTCATTAACATCCACAAAAGAAAACCATCATAAAACAGATCAGGCTCATGATTAACCAAGACAGACTGTCTTCACCTTACTAGTAAAAGGACGCATGCACGTGAGGAAAAATGTCTTCCTAAACAGATAGACTAGCCAACGGAGGTAATTGGTATAAACCTCAAACATATAGAGGCACCTGGAATGCTATAGTGGTAAAAATAGAGACTGGGTGTCACTTATACAAAGATCTATGAAGCGGCCAAAAAAAAGATAATGAGGCACTTACTGCTTACTGTAGTAACCTCTATAGAGATCCCATGGGACATCATTCAAGTAAAGTACTGAAAAAGATGCCACTGTCCATAAAGTTCTTTCTTTTTCGGTACTTTATAAATAGAAGGGGTGGGGACACTCGTCCTATAATCCCCTCATCACTGTCACTCCTATAAAAGACAATTCTTGTTGTTTCCTCACTCTCTGACTAAGGTCCATGAATAAAGAAATGAACTGGTAGGAGATTCAGAGATGCAGGGCTGAAACAACTAATTGATAATAATTGATTTTGAAAATAGTTGTGAACTATTTTCATAATCGATTAGTTAGTCAGTCGATTAGTTGGCCTGCATACAGAATGCATTATTTCTTTATATATCAGAAAATGCAGCTCAGTAAACCATCCATACATGCCAGTAAATGCCTGAGAACTTGAATTTGTGAGGAGCAATGCCTCATGGGACATGTAATCCTGGGCAAGAGAAGGAAGCAAGTGATTCTAAAGGCAGAAGTTTTTGCACCTTTTTGAAATCTATACTATACTTAGCGGCTTTTTATAGGGGAACGCTATACTATACTTTGCGGCTTCCTATAGGGGAACTCTATACTCTACTTTGCAGCTTCCTATAGGGGAACTATATACTATACTTTGCAGCTTCCTATAGGGGAACTCTATACTATACTTTGCAGCTTCCTATAGGGGAACTCTATACTATACTTTGTGGCTTCCTATAAGGCAGGGATGGTGAACCTATGGCACACGTGCCACAGCTGACATGCAGAGCCCTCTCTGTGGGCACGCCAGGAAGAGCGCACACCGTGGCCGCCGCAGACTTTTTTTTCATACTAGTGATAAGTCTGATTACTTCTCTCATCACCGCTGCTTGGTCTCTCCTCCTAGGTAGACTGTACGTGACAGTGCAGGTCCGTCCGGGGCGTGGTGTCACACACTCGTCCTGACTCCTGCAGTGCAGTGTGGAGTCATCTCTAAGGGAGGGGCTGGAAGTCGCTCCGTGGAGTGCCAGGCAGCGTGGGTCACGGCAGGAGAACAGGAGGACCGACTCCAGAGGAACCAACTGGAAGGCAGCACACCTCAAGCCCAAGGAGCTGACTGAGTCTGTCAGTGTTTGCTGAGCGTGAGGCTGACTCAGACTGTGGAGCAGAGCAAAGTAAGTTAACTTGTTAACCAGTTTGGACTCACTGGTCACTGGAGTGGACTTAACAGGTCAGCAATAGCCAGGGACAGTCACAGGATGGGGGGACTGGGTGGTCTGGCCTGGGACTGGAGCTGGAGCTAGGGCCTACATGGGGGTCAGTACAGTGGCCACCCCAGTGCGCGAGAAAAAGCACAGAGCCCAGGAGGAGGAAACCTAGGTGTTTTAGCATGTGAGATATGTAATATTAATGATTGCATTTGCAATCGTATCTGCAATCATCAGTACAGGCCAGGGCCCTGTTAGTTGAACTGGTGATGAACTATGTCTGCTTTCTCTGATCCACTCTTGTAGTATGTCTGTGTTCTCTGATCCACTCTTGTAGTATGTCTGCGTTCTCTGATCCACTCTTGTAGTATGTCTGCGTTCTCTGATCCACTTTTGCAGTATGTCTGCGTTCTCTGATCCACTCTTGTAGTATGTCTGTGGTCTCTGATCCACTCTTGTAGTATGTCTGCGTTCTCTGATCCACTCTTGTAGTATGTCTGTGGTCTCTGATCCACTCTTGTAGTATGTCTGTGGTCTCTGATCCACTCTTGTAGTATGTCTGTGGTCTCTGATCCACTCTTGTTGTATGTCTGTGGTCTCTGATCCACTCTTGTAGTATGTCTGTGTTCTCTAATCCACGGTGGGAAAAGTTCTGTCAGGGGACAGGAGAGTGAGGAGATGGAGGCTCCCTTTGGAGGTAAAATAAGGGTTGGAGGCTGCGCTTGAGGTGACAGATGCTGTCTAACCATATATCACAAGCAGTCTTTATATTAATATTATTTTAAATGTATTTGTACTTGTAGAACCAGACCAGAGAGTAGACAGTGTTTTTTGATGGTTTTAATTTGAAATGTACCTTCCTGTCAGGGGCGTAACGATAGGGGTTGCAGGGGTTGCAATTGCAACCGGGCCCCATGGTCCAGGGGGCCCATGTGCCTCCCTTGTACACCTGAATAGGAGGGATGGCGGGGGTGGCATTTAGAGGACCCAATCTCCTCCATTTTCCTCTACCCAGTTTACTTGTCTTCTACTGTTCCCAGGGCCCCTGTGTGCTTCCCTGGTCCCCCTGGGGCCTACTGCAGAACTTGTGAAAGGGCCCCACTGCAGTATCGTAATAAAGGGACCCACGATAGGCGTAAAGGGCCCCAGGATCAGTGGGAAGGGCCCTGGCCAGGGGGCCCTTCATAATTTCTTGCACCGGGGCCCTGAAGGTTCTAGTTACGCCTCTGCTTCCTGTCCTTTACTAAGGTTTGTACTTTGGAAAATGTCTGCCACAGCCTTGGTCCATGCCTATCCCTGCACTGACCGGTGTATACCTTTTTCATAGCGCCGCTCGGCACTATTAAGAAATCCAACATTTGCAATGACTTTAAGGGCTCTGTGCAGGGAAGATCGGCATCTGAACCCAGAGAAGGTGGAGGCTGATAGACTGGAGGTGATAGAATGCATTACAATTACATAAAGTAAAAGTTTACCAGTATTGTGCATTATATATACAATTACTATATATACATGAAGAAAGTCTCAGCTTTCAGTACTACTTTAATATAAAAGTTTTCCCCCCTCTAACCTCCATATAGCTTCATGTCTGACTCCCAGGTAAAATCCCTGTATATCCTACTTCTGGGTATATTTATTATTATATATATATGATATAAGATCTATTACTTTCACTATCTCACAGTATAAATGAATCCCTTATAGTAGGGATTATCTGCTGTCTTTGTACTATAAAGGACTTTTTTAACCCCATCATAACAGATGATTAGAAAAAAGAATCACTGCTACTACTAAATGTCCTATGCTGGCCATACACGGATCAATTTGTGGACGAGAATATTCACACAAATATTTGTACATTCAATGAATGGAGGAGTGTAGTTAAAAATTTCCACTTGTTTTTAACTTTCAATTTTAAAATGAATGTAACTTCAAAAACCACATACACAATGTGAAAATGTATTCGATGGAGAAAAGCTTTCTGTTCTGCTCCTTTGAATTTTCCCGTCACTGTGGTGGAAAATGAACGCCGATTTGACCCAACTAATGGTTAGAAAATTGGATGAATGTTTTATTGAAAGAAAAATGAGTTTGTGTGCGGCCAGCATAAGTGAGAGCGGGGGCAGGGAGCTTGTGCCCACCTACCTGCCTATGACAAGGGAGTCTGTCACCCATCATATTATATTACACTCCTGTCTGAGAATCTGAAAAACTGCGTTTTAGGTCTTTTTTACATTTGAATAATGTTGATGTGTGATTGTGATATGTAGCAGATTCACCCTCTAATAATCCATCTATCTGTCTGTTATTCTCAGAGTGGATGAAATATCCAACTATATAGCTGGAGATTTATATTTACCACTGCATATAGAGATTCAAGAATATTAACTCAATTATACAACAAACTTTATTGAGGTTTTTATCCAATTAGTCGTTTAATCAAAACAATAAGCAGCCAACGAATCAATGATGAAAATAATTATTAGTTGCAGCCCTACAGAGGAGCCATTTACTCGTTACCTTGAGGGGGAATTGTAAGATCCTCAGAGACAAAGCTGCCTGATGTGGGCGGAGTCCTGGTTTAGGGGAACCAATCAGCTCATGTCTAGTAATAATCTTTGTGTTTCTATTTTAGTAGATGGACGGGAGATGAGGAAAACCTCAGAGGATCGTCTCACTTTGTCTCCAGACTGTAAAGTAGAAGATGAGGACATCACACAGTATAGTCCAGGAGAAAACCCGGCTACCTCAAATGTCCATCCGGCACCACACAGTGTAGATGGACCATCGTATTCCTCTTATCCTGAGGAACCTCAGACTGTGAGGGACGGTGCCGTCCTTCCAACAGATAAGAGGTTTTCCTGTACTGAGTGCGGGAAGTGTTTCCACTCTAAATACCATCTTAATGTGCATAAAAGATCTCACACGGGAGAGAAGCCGTATTCCTGTCCTGAGTGCGGGAAATGTTTTTTGATGAAGTCCCATCTTTCCAGACACCAGAGATCTCACATGGGGAAGAAGCCACATTCCTGCCCTGATTGTGGAAAATGTTTTTCAGATGAGGCTAGTCTTTACACACATCAGAGATTGCACAAGGGGGAGAAGCCGTATTCCTGTCCTGAGTGTGGGAAATGTTTTTCAGACAAGTCCATTCTTTCCAGACATCAGAGATCTCACACGGGGGAGAAGCCATATGCCTGTCCTGAGTGCGGGAAATGTTTTACACGCATGTCCAGTCTTTCCAGACATCAGAGATCTCACAAGGGGGAGACACCTTATTCTTGTCTTGAGTGTGGGAAATGTTTTACACAGAAGTCCAGTCTTTACAAACACCAGAGATCTCACACGGGGGAGAAACCACATTCCTGTCCTGTGTGCGGGAAATGTTTTTCACGAATGTTCATTCTTTCCACACATCAGAGATCCCACACCGGGGAGAAGCCACATTCCTGTCCTGAGTGCGGGAAATGTTTTTCAGATAAGGCTAGTCTTTACAGACATCAGAGATCTCACACAGGGGAGAAGCCGTATTCCTGTTCTGAGTGTGGGAAGCGTTTTTCATTGAAATCCAATCTTTACAAACATCAGAGATCTCACACGGGGGAGAAGTATTCCTGTCCTGAGTGCGGGAAATGTTTTTCCCAGAAGTCCAATCTTTCCAGACATCAGAGATCTCACATTGGGGAGAAGCCATTTTCCTGTCCTGAGTGAGGGAAATGTTCCTCACTGAAGTCCTGTCTTCCTGTACATCAGGGATCCCATGCAACCCTTGAGGTGTTATAAGTGCAGGAAATGTCTTCTATATGAATGTAAATAAGGAACCCAATTGTTTCTTTTACCCACACAATAGAAAAAAATGTGTATATGTGGTGCACCCCTCACATTTTTGTACACATTTTATTCTATATTTTCATGTGACAACACTGAAGAAATGACACTTTGCTACAATGTAAAGTAGTGAGTGAACAGCTTGTATAACAGTGTAAATTTGCTGTCCACTCAAAATAACTGAACACACAGCCATTAATGTCTAAATCACTGACTACAAAAGTGAGTACACCCCAAGTGAAAATGTCCAAATTGGGCCCAATTAACCAGTTTCCCTTCCCAATGTCATGTGACTGATTAGTGTTACAAGGTTTTAGGTATGAATAGGGAGCAGGTGTGTTAAATTTGGTGTTATCGCTCTCACTCTCTCATACTGGTCACAGGAAGTTCAACATGGCACCTCATGGCAAAAAACTATCTGAGAATCTGAAAAAAAGAATTGTTGCTCTACATAAACATGGCCTAGGCTATAAGATGATTGCCAAGACCCTGAAACTGAGCTGCAGCATGGTGAGTGCCGTGCTCAGCGTCATATTCAGAGGTTGTCTTTGGGAAATAGACGTATGAGTGCTGCCAGCATTGCTGCAGAGGTTGAGGGGGTGGGGGGTCAGCCTGTCAGTGCTCAGACCATACGCCCCACACTGCATCAAATTGGTCCGCATGGCTGTCATCCCAGAAGGAAGCCTCTTCTAAAGATGATGCACAAGAAAGCCTGCAAACAGTTTGCTGTAGAGAAGCAGACTAAGGACATGGATTACTAGAACCATGTCCTGTGGTCTGATGAGACCAAGATAAACTTATTTGGTTCAGATGGGGCCAAGCCTGTGTGGCGGCAACCAGGTGAGGAGAACAAAGACAAGTGTGTCTTGCCTACAGTCAAGCATGGTGGTGGGAGTGTCATGGTCTGGGGCTGCATGAGTGCTGCCGGCAATGGGGAGCTACAGGTCATTGAGGGAACCATAAATGCCAACATGTACTGTGACATATTGAAGCAGAGCATGATCCCCTCGCCTTGGAGACTGGGCTGCAGGGCAGTATTCCAACATGATAACGACACCAAACACACCTCCAAGACGACCACTGCCTTGCTAAGGAAGTTGAGGGTAAAGGTGATGGACTGGCCAAGCATGTCTCCAGACCTAAACCCTATTAAGCATCTGTGGGGCATCCTCAAATGGAAGGTGGAGGAGCGCAAGGTCTCTAACATCCACCAGCTCCGTGATGTCGTCATGGAGGAGGGGAAGAGGACTCCAGTGGCAACCTATGAAGCTCTGGTGAACTCCATGCCCAAGAGGGTTAAAGCAGTGCTGGAAAATAATGGTGGCCACACAAAATATTGACACTGTTGGCCCAATTTGGACATTTTCACTTAGGGGTGTACTCACTTTTGTTGCCAGCGGTTTAGACATTAATGGCTGTGTGCTGAGTTAGTTTGAGGGGACAGCAAATTTACACTGTTATACAAGCTGTACACTCACTACTTTACATTGTAGCAAAGTGTCAGCTCTTCAGTGTTGTCACATGAAAAGATAGAATAAAATATTTACAAAAATGTGAGGGGTGTACTGACTTTTGTGAGATACTGTAGTGCTGTAAACATAAACCAAAACCACTTTAAACCGCGCTACCACATAAATATAGGCAGATGATGAGTACACAAAAGATATCTAAACAAGGTATACGTATATAGGGTGCAAATTGCATATGGTGTAAAATATCATGAATAAATGCAGTCCCAAATTCCAATATAAATGGTCTCAAAATACACAATAGTACAGAGAAAGTGCAAAAAAGTGCTGTAAATAAATTAGTATAAATATAGGTCCAATGGTATGTATCACATCCAGATGTTAATGGTCTGATAGTGTAAAGAAAATTCATACTTAATAAAAATCAAGTTCAATGAGTTCAATAAAACTGTTCAAATGTGGAAATATGCTGGATCATTCAATATCCCAGATTGATGAGAGGGAATCCAAAAGATCACACTCCTTCTCCATACACCCAGTGACACACCCTAGTCACCAGAACTTGTTGATCCCTATCACAGGGATTGACATAGCGTGTCATTTAAAGTATCTTATGGACAGATGGTGTCTCATCCAGCAGAGATGGAGCCACACGGCGGCCAGACAGTGGACCTCAAGGGAACAGGGGGTGAGATGAAAAGAAGGAGTTGGTATGGTAAAGTACGTAGCCTGTTTATTTCCAACTAATTTACATTAAAATAAATGGACAAACAGGCGACGCCGTGGATGTGGTGCACCTGCGTTCCAAATAACACGGGCGGAAATGGCGCGCTCGGACTTCCGATCTCCTGACGCTGTGTTTTGTCAGCTTAATGTTCTGACGTCACGTCAGCATATCCAGCATATTTCCACATTTGAACATTGTTATTGAACATTTGTATTGGACTCATTGAACTTGATTTTTACTAAGTTTGAATTTTCTTTACACTATCAGACCATTAACATCTGGATGTGATACATACCATTGGACCTATATTTATTCAAATTTATTTGCAACACTTTTTTGCACTATCTGCTTTTTTGCACTTTCTCTGTACTATTGTGCATTTTGAGACGATCTATATTGGAATTTGGGACTGCATTTATTTAGCATTTATTCATGATATTTTTATACCAAATGCACTTTGCACTATATGTATCTTGTTTAGATATCTTTTGTGTACTGTTCATCTGCATATATTTATGTGGTAGGGCGGTTTAAAGTGGTTTTGGTTCTTCTATATGAATGTTGCTGGACATCACAGCTCTCATGTGGGGAAGAAGCACACCCTGATATTCACCTCAGATATACTCCATGGCTGATCTTCATCATGTAAGAAACAGTTCATAAGGAGATCAGAGGTCACCAAAGACATGGATGAAGTGTTGTACCGTGTTGGCCATTGATAGCAGCAGAAAAATAAAAATGGAGTCATTACCTCTCATTGGCTGAGTACATTTTGTGCTGTGAGATTTCACAAACACTTACAGTTTGAAAAAAAATACATTATTTGAACTAATTTTTAGACAAGTATTTGCCCATCTGTGAGGAATGTTGCCCATGTTTAGTGGCCATATTTATTTCATACAGTGATCTACTATGATGATCATCTCCATCTAATGTCCATAATGTGGTATTCACATTTTTTACTGATGGAGATATATCAGAAAAAATACCTCATTATGGCCATTAGATGGAGCTGTCGATCATAGGAAATTCCTGTGTTAAAGCGGAGGTCCGGGCTAAAAAAAAAAAAATTAAAAGTCAGCAGCTACACATACAGTAGCTGCTGACTTTTAATATTAGGACACTTACCTGTCCTGGAGTCCAGCGATGTCGGCACCCGCCGCCGATCTTCAGATCGGGGGACGGGTGCAGCCGCCTCCATCGCGGGTAAGGGAACCCGGACGTGTAAGCAGTACAGCTTCACGCCGGGCACCTTACTGCGCATGCGCGAGCTCTGCCGCGCTCTGCTACTGGCCAGGCGGCCAGTAGCAGAGCGAGCAGGGAGGAGGGAGCCGGGCTTCTGACATCAGCGGCCGCGTCCGCCGGCCAGAGCTCCCGGAAGTGTGGAAAAGGACACCTGTCTAAAGACAGGTGTCCTCTTCCCCCTCCCCCCCCGAAAGGTGCCAAATGTGACACCTGAGGGGGGGAGG
>BLSH010426295.1:49546-64302 GCA_018402905.1 Glandirana rugosa
ACTCCCTCCTCAGTTATTGGGTTATTCCCTCCAGAAGTCCTAGTCAGGTCAGAAGTAGAACCAACAAGAAGGGGGTAGGAGTGAGAGCCTACCAGTTCATTTCTTTATTCATGGACCTTAGTCAGAGAGTGAGGAAACAACGAGAACTGTCTTTTATAGGAGTGACAGTGATGAGGGGATTATAGGACGTGTGTCCCCTCCCCCTCTATCACTCATTGCCATCTTCCCAACACAAGAAGTCCTGCACTTCCTTATTTAGTCCATGATTTAGTCATGAATAACAGCAGGGCTGAGCCCCACCAGAGGTCAGAGAGTGAGGATGGGGGAAGAACAACCAAGATGAAGACTGGACTGATCCTGAAGACCTCCCTTATTGGGTTATTGACTCCTCCCTCATTATCACTTTCTGTTTAAGGTTCCAAAGATTGAGGAAGTTATCACATTATTATCACCATGTAAAAGTCTGTGCTCCAATCAAATCATCAGATATAAAATGTCCAGCTGGTAGGAAACGGGTGTAACAAAAGAGAATACATATTATGTTTATATATAGCAGTGGGTAGAGGGGAGAGAGCAGAAGTCAGGACTATGTAATGTACAACATATTGTATAAGATACAGCAGTGAGGACTTCTATATCTATCCTATATCATAATGATGTAATATACAACATAGAGTATATAGTGCAGAGGTCAGGAGTATGTAATGTACAACATAGAGTATATAGTGCAGGGCTCAGGAGTATGTAATGTAAAACATAGAGTGTATAGTACAGGGATCAGGAGTATGTAATGTACAACACAGAGTGTATAGTGCAGGGGTCAGGAGTATGTCATGTAAAACAGAGAGTGTAGAGTGCAGGGGTCAGGAGTATGTAATGTACAACGCAGAGTATATAGTGCAGGGGTCAGGAGTATGTAATGTACAATATAAATTATATAGTGTAAGGGTCAGGACTCCCTCCACCAGGCACAACCAGCAAACAACTGAGTAATCCTGGGAGAACTGACCTGTCAGAGATCTTACTAGACTTGGGTATGGGGCAGAAGATGCAAAATACATGCACCAGGTGCCTAGGTCTACTAAATCCTATGGTGCAAGTAAACATTTTGCTTCCAGCTGCACCCCAGAATCTCCATAAATCCAGTCTCAATACATAAAAATGTGTCTGCAGCACAAAGAAGGAAGATTATCCGAGAGAAATATAAGGGATACAGGATGGGGAATACAGCTCAGAAAAGTGACCAAGATATTAAAGGCTGATATCACCCAGTCCCACCTGTGCTGATCTCTGTAGGAGTGTCCTCCTCTATAAATGTCCCCGTTATTCCATCCTCCTCCATAGACTGTTGATCATCCCTCACATTCCTCTCTTCTTCTTCTGCTTTAACCTCAAATTCTATATCAATTGGATCTCCACTCTAAATCAAGAAAATGAGAGAAAATGTCATCTGTAAAATATAAGCATACATAAAAAATGCACACATCATAGCTACAGGTCTAGCCATGTTCTAAATGCTCCATTCCACCAACCTTGTAACAGTGAGGGATGGTGTGATCTTCCTGTGTGGAATCCTGGGAATACAGTTCTGTCTGGTGGGTTCCCATTACTGGATCCATCTGTAGGAAACACAACACTGACTGAATACATTGTTTCTATGTGTTTATCAGATGATGGGGGACAGCGGTGACTGGTGTATAAAACTGGATTTTTTACTTACCGTAAAATCCCTTTCTCTGAGTTTGTTGATGGGCACAGCATCTTCATGGACTAAGTGGGTTATACTGCCATCTTCAGGAGTGACTAGGCAGAACAGGCAGTTCTAACAGCAAAAAGAACAACAGGCAGGCACAGCCCCTCGCAGGCGGCAGTCCTCACTGGCAGATAACCCTCCACCCTGCTCTGCAAGCTCAGTTTGTAACAAGCTGTACAATGTAAACAAGAGGGGTGGTGGCTGTGCCCGTCAACGAACGTCCAAAAGCAGTGCCAAAAAATGAGGGGTGGGTAACGGAACAGCAAATGAACTACACCCAACAGAACCCTCTGCGAGGAACCAGAGGTGGCTCACATGGCCTCCTGCAAAACTTTGCGCCAAACGCAGCATCCGAAGATGCTGAAACATCAACTTCATTGAACTTTTAAAAGGTGTGCACAGAGGAGCAAGTAGCCGCCTTGCACACTTGAGACACAGATGCCTGATGTCGGAAAGCCCAGGAAGTGCTAATTGTCCTGGTAGAGTGAGCCATGACCGGGGAAGGAGGCTCCAGACCCTGAACAGCATAGGCTCGGATCACCGTCTGTCTAATCCAACGTGAAATAGTGGCCGACGAGGCCGCCAGACCCTTGTGTGGGCCATCCACCACTACAAAAAAGTGCATCCGACCTCCGAAAGGAGGCCGTGGTCACCAGATACACCCTCAGGGCCCGAACAACATCCAGGGAGTGCAAAGCAACCTCCTTAGGGTGAGTGGGACGCGGGCAGAGCGAAGGAAGGACAATGTCCTCATTGAAATGGAAAGATGACACCACCTTCGGCAAAATAAGTGAGTGATGGTCGCAGAACCGCCTTATCCTTGTGTAGGACCAGATATGGAGATCTACATGATAGAGCCACCAACTCAAACACCCGCCGAGCGGATGTGATAGCTACCAGGAAAAACACCCTTTGCGAACGCAATTGCAGTGATATCTCCCCGATATTCTCAAAGGGCGGCATCTGAAATACAGAGAGGACCAAATTGAGGTTCCATGGCACCAGAGTCGACCGTACTTGGTGGGGCGACATGCCGAACCCCCTGCATGAAACTATGGATAAAAGAGTGCGTCGCCAAAGGGCGCTGAAAAAAGATTGCCAGGGCAGAAACCTGACCCTTGATCATACTCAACGCCAGCTTCTGGTCAAGACCCCTCTGCAGAAAAGTCAGAACCCGAGATTCCCAAAAAAGATCGGGGATTCCACCCCCCATTCTCGCACCAGGCGATATAAACCCTCAAGGTGCGGTGGTTAACCTTTCAGAAAGTGGGCTTACGTGCCTTAAGCATGGTGGGGATCGCTGAGTCCGAGACACCTTGATCCCTCAACACATGGAATTCAATAGCCAGGCCGTTAAAGCCAGAGAGGGTAAAACAGGATGCAAGATGGGCCCCCGGGACAGTAGATCCTCACGAAGTGGGAGTCGCCAGGGGACGTCCACTACTATTCGCACTACGTCAACGTACCAAGGGTGCCTTGGCCAATCTGGCGCGACTAGAATGGGCGGTATGCCCTCTGCTTCTATTCTGTGCAGAAAGCATGGAAGCAGCTTGAGAGGAGGAAAGGCATAGATAAGTCAATACTGAGGCCACGGAGCTACTAGAGCATCCGCCGCGTCCGCCAAGGGATCCCTTGTCCTGCTCGTGAAGGTCTGCACCTTCCGACTGAGGAAGGACGCTAACAGGTCCACATCTGGAGTACCCCATCTCAGACAAATCTGATGGAACACGTCTGGGTGCAGGGACCACTCTCCCTGGTAGTCCGCCTGGACTGAGGTAGTCCGCCTGCCAAGTCTCTAAGCCCGGAATGTGGAAGGCGGAGATTGCCGGAAAGTAGCATTCTGCCCACCGCAGAATGAGAGCTACCTCCGAGGCTGCAGCCGAGCTTCTTGTCCCGCCCTGGTGATTCACATATGCCATGGACGTGGCATTGTCTTACTGAATCCGGACAGGGCACCCATGCAGCCTCATCATCCAATGGGAGAGGCAGCACCTGATGGCCCGCAATTCCAGGACATCGATCGGGGGACGAGACTCCTCCGGAGACCACTGGCCCTGGGCTGAAAACAGCCCCAGGGCTCCTCCCCAGCCACACAGACTGGCTTCCGTTGTGAACCCGTTCAATGCAGGGGGAGGAATGACTTCCCCAACCGCAGGGCCGAGGCCCGCATCCACAGGAGCAGTGAAGTCCTTACCTGGTGGTCCACCCTGATCAACCAATCCAGGGATGAGGGGGACTTGTCTCACTTCAGAAGAATCTCAATCTGCAATGCGCGGGTGTGATACTGAGCATATGGGACCGCCTCAAACGTGGACACCATGAACCCCTGGACCCGCATGCAAAAGCATAGGGAGGACCATTTCTGGGACAGCAGAGACCAAACCGCCAGCTGAAGCACCTGTCGTTTGGCTGGTGGGAGGAAAACCTTTGCCTGGGCTGCATCCAGGATCAGACCCAGATACTCCAATCGGTGAGACGGAGTCAGCACCGACTTTGGGTGATTGATCACCCAACCGAACTCCTCCAAAGTGTGCAAGGCGATCGTCACCTTGTCCCTGAGAGCTGGAGCCTACTCTGCACGCAAGAGCAGGTCATCCAGATATGCCACCACCGCGATGGCCCTCTATCTCAGCAGAGCCAGAACCGGGGCCAGCAGCTTGGTGAAGACCCAAGGCACAGAGGCCAGGCCAAATGGGAGAGCCACAAACTGGTAGTGATGCTCCCCGACCGCAAAGCGCAGAAAGCGCTGGTTTGATGTCGAGGGAAGCCAGGAAATTGCCCTGGTGCAGAGTCGCCATCACAGAGTGGACAGACTCCATCCTGAACCACGTACAAAGCAGTTGAGAGCCTTCAGGTCCAGGATCGGCCGGACCCCATCCTTCTTTGGAACCACAAACAGGTTGGAGTAAAACCCTTGGAAGCCACTACCCCCTGACGAAGTAGGTCCTGCGCCACCCCAAACACGGCCTGCAGCCTGCCCGGGGGAAGATGCAAGTTGGAAGCAAAGAATCTGTGCGGAGGACAGGAATGAAATTCTATTTTGTACCTTGACAAAATTACCTTGTGCACCCAGCGGTTCGAAATGCGGAAAGTCCGCCGGTCCACAAACCCCAGGAGACGTCCCCCCACCCGAAGGACGGGCAGGGGCAAACCTTCATGCGGAAGAGGACTTGTCCTCTGGCTTGTCACGCTTGCAGTGCCAGGGCCGCTTCTGTCCACCTGCGTTGGCCTTGGCCGAGGAGCGGGAGGAACGAAAAAGCCTTTTATGGGCCATAAAGGGGACACCCGGTCTCCAACGGGACTCCTTACTTTTCCTTGTCTCCAGGAGAAAGGTGCTCTTCCCACCTGTGAGATCCTTAATAATCTCATCCAAAGAGGCTCCAAAGAGCCACCCACCCTGAAAAGGCAAGTCCGCCCGGGCCTTCTTAGATGTTTGGTCTGCCGACCAACATTTTAACCAGAGCAAACAGCTGTCCATCACAGAAGACACAGACAATTTGGAGATCAACGGGGCTGTGTCCAGGGCTGCTTCGCACAGATACTTAAGCCCTTGGACAAGCTGTTCAGCAAGTTCCACACATGAGGGGGGGAACATTTGCATTGCTCATTTCAACAGTTTAGCCCATTCAGTGAGCGTTTGCAACTCCATAGCAGGGGCCACGACAGGCCGCATGGCTGACCCTGCCAGAACAAATATGGATCTGGCGACAGCCTCTGCCTTCCTGTCAGCTGGGTCCTTAAAGGACGGCGTGCCTTCCACCGGGATCGTGGTCGCCTTGTTCAGGCGAGACACAGGGGGATCAACCACGGGGGGTGATGCCCACTTTTTCAATAGGCTGTCCTCGAAGAGATAGCGCACAGAGAAACGTTTGGGTATGGGAAGGGAGCTCTGAGGCCGTTCTCTATAGACAAACTTGTCCAGGTAAGACACATAGGGGAAAACTTTAGCCACGCGGGCCGGTTTATGTGACCCGAAGGGGACGGGCACCTCCTGCCAGGGTCCAGCCGCTTCGCCCAACTTCCGGGTTTCATGCAGCGCTGCGATTAGGGCGCTGACTATTGCCTTCTTGTGTACAGCAGCCGCAGATTCTTCCTCACTATCAGAAGGATCCGGGGTCTTGCCACCCGACAGCTCAAGGGGGGTCCCCATCATAATGGAGCCCCCCGTCAGGGTCCGAGTCCTCACCAGAGGAAGGGAGGAGGGTAGGCACCGCTTTCTCACCGCCTTACACCCCCATGCTGTCTCTACAGGGGAGACAGCATGGGGGAAACTATTTTAGGACCGCCGTCAGAGCGTCAAGAGGGATCGCAGTCCCTGAGGCGCTGGCTGCAACCACGGAGAGGTCTGGTGGGGAAGCACCCACATCGGCTGCCATTGCGTCACTCACCCTGGTAACCGCCACCTAACTGAGGCCTAGGTACCAGGAGACCAGGCACCCCCCACTACAGTAGGGTAACCCCAGGGGGACTCCCCACCTGCCCACTCAACTGTCCAGGAGAGGAACCGTGCCTGCTGCTGCCCAGCGCTACCGCCGCCTGCCTTGCCCGTCCTCCACACGTGCTGCTGACCACAGTAAAAGCCACAAGCTCTCCGCGCTGTGCGGGTGCAAAACGGTGCCAGAAGGATTCAGAGACTGCTCCCCACACACACAGGCTGGAACATGTGCACAGGCCACAAGAAAATGGCCGCCGTGCACACTAGAGGCCAAACCATGTAGCCCTCCATAGTCAAATAGCGTCGCGACTACGCCAAAATGGCTGCTGGGCACCCCAGAGGCCAAACACAGGAAAATGGCAGCCAGATCACGCCAAAATAGCTGCTGATTGTGATCACTGACCGTGCTGGCTGCTCAAGAAGCATGCAGGTGAGGAGGGGAACAACCAGGGACCCTGGATGCCCCATGGGACCCTAGAGGGGGGGAGCGGCAGCGCAGGACCAGAAGGGGGTGGTGGGTGAAGCGAAGGGGGAACCAGCCTGCCAATCTAACACTCCAGGAGGGAGAGAGGGGCATACTTACCCATCCAGTCGGGTGGAGCGGGTATACCACCTGAGACAGATCTGCCTCACTCGTCAGGCTGGGGGGGAGATGTCAGCCAATGGTAGTACTGTGACATGGACTTGTTCGCCCGGTCATATGTGCACCGGCAGGATGTTTAACCCACGGGGCCACCCCGTCTGGTTCAGGGCCTGTCGCGGCCGACCCAGTGCGGAGCTAAGGTCTGGGTGCGCTCGATGGCCGGCTGGGGAGACTACCAGGATCTAAAACCCAGCCTGTCACCCAGCACGGCTACTTGATTGCAGACTTCATCTGTCCTCAAAAGGCAGCCAAAGTGGACCAAGAGAGGTACCACAGATCCCAACAGGGAGCTAGGTCTACTCCTTGCACTAGCAGCAGTGTTGCCAACCTCTCCCAGCGTTTTTTACTGGCAAAACATGGAAAATTTACTGGCGGAGCACATTTTTTACTGACAACCTGAAAAATAACTGGACTCCTATTAAAAACGAATACAATTGATATTTAAACGCAACATGGAAACACTAACAATACCCATATCAAGTAGTTTGCCCGGTTTACACTTAAAAAGTCAGCACAGCATGGCAAATTATCGGACCTGATATTTATAGACAGTTGTAAAAATCACTGATTTTTACAGACTGTCAGTAAATTTACTGGCGGTTGGCAACACTGACTAGCAGTAGCAGGTCGGGGACTGCCCCCTGGGAGGGGCTGTGTCTGTCTGTTGTTCTTTTGCTGTTAGAACTGCCTGTTCTGCTTAGTCACTCCTGAAGAGGGCAGTATAACCCACTTGTCCATGAGCTGCTTTCCCAGTCAATGAACATTTTTAACAGTAACCAGGTTAGAGGTGCAGAGGGGGTCTTTTGCTAGAATTATTGCTCTCACTGGCGGCGATACCCCACATGTGTGATTTGAACAGCGTTTTCATATGCGGGCGTGACAGCGGTTGTCTACCTATCGATTTGATAGTGTCAAAGAAGAGTTAATATTCCCGGCATGCCGGAAATGCTAGCTGTCTCCTTGATTGTTCTCTCAACCAAACTAGCAAACCATCCAATGGGTGGTGTCATAATGGATCACATGTGCAGCATCATGGCAGTTGCAGATTAAACAGAGGCTAAGGTGTCAGCTTAGCTGAAAACGATAGGAAAGTATACAACCATTAAGTATGCGTTTTCTTTGCTGCATGAGCTCTTGGGGACGGTGGCACTTAATTTTTTTTTTTTTATTTATTTATTTATTTTTAACACAAAAAATTCTGATCACTTTTATTGCTATTACAAGAAATGTAAACATCCCTTGTGATAGTAATATATGGTGGCAGGTACTCTTTATGGAGGGCTGGGGGGGTCTCTCCTTTACACTTCACAGTATTCAGATCGCCAAAAACAGTGATTCTGAATACTGTCATTTTTTTAAAACCGGCGGCGCTAGCCGCCTAGTAAACCGGCAGTGACGGTATGACGTCGCTTTCCGGAATTTGCCGAAGGAGACCCGATCAGAGCCAATTCCGGCTTCCTTCAGGTCTCCTCTGGGCCGGCGGACGCACCGGATTGTAGCTCCGGTCTCCCGGTGGGACGGGAGGCCAGAGAAGAGCGGCGGAAGGGGGGATGTACCCTCCCACCCCAGGGATAAAGATCGAGCGGCTCCCGAGCCGGATTGGCCGGTATTCCCAGATAGCCAACCGTCTGCTCTAAAAAACGGTACCGGGATATAGCCTGCAGCTGCAGTCTATATCCCGACACCATCCACTCAAAGTAGCCGCCGCCTATTTACGGCGCTGGGGCACAGTGCTGGATATCAAAGAATGCCCCAGTCATGAAGGGGGGGGGCAATACCTTCCAGGGGTGAAAGGGGTGATGTATCTGTACTTGTCATGTGATTGAATAATTTATGGCAGAATGTGGAGATGAACTGACCAATAATAATTCCAGTCTAACCCCTATCTGGATGTACCTACCGTATATAAAGTGCTGTGTAAAGCCTAGCGGACGGAGATGGATGTCATTCCTTCACCTCCCCACGTCTTATCTTCTGTGGGCACAATAACGTCTTCTCTGATGGAAGATCTTCTACATCCTGATTCCGGGATTTGCTGAGAAAATCCACAACTCCCCTCACATTTCTGGTGCCTTTGACCCGAATTGCAGAAATTCAGAAGTGAGATCTGAGATCCGAAGTCCAGACGGTTGGAGAATCCTCAGACGGTGCAAAAGGTGACAAAAAGGTTTTTTTATCTCACCAACATTTCTGTCTGAAGGTTTTCTCTGCCCGGGGAATGCAGATCTGGTTCCTGAATTGAAAGGATGCCGGTAGTCCGGGTCCGATATGGTGGTCACCTTATGCTCTACTAACTTCTGTATGAAGCTGGCTTGTGGTTTTACCAGGAAACGGCACATCTAGGGTGTTGTGTGAGCGAGAAGAAGGAAGTGTGGTAACCCTTTGTGTGCTGGGAGACTTGCTACTCTATTAGAAGTCAGCACTACGCTGCTTAGATTCTGCCCAGAAGTGCGCTGCACAGCAAAGATTAAAAGTTCTGACCAACGCGGGTCAGACCACTGCCCTTTCCACCCTCACCAACCTGCAGAGCCAGTGCCACCATAAGGGCACCAGGCTTCAGGGGGCCAGGGGAAAAATATCCCCAGAAGTAGCTCTGTACAGTGGAGTTGGGGGAACAGGGACTGTAGGAGAGGAACACAAATACACTGTACACAGCACAGACTACAGCCACCCTGCTGCATTGACCCATGTTATCTCTCCTGCTCCCCCTAGTGGTCATGCTATAAGAGGAAGCACAGGTGACAAAGCTGAGGATGGGCATGGTTTCCCCCAAGTTGTGTTTCCCTTTCCTGGGGATACATGAGCTGCTGTACCGAATAAAGAGAGCCTGTCATTGTGTATAGGAATATGTCTCAGGACTCCTTTCTCCCACCTGCCAATAGTGATGGGCCAAACACCCCCTGGTTCAGTTCGCACCAGAACTCCCAGAGAGAAAGTTTGGCCCGAGACGCAAACTCTATGAAAGTCTATGGAACCCGAACATGAAAAATCGAAAGTCCCCATTTTGAAGGCTTATATGCAAGTTATTGGCCATAAAAAGGATATGGGGGTCCGGGTACTGCCCTGGGGGACATGTATCAATGCAAAAATGCTTTTACAAAAATATTGTTTTTAAAGGATCAGTGATTTTAATGATGCTTAAAGTGCCTGGGGGTCTGCCTGTAAAGTGAAACATCTGTAACCTGTATAGAACCTGCTGCAACAAAACTGACATTTCTAAAGAAAGAAAACTACATTTAAATTGATTTTCCCAGCTGCAAAAAAAAAACAACCCAATTGCTGGCAATAGAATTACTAAAAAAAAAAGGCATGGGGGTCCCCCCCAATCCATACTAGACTCTTTAGGTCTAGTATGGATTCTGATAAGAACCCCATGCCAGACCCTTATCGGAGCATGCATCCTGTCAAGGCAGGACAGGGGGGTGAGCAAGCGTCAACCAAACCATACCAGGCCCAGACCGTACCTGCCCTCAACATGGAGGGTGCTTTAGGGCAAGGTGGGCTCTGCCCCCACCCCAAAGCACTTTGTCTCCATGTTGATGGAGCAGTGGTTGTGGGGGTCTGTGGGCAGGTGGCTTATCGGCAGAATCTGGAAAGCCACCTTTAACAATGGGGCCCTCAGATCCCGGCCCCCCTATGTAAGGGAGTATAAAAATAAAAAAAGTCCTCTGATATAGATTCATGTGCTCTGTGTCCCCCCCCCCCCCCCGCCACAAAGCACCTTATCCCCATGTTGATGAGGACAAGGGTCTCTTCCCCACAACCCTGGGCTGTCGTTGTGGGGATATGCAGGGAGGGGGCTTATCAAAATCTGGAAGCCCCTTTTAACAAGGGGGCCCCAATTCCCAGCCCCCCCATGTGAATGAGTATGGGGTACATTGCACCTCTACCCATTCACCAAAAATGTGTCAAAATAAATAAAAACAGTAAACTAATTTTTGACAATTCCTTTATTAAAAATGAAAAAAAAACAGTGTCCTCCAATGTAGATCCATAGTCAATCACGATGGTGCCTGCACCATTGAAAAAAAAATGAATCATTCCCCCCACTGTGAAGGCAAACCACTGAATGATGGCTGGCTTGCAGTTTCACAGTCTTGACCTGGGTAGACCTGATGCTTACCCCACCTAATTCACTTTACCTATTAATAAAAAACACCACACACTGCTTTGGAGAAAATGGCCGTTAGGCCGTTTATTTAAACACAAACAACTTGAACATATTTATCAAAACAGAAAACATGTCTATTAGGTGGGTGTTGATCCCAGGAGGCCCAAAACATCCATTTCGATGAATTTTATATCTATATATCCACATGCCCAGCCGCAATACGCCGGCTCAGGTGAAACCATCTTCCAGTTAACCTGTGTAACTGGGACCAAAACCATTGAGGACTCCATACCTACGATGGATCCTTCCCACCACACCAAATTGTCTGTCCTCCTGAGACCACGCCCCACTACTCCTTAAACAAACAAAATAGGGAGGGAGGGTGGGGATTCTCTGTTGTTCCCGCTCTGTCCCTGGGAACCCCGCCCTCTGCCTAAATACCTGGCCCGCCTCTCTGCTGCTGCCTAACCCTCCCCTTGTAATTTTTTACCCCTGAGCGCCCAGGGCACCCTGTCATGCGGCCCCTGTGCTGATTATTTTATATTTTGCTGCGGGCCCTTCTTTACAGTAAATAGGTAATGGTGGGGCCACCTAACGACATCACCTGTTGGCACCACCCCCCTTGTGAAATCACAGACTGGGGCATGCTGGGTCGGTGATGTCATAAGGGGGCGGTACCACCTGGTGACATCACCAGGTGGCCCCATCCTTCCCTATATAAAACTGTCAAGCGGCAAGCCAGGCACTCGGCGGTGCAGTGGCATCACGATTTCTGATGAATCTACAGTTTTTTTAATTTAACAAAGGAGTTGTCAAAAACCGTCTCTGAGTTTTTTCATTACTTTTTGTCACTTTTTTGGTAAATGGGTAGGAGTACTAAGTACCCCATACCCATTTACATGGGGGGGGGGGGTCAGGATCTTGGAGCTCCCTTCTTAAATGGGGTTTCCAGATTCTGATAAGCCCCCTGACCTCAGACCCCCACAACCACAGGCCAGGGTTGTGGAGAAGAGACTATTGTCCTCATCAACATGGGGACAAGGTGCATTGGGGTGGGGGGAGGCAGAGACCCCCTACCCCAAAGCACCCACTCCCTCATGTTGAGGGGATGTGGCCTGGTATGGTTCGGGAGGGAAGGCTTGCTCGCCATCCCCTTTACTGGCCTGCCAGGCTGCGTACTCAGAAAAAGGTCTGGTATGGATATTGGGGGGTCCCACGCCATTTTGTTTGTAAATATTGCCACGGTATTCCCCTTAAAACCCATACCAGACCCGAAATGTCTGGTATGGACTGGGGGACCTCACACAATTTAAAAAAAAATCTATTGCAATGGTATTGTATTGCTGGCAATTTAAATGTCATTTCATGCACTTTAGAAATGTCAGTTTTGCTGCAGCAGGTTCTATACATGCTACAGATGCACCATTTTACAGGCAGACCAAGGGGGCCCCCAGGCACTATATTTAAAGGAAATTTTTATTTTTATTATTGCACTTTAAGCATCATTAAAATCACTGCTCCTATAAAAACAGTCTTTTAAAAAAATTACACTTTTTATGGCCATCTACCTCCATATAAGCCTTCAAAATGGGCGCTTTTGATTTTTCAAGTTCAGCTACCATAGAGTTTAATAGGGTTCACCGTTCAGGTCAGAACTTTTTCTCTGTTCAGGATTTCTAGTGCAAATCAAATGTTTCGGCCCATCTGTATACAGTAGCATCATCCATTTATACACTATCTATATTGAGCCTACACAATATACAGACTTCTGGTCTATGATATCAGTGGAGGGATTTTGTACTATATATAGAATGATACAGACTCTCCTCCTCTCTATACATCATCCATTTATACATTATCTATATGGAGACTACACAATATACAGACTTCTGGTCTATGGTATCAGTGGGGGGATGTTATACACAGGGATATATAGAATGATACAGACTCTCCTCCTCTCTATACATCATCTATTTATACATTATCTATATGGAGAGTACACAATATACAGACGTCTGGTCTATGGTATCAGTGGGGGGATGTTATACACAGGGATATATAGAATGATACAGACTCTCCTCCTCCCTATACAGTATATAGTGGAACCTTGGTTCACGAGTAACGCAGTTGACAAGCATTTTGAAAGACAACCATTTTTTAAAAAAAAATCCTGACTCGGTTTGTGAGCATTGCCGCACAAAACGAGCAGGATTAAGCCTCTGTGTATGCAATACCGCATGTTGCCAGAGGTGCGGGGGTGCTGGTGAGCCTTGGAGATGGTCAGAAGCATTCGGAAATACTCGGATATACCGAAAGTGTAAACAGTTCCCGAGCATTTCCGAATGTTGCCGAGAGTCTCTGAGGCTCACCTGCGCCCCCACACTTCTAGCCACATACGGTATTGCATACACCAGCGCCCCCCGACCTCTGCTCACATACAGTACTGCATTGACAAGCAGTCACTTTGGAGCAAATTATCTGAGATTCCTTTGTTTCCTATGGGGAAACATGCTTTGATATACAAGTGATTTGGATTAGCATTCTCCTGCATGCTCGTAATCCAAGGTTCCACTGTACATCATCTATACACTCTTTATATGGAGACTACACAAAATATACAGACTGCTGGTCTATTTGGAATTAGAGTGCTGTGAGCAGTGAGTGGAGTTCCCATTTCCTGCCGGCTCTCAGACTATGGAACTCCACTTTATTTAGAGCAGTCAGAAGAATGATTGGTGCAGTCTCACCTTATTAGATCTTCCAATACATCCTCCAGATTGTTGCTTCCAACTTCCTCTATATATAGAGAGCGAGAGAGAACAAGTCTAAACCTTCCTCAAGCTGAGTGTATGGGGGTGCAAAGTTGGAGGGATATGGTTGGAGGATTTTTGTTTGGTCAATATGTTGGTATTCAGAGGAATCAACAAAAAATGTCCAAAAAATCATTTTATTTACAATTTCCATAAAACCTCATTATATAAGAATAAATAGACACTCCATCAGAAACATTCCTCAGATTTAAATGTGATAATCCATTGTCTCCATGTATACATCCACCATGCACAGAGTATCTGGTGAGATTCCTAATTTGGTGAGAGCTAAACCACTGGTTATCTACCACAGATTCCACCAACAGATTGTACAGACAGACCGTGGACAGACCTTCACTAGAGTTGAGCGAACCCGGACTGTAAAGTTCGGGTCTGTACCGAACTTTGGGATGTCCGGGACCCAGACCCGAACCCGGACTTTTCAAAAAAAGTCCGGGTTTGGGTCCGGGGTTCTGGTAATTTTACCAAAAGTTCTGAAAATTGCTGTAAAAAAGTCCAGGAAAGTCCTAGAGGTCTGCAAAAGGAATGAAAATGGGGGTAAGGGTGGGACAAGTGCCCTACAAAGAAATGGGGACAGGGAAATAACTAAAAGCATTTAAAAAAAATAAAAACATAAAAAAATCAAAAATGGAGGTGGATGTGGACCATCTTCAAACTGGGTCTGAAAAGTATTAATTAACGGTAGAAGCCATATAACTGTTCTAAAATCATCTTCAAACTGTGTCAAAAAAGTATAAATAAGCCGGGAGAACCCATATCACTGTTCTGCACACATCTGGAAACTGTGTGTGTCACTTTAAATAAAACCGGGACTAACTGAACTACTGTTCTGCAAACATCTGGAAACTGTGTGTGTCACTTTAACTAAAACTGGGACTAACTGAACTACTGTTCTGCAAACATCTGGAAACTGTGTGTGTCACTTTAAATAAAATCGGGACTAACTGAACTACTGTTCTGCAAACATCTGGAAACTGTGTGTG
>BLSH010426340.1:0-13593 GCA_018402905.1 Glandirana rugosa
GATGCCATCAGTATGTTTTGCAACAAGGTTGTGAAAGTCTTGAGAGAGCTCTTGGCTTTTACCCATGAGATGTTTCTTGTGTGACACCTTGGTAATGAGACACCTTTTTATAGGCCATCAGTTGAAACTGAACCAGCTGATATTAATTTGCACTGACAGGGGCAGGATTGCTTTCTAATTACTGATAGATTTCAGCTGGTGTCTTGGCTTTCCATGCCTTTTTGCACCTCCCTTTCTTCCAGTGTTAAATACTTTTTCCCTCATTCCATTTTATTACACGGAACTTCCTTTCTGAACTTATTTGTTTTGGTGTCTTTGTATGTATGGATCGCATGGTTACATGTGGTGAAAATTTAATGTCAATAGCACCTTTAGTCTTAGTCTGTAGGGCTCAAAACATTGAGTTGGCACAGTTGGCCTAACCCAACCCCTGAAAAACTGCCCCACACCATAATCCCCCCTCCAACAAATGATTTGGACCAGAGCACAAAGCAAGGTCCATAAAGATATGTATGAGCGATTGTATGTATGAGGGGTGAAGGAACTTGACTGGCCTGCACAGAGTCCTGACCTCAACCTGATAGAACACCTTTGAGATGAATTAGAGCGGAGACTGCGAGCCAGGCCTTCTCATCCAGCATCAGTGCCCTGACCTCACAAATGTGCTTCTGGAAGAACGGTCAAACATTCCCATAGACACTCCTAAACCTTGTGGGCAGCCTTCCCAGAAGAGGTGAAGCTGTTATAGCTGCAAAGGGTGGGCCAACACAATATTGAACCCTACAGACTAAGACTGGGATGGCATTAAAGTTCATGTGTGTGTAAAGGCAGGCGTCCCATTACTTTTGGTAATATAGTGTATATTTACCTAGAAAAATGGTGGCGTGTTCAATATTTATTTTACCCGCTGTAGCTATTTAAATGCCATTAAAACAATTTGCAGTCCAGTATTTAGTGATCTTTTAATTGAAATAAAAATATTAATATTAAAAAAGTAACAAAATAGCAATAACAAAAATAATAATAATATTATAATAATAAAAAATAAAAATAATAATAATAATAAGTGGTGTAATGATCCATTTCTCATTTTATAGATATTGGAATGCCATTAAAACCATTAAAAGTCTTACAATTTGTGATCTCCAGTAATTAATAAAATATTATTAAAATAATAATATTAAAATAGTAATCACCATTCAAATAAAACAATACAATGACAATAATAAAAATAATAATATTATAATAATAAAACATAAAAATAATAATAATCATAAGTGGTGTAATAATACATTTTTCATTTTATAGATATTGGAATGCCTTTACAATCATTAGAAGTCTAGTAATTTGTGATCTCCAGTAATTAATAACATATTATTAAAATAATAATATTAAAATAGTAATCACCATTCAAATAAAACAATAATAATAATAATAACAATTAATATAATAATAATGATATTTCATAAGCCTTAATAATTCTTAAAATAGTAATAACCATTCATATGGTGATAATAATAATAATCATCATCATCATAATAATAATAAATGCTGCCATGTTCCAAATTTATATTTTAGATATACAAATGCCATTAAAACCATTAGTATAAAGCATTGGTATAAAATCTGTACCTTAATATTCTGGCAATAATTGATGATAAAACTGGACAAGAAATTGCAAATTAAAGCATTTAGTAACAATATTGCAATATATCTTCTCTAGTTTTATGCTCTACTATTTACAGCATTTTAAAGTACAGATTTTATACTAGCGGTTTATAATACGATTACAGTCGACCCCCGAAATTTGCGGGGGTTACGTTCCTAGACCACCCGCAAATTGTGAAAAAAATGCGAATTTTGGATGCGGTAAAAAAAAAAAATGCCTCTAAATGCCTATTTTTATAGTTTAGCTGAATTCACGTCAATATTTATGTTAAAATATTAGTAAATTATATTGCTCATAATAACTTAGCGTTAAAGCGCATGAAAAATTATATATTGCCACGAAAAAAGCCATTAAAAAATTGCAGAGGATATTTGCGGTTTCCGCGATATTGCGGGGGGTCTCCGTGAACAATTATTAGTTTGATCCTAAGGAAAAGTCTGCGAAACAACTGAGGCCGCTAACTCTGAACCGCAATTTTTTTGGGGGGGGGGGGGTTGACGGTTATAAATGGTTGTTATGGCATCTGAATATGTATAATGTGAAATATGAACGATGGCGCCATTATTATTATTTTTATTATTAATGACTGTAGTTTTATGAATTATTGGAGTTTGAAACGTTTATTCTGACAACTGCATTATTTTATTAATTATCGGATTTTTTTTTTTTTTATTATGATTATTATATGTTGTTATATAATGTGGTAAGAGCACTAATATTGGCTACAATCACATTAAAGACTTTAGAATGGAAAGAAGAGTTTGGGGTGACACCTCTGTAGTAGAGTTGAGCGAACTTCTGGAAGTTCGGGTTCTGCTGGTTCGGCCGAGCTTCGGGACAAAGTCTGGGTTCGGGTCTGGACAGAACCCGAACTTTGACCCGGACCCCGAACCCCATTGAAATCAATGGGGACCCGAACTTTTAGGCACAAAAATGGCTGTAAGAAAGTCCAGGAAAGTCCTAGAGGTCTGCAAAAGGAAGGAAAATGGGGGTAAGGGTTGGACAAGTGCCCTACAAAGAAATGGGGATAGGGAAATAACCTTAAATGATTAAAAATCAAAAATTACATAAAAAAATCAAAAATGGAGGTGGATGTGGACTATCTTAAAACTGTGTGAGAAAAGTATAAATTAGCGGGGAGAAGCCATATCACTGTTCTATAAACAGTGATATGGCTTTTCCCGGCGAATTTATACTTTTATCACACAGTTTTAAGATGATTGTACATTCTACAATCATCTTAAAACTCTGTGAGAAAAGTATACATTAGCCGGGAGAAGCCATATCCCTGTTCTTAGAACATCTGCAAACTGTGTGTGAAAACTATCAATTAGCGGGGAGAAGCCAGATCACTGTTCTAAGAACAGTGATATGAGATATCTAAGAACAGGGATATGGCTTCTCCCGGCTAATGTATAGTTTTCTCACAGAGCTTTAAGATGATTGTAGAATGTACAATCATCTTAAAACTGTGTGATAAAAGTATAAATTAGCTGGGAGAAGCCATATCACTGTTCTTAGAACAGTGATATGGCTTCTCCCCGCTAATTTATACTTTTAAGATAGTCCACATCCACCTCCATTTTTGATTTTTTTATGTTTTTTTTTTTAATTATTTAAAGTTATTTCCCTATCCCCATTTCTTTGTAGGGCACTTGTCTGACCCTTACCCCCATTTCCTTCCTTTTGCAGACCTCTGGGACTTTCCAGGACTTTTTTACAGCACTTTTCAGAACTTTTAGTAAAATAACCAGAACCCCGGACCCGAACCCGGACTTTTTTTGAAAAGTGTGGGTTTGGGTCCGGGTCCCGGACACCCAAAAGTTTGGCATGGACCCGAACTTTACAGTTCGGGTTCGCTCAACACTATTCTGTAGGTTTTCTTTTGAAATAGTGAAGTTGAGCTTATTTAACCCCATTATACCCCAGACCAGGCTTTCTCAACCTTTTAACCCTAGAGGAACCCCAAAAATGAATTTTTATGTCTCAAGGAACCCTTACTAAAACCATCTCATCAGGGCTCAATAGGAACAATGGCCCTTATATTGGTGGTCAATAGGAATAATGTCCACCTTAAAGTGGTGCTCAGAATGCCACCCTTAACCACTTCAGCCCCGGAAGGATTTCCCAGTTTAGGACCAGAGCACTTTTTGCGATTCGCCACTGCGTCGCTTTAACTGACAATTGCGCGGTTGTGCAACGTTGTACCCAAACAAAATTTGCGCCCTTTTTTCCGCACAAATAGAGCTTTCTTTTGGTGGCATTTGATGCCCTCTGCGTTATTTATGATTGCCGCTATAAACAAAAAAACTATTTCTCCACAAAAAAAACAAATTTCTTACTTTTTGCTAAAATACAAATCCAAAAAAATATATAAAAAAACATTTTTTTCCATCGGTTTTGGCTGATTTATATTCTTCCTCATATTTTTGGTAAAAAAAAAAATCGCAATCTGCATTTATTGATTGGTTTGCGCAAAAGTTTCCATAGCCCTTCACTCCCCACTGAGTTTAAATAGCTCAGACCAAGGGAGGGAGCAGCAATACAAGCAGCCTATCTGCTGTGCTACCATGCTAGCAAGAAACATGCAGACAGAAGGAGAGAGCAGAGTGACAGAGGGATGAGCTCACCAGTCTGCTGCTTCTCTTTTTTCTGTCCAGTCACAGGCTGGGGGAGGGACAAGACCTATAATGGGTGGAGTCTGGTGGGTGGAGTATTGAACTACAGCAAAAAAAGTCAGGTCTTCTCCTCTGCCCGGCAGCGTTGCACTGTGTGGCAAAGCTGTGTAAATTGCAGGATTGGATGGACACAAATATAAATCCTTTGGCAGGTACAGTAACAGAGCTCCCTTAAATGTATTTTTTATGTGCATTTAGCTGTTTAACTGGAATTTAAAAATGAACTCCAGGATAAGAAAATATAATCCAAATCCATTCATCATGGGTATTCTTCTTAAATCTCAGTGTGCTTTGTGTATTTCTCCCAGATCTGTGCAGTAACCCAGTGTGAAATTTACCTGTAATAAAGACCGCTCACTGCTACTCTCTCTCCTTGTGCAGGGTGGCTGGTCTCGTCTCCGCCCCCTCCTGTAGTTTCTGCAGGCAGCTGGTAGTGGGTGGAGTCTAGTGGGCACCTCCCACAGCTCTGCTCTTTCACCTTGTGCAGGGTGACTGGTCTTGTCTCCGCCCCCTCCTGTGGTTTTCTGCAGGCAGCTGGTAGTGGGCAGGGTCTGGTGGCCATCTCCCACAGCTCTGATCTCTTCTTGTGCAGGGTGACTGACCTTGCATCCGCCCCCTCCTTTAGTTGTCTGCAGGCAGCCTGCAGAGGATGGAGTCTGCTGGGCCCCTCCCACAACTCTGCTTCTCTCCTTGTGCAGGGGGGCTGGTCTTGTCTCCGCCCCCTCCTGTAGTTTTCTGCAGGCAGCTGGTAGTGGGTGGAGTCTAGTGGGCACCTTCCACAGTTCTGCTCTCTTTCCTTGTGCAGGGTGACTGGTCTTGTCTCCACACAGTCCTGTAGTTTTCTTCGGGCAGCTGGTAGTGGGTGGAGTCTAGTGGGCACCTTCCACAGCTCTGCTCTCTTTCCTTGTGCAGGGTGGCTGGTTTTGTCTCCATCCTCTCCTGTGGTTTTCTGCAGGCAGCCTCTAGTGGGTGGAGCCTGATTGCCCCCTCCCACAGCTCCGCTCTCTCTCCTTGTGCAGGATGACTGGTTTTGTCTCCACCCCCAACTGTAATAATTAATGAGCACCCCAGGTGAGAGAGCCTCCAAGGTGATCCATAGGCACTTTTGGACATTTGACTTTATAATTTAATATAGCAATAATGTATTTTTGATATATTAATATATGTCCAGATTTGGTGTATATGCTTCTTTGACTTATGTAATGTTTTCTATGTTTAGTGATGTTGCATGCAGTATTTATAAAGTCTCCTGAGGAAGCCAATGATTGGCGAAACATGTCAAGCTGAAGTTACTGCAAATGTATTATAGCCACATGGATTCTCTGTGATGGTTTCATATGAAATTGTTATTTTTAAACATATATTTATAATCAAATTTTGTATATATTTTATAACAATCTAGTGATTTTGCATGCACTACTTCTAAAGTTTCCTGAGGAAGCCAATGATTGGCGAAACATTGTGAGCTGAAGTTACTGCATATGTATTATAGCCACATGGATTCTCTGTGATGGTTTCATATGAAATTGTTATTTTTAAACATATATTTATAATCAAATTTTGTATATTTTTTATAACAATCTAGTGATTTAGCATGCACTACTTCTAAAGTTTCCTGAGGAAGCCAATGATTGGCGAAACATTCTGAGCTGAAGTTCCTGCATATGTATTATAGCCACATGGATTCTCTGTGATGGTTTCATATGAAATTGTTATTTTTAAACATATATTTATAATAACATTTTGTATATTTTTTATAATAATCTAGTGAGTTTGCATGCAGTACTTCTAAAGTTTCCTGAGGAAGCCAATGATTGGCGAAACATTGTGAGCTGAAGTTACTGCATATGTATTATAGCCACATGGATTCTCTGTGATGGGTTCATATGAAATTGTTATTTTTAAACATATATTTATAATCAAATTTTGTATATTTTTTATAACAATCTAGTGATTTTGCATGCACTACTCCTAAAGTTTCCTGAGGAAGCCAATGATTGGTGAAACATTCTGAGCTGAAGTTACTGCATATGTATTATAGCCACATGGATTCTCTGTGATGGTTTCATATGAAATTGTTATTTTTAAACATATATTTATAATAAAATGTTGTATATTTTTATAACAATCTAGTGATTTTGCATGCACTACGTCTAAAGTTTCCTGAGGAAGCCAATGATTGGCGAAACATTGTGAGCTGAAGTTACTGCAAATGTATTATAGCCACATGGATTCTCTGTGATGGTTTCATATGAAATTGTTATTTTTAAACATATATTTATAATAAAATTTGGGATATTTTTTATAGCAATTGTGTCGGCACCTTGAAAACCCCATATCTTTCTCTATACATACTTCTTAAATGAAAGTTTGCAAACTCAGCTTTAAAGGAAAGTTGCCTTTCCCATTCTCTATGCATCCTGGATCAATGCTGGCATTAGATCTCACACAAATCCCCATTCATATCCAGAAACAAATCCCCATATAGGAGGGCAGACTGACCAACACCAAGACATTGTCAGGTCAGATATCAAACGTGTCACATGACAGGAAGGGTCAGGCGTTAGATATGACGGAAAAAAAAAAGAAAACCAGCTTTAATGTACAAAGACAAGGAAATGTGTCTGATGTCCTACAAGGGTTCCCGGTCTTTCCTTCTGACCTTTCACATGAGAGTTCACGCTTTCTCCAAGTCAGATTTACACAGCTGAGGATTCTTTGTTTCGTTACATTGTTACCATGTGACATATTCTTCCCTAGAACCAAAGAAAATTCATAAAGCAGAAGATACTAAAACTGGTTACAAATGTTAACCAAGCATAAGCCAAGAGAACAAGGCTGGGTCACATTTGCGCCATGCAGGAATGCATGCAAAATTGTGTGCACTCCCGCAATTAACAAAAACGTGCATCCCTGCTGGAGGAGTGTGGGGGGCGCCGTTACAGAGTAGACCTGTGCAGAACAGAAGATTTTGTTTGGTTTCCTTTCGGATAGATTCGTCATGTTACTGATTTCGTTTCGTTTTGTAATTAGTTTAGTTTCATTTAATTCAGTTTTTTTACTTTTCTAACAAATTCCAAAATTTCAGGATGATTCCAATTTGGATCGGTCAAAAAATGATCGAGCAATTCGCATTCTGCATGAAGAGTAGCCGGTTGTGAAGGAGCAGGCCGGGAAGCCGGCCGCTGCATCGTTAGCAACCGACGACTCATCGTCTGCCAGCGGGCATCCCCACTGAGAGCTGGAATGTAAACAAGAGAATGCAGCAATAGAAAGTTCCGAAAAAAACAGCCTTGGCCCCCCCCCCCCCCAAACAGGGTTGCCAACCGTCAGTAAATTTACTGACAGTTTGTAAAAATCAGTGATTTTTACAACTGTCTATAAATATCAGGGTCTGATCATTTGTCATGCTGTGCTGACTTTTAAGTGTAAACCAAGCAAAGTACTTGATATGGGTATTGTCAGTGTTTCCATGTTGTGTTTAAATATCAAGTGTCTTCATTTTTAATAGGAGTTCTATTCATTTTCAAGTTGCCAGTAAAAAATGTGCTCCGCCAGTAATTTTTCTATGTTTTGCCAGTAAAAAACACTGCTGGAGGTTGGCAACACTGCCCCCAAACCAAGGGCCTGGTATGGATTTTAAGGGAGCCCCACGGCAAAATTAAAAAAAAAAGGTTGATAGGGACAAGGGCCTCTTGCCCATAACCCTGGGCGGTGGTTGTGGGGGTCCGCGGGTGGGTGGCTTATCAGTATCCAGCTTCACATCCCGTATCCTGCTGCAAATGCATGAGCAGCGCTACAGTTTGTGAATGGTCCCGCAGTCTTCTGGGACATTTGCCCCAGAAGCCTGGGGGGAAGAGGAGGGGTCTGGACATCCTCACAGAACACGCCACAATCTGACCCAGAAATGGGAGTGAGTACCTGTGAAAAACAGGTATCCGCTTCCCACCCCCCCCCCCAAAAAGTGCCAAATGTGGCAGTGGGGGGAGGGGGGATACAAACAAGTGGGACTTCCCCTTTTTGCCTACTTAAATGTACACCCCTGCAAGGACTGTGTTTACCTGTAAGGGGGTATACAAGTGTTCCATGTATCCCCGTGCAGTCAGTGCCATCATGGCCATTTTTAAGGCAGGGCAAAAGGGGCATCTGCCCTGGGCCGCATCATTGTTGTGGGGCCCAAAGCAGCTGCCTCATGCTTGCCAATTATCCCAGTTTAAATTCCCTTGAAATTTTAGTCCCGTGCTCTGTTCCGATATCTCAGTATGAAGTTCTGTTACTAATGCTGCCCAGCTCCGCCCTGTTGTATGGATGACTCACCTGCAGAACCTGTGTTTACATGTAAATACTCTGCATTGATATGTAAATAGTGGAGGCATAAATATGTAAATAGCCGTGGAGAGGCGTCATTGATATGTAAATAGAGGCGGCATTCATATGTATATCATGCCCCCCTGAGATCATATCCACCATCACTTCTGCTGAATGTTGCCCACTGGGTAGGTAAAGGGTCATGCCTGAAAGTCCTGCCTACAACTGTGGTCATTAAGCCTAACATCAGCCTGTTCTGCAAAGGTAAGCAAATTGGAGGTGGAACCCTTTGTCAAAAATAACATGGTACCACAGCACTGTGAATTTTGATGCATGTGAATACGCACATCTCAGCAGGTATGTGATGGTGTCATTAACAATTAATGGCACTGCTGTTTATCTGCTAAAGGGCAACACATTTCTGTGGTGTCAGGAAAGCGATTTTGCATGCGTTCCCGACACAAAGAAATGTGAACGCAGGCTAAATGTCTCAGTTACATTGGCGGTCAGTGTAAATCTTCTCATTACATTGGGACTTGGTGTAGAATCCTTTCATTTACACTAGCGGCCAGTGTGAAGATCCCCCTTACATTGGTTGTCAGTGTAAATTCTTCATTACAATGTACATTAGTGGTAAGTGCAGAATTTCCCTTACATTGGTGGTCAGTGTAGAAGTGTCCTCTTACATTGGTGGTCAGCACAAATCTCCTTGACAATGGCTGTCAGTGTAAATTCCCCCTTACATTGAGGTCTTTGTATATTCCCCCTTACACCAGTGGTCAGTGCACATCCCCCCTCACATTGGTGGTCGGTGTAAATCCACCACTATAAACTTGCCAAAGATTTCCAGCTTTGCTCTGCATGATTCCGAATTTGCCCCAGTGTACTACCTCGGTGCCTCCTAACTAATCCCATCGCCCCACCGCTGCCACTGATCCCATAAACCCCCAGCATTGCCACTGATCATCCCCCCCACTGATCCTAGGAGTCCTACGATCTCTAGGAGTTTTCTGTCTATTGATGGGTTACCTCACCTCCCCAGTCCATGGTGGGCAGGCAGTGAGATGATGTACTGTAACCTTTAGCAACCAATCAGTGAGCAGTAATGATATGCACTAACCCCTTGCAACCAATCGTTGAGCGGTAAGGATATGCAGCAACCTCTAGCAACCAATCAGTGAGCAGTAATGATATGCACTAACCTCTTGCAACCAATCATTGAGCGGTAAGGATATGCAGCAACCTCTAGCAACCAATCAGTGAGCAGTAATGATATGCACTAACCTCTTGCAACCAATCGTTGAGCGGTAAGGATATGCAGCAACCTCTAGCAACCAATCAGTGAGCAGTAATGATATGCACTAACCTCTTGCAACCACTTAGTGAGTGGTAAGGATATCCATTAACCTCTAGCATCCAGTAAGCAGTATTGATGTACAATAATCTCTAGCAACCAATCAACAAGCAGGTGCCATGTACTGTAACCTCCAGGAAATAATCGGTGAGCCATAATGTGTGCTGCAACCTCTAGCAGCCAGTCAGTGAGCGGTAATAATACACTGTAACCTCCAGCAACCAATTGCTGTCTGATCTGATTCAAGAAACGTATTTTGAGTCTAGTTGCTATTCAATGTAGGTGTCAGAGCAGGCGGAGAGTGAAATTACATGGAAGGGGGGCCCAAGAAAATATTTTCCCAGGGTCCAATCAATATTAAAGACGGCCCTGAGTCCCATTTATGCCCTTTGGGACACAGCGACTGCACAGACCCAGATGCTAATTCCATGACAGCTATGCAGGTCCCCGAATGCAGACAGTATGCTTTTGGGGTCTTGCCCCCCCCTCATTGCCTAGACTGCCCAGCCTCAGTGCTGGATGGTCTTCAGCTGTAGTTCCTGTATCCCAAGTTCATGAAAGTCTGCTTACCTTGTTCCTGACCCGGCTACGCCTGACACTTCTTTTGGATCACCCCTGCTTGTTATATCTGCTGCTCACCTGTGTTATCAGCCACGGATTGGACTTCTGACCACAACTCTGCCTCCTGACTTGGTACCTAACCGCCAGCTGTATCCCATACCTCCCAACATTTGAACTTGCTTGCGCTGGAGACCGCGCTGGCCTGACTAGATTGCTTGCTGGCCCTGAGTGGGTATTTGTGTGGGAAAAAAGTAAGAAATGCCTTCCAGTGGATAGTGCCCAATGATAGATGGGGGCAATGGGCCCTCTGCTGCCTTTTCTGTGTGACCTTAAGGTCATTTCAGCATGTAGATAAAAAGAAAGGACGGTCCAATGTCCAGAGAAATGTGACTTCTACAATATAGTTCATGGACCTTTATTAAATATTAGCAGCATATACATCACCAAGCCAACACATTTCTGGGGAATAAACTCCCCTTCTTCAGGGCTGCGTACTACTTGGTGGGAATGATTCCCACGAGTGGTTATGTTGGATCAAGGTTTCCAAATGGCAAGATGCTGGATTTAGTTGTATAGGCAGCAATGCTTGATCCAACACAACCACTCATGGGAATTGTTCACACCAAAAAGTATGCAGCAACAGCCCTGAAGAAGGGGGAGTCTATTCCCCCAAAATGCATCGGCTTGATGTAGATGTTGCACATTTTTAATAAAGGTCCATGAACCATATTTTAATAGTCACATTTCTCTAGACACTGTGCGCTCCTTTTATTTTACTTGAGAATAAGGGACACTTTAAGGGAGGCAGAGACCTGCGGTGTGCTGTGGCTGCAAAAAGTGGGTGTGGTCAAACGTTTCATTGGGAGTGGCTTAAGGGGCATGGTTAAGCAAATCCCAGGTGTTGGATATGTACTGGGGGGCACTTTGGGAAGAGAGAGAACTTGTGTTAGAAGCTGGGTTGGAGGGGGGTCAAATATGTGCTGGGGGCTGCTGTATGAGAGGAAAGGACTTGTGCTATAAGGTGAAGTGGAGGAGCTGATATGTATTGGGGGGCACTTTGGGAGGGGAGAGGACTTGTGCTAGAAGAAATCGTTGGAGGGATTTTAAATCCATTCCCCTTTCTAGCACAAGTTATCTCCTCTCCCAAAACACTCCCCAGTACATATTCTCTTACCCTCAACCCCCCCCCCCCCAAATCACCCCTCCATGTGTACCCCCCTTCCCGGTCACTGTGTCCCCCCTCCCCTGTAGATCTTAATTCACAGTAAACTCCCTGCAGACCTCAGATCAGCGCAGCTCATGCAGTGGTATCCCTTCTCCTTGGCTGCTCCGCCTGTCTGTGTACAATGACTGAGATAATGAGGCTTCCGGTTTTTGTGTGTACAAGCAGCTAGCGGGGAGAGATGCCGGCTGCCATAGAGGAGCCGATAACAGTGTGTGGAACCCTGGACACCCCACAAACGATGCAAGGCAGATATTCCCAGTGCACTGGGCTCTGGAATTCAGCAAAGGATTTGCCGGGACACCGGGATTTAAATCAAATCTCGGGACGGTTCTGGGGAATCCGGGACGGTTGGGAGGTATGTGTATTCTGCCTGTTCCAGACCTTGAACTTGATCTTGATCCTGCTCCAGTTTACCTGGCTGCTGCTGAATATAGCTTGCGACCTGACTCCATATGGTCACTGGAAGGACTCCTGTGTTTCAAGCTCGAGTTCACTGCTCTAGCTTCCTGCCACCTGTGCCCTTCTGCTGCCCTAGCAGTCCCTGTCTCCCCTACAAGGGATGCTTGAATGGGAATTGCGCAAAAGGCCACCCTCATCATACAGGGCTCCACAGTCAGGCACATGACATTCCTGGGGCAAAGAAGACGAGGGCAGCTATAGGAAGCAACAACACAGTGTGTGTATTTTGTGTGTGTGTGGGGGGGGGGGGGGGGGAGGGAAGGGGGACTTATAAGGAGAAGTGCCCCATCATTAGTATTGGTAGGTGTAATAGAGCCCCATTTTTGGTATCGGTGGAAGGAATAGTGCTCCATATTTGGTGTCAGTGGGTTTAATAGTGCCCCATCATTGGTTTCAGTGGGAGGAATAGTGCCCCATGGTTGGTGTCAGTGGGAGGAATTGTGCCCGATCATTGGTGTCAGTGGGAGGAATAGTGCCTTATCATTGGTGTCAGTGAGAGGAATAGTGCCTCATCATTGGTGTCAGTGGGAGGAATAGTGTCCCATCATTGGTATCAGTGGGAGGAATAGTGCCCCATCATTGGTATCAGCGGGAGGAATAGTGCCCCATCATTGGTATCAGTGGGAGGAATAGTGCCCCATCATTGGTATCAGTGGCAGGAACAGTGCCCCATCATTGGTATCAGTGGGAGGAATAGTGCCCCATCATTGGCATCAGTGGGAGGAATAGTGCCCCATCATTGGTGTCAGTGGGAGGAATAGTGCCCCATTATTGGTATCAGTGGGAGGAATAGTACCCCATCATTGGTATCAGTGGGAGGAATAGTGCCCCATCATTGGTGTTAGAGGGAGGAATAGTGCCCCCTCATTGGTATCAGTGGGAGGAATAGTACCCCATCATTGGTATCAGTGGGAGGAATGGTGCCCCATCATTGGTGTCAGTGGGAGGAATAGTGCCCCATCATTGGTGTTAGAGGGAGGAATAGTGCCCCCTCATTGGTATCAGTGGGAGGAATAGTACCCCATCATTGGTATCAGTGGGAGGAATAGTGCCCCATCATGGGTATCAGTGGGAGGAATAGTGCCCCATCATTGGCATCAGTGGGAGGAATAGTGCCCCATCATGGGTATCAGTGGGAGGAATAGTGCCCCATCATGGGTATCAGCGGGAGGAATAGTGCCCCATCATGGGTATCAGTGGGAGGAATAGTACCCCATCATTGGTATCAGTGGGAGGAATAGTACCCCATCATTGGTGTCAGTGGGAGGAATAGTGCCCCATCATGGGTATCAGTGGGAGGAATAGTGCCCCAAGGGCCAGATAGAGACCACTGTTGTAA
>BLSH010426397.1:13240-29180 GCA_018402905.1 Glandirana rugosa
ACACTTAACAGAGGGAATCCTAAAGTGAACAGAAGACGCTAATTTCTATTCTAAACCTTCCCTCTAATATAACTGTAGAACTGCAACGAAGGTCGGTCATTTCTAATATCCGGACTATTTTTTTCTCTTACTAGCAAGCCTACTGCTGTCTGCATCTTATGTAGGCTCTAGAAAATTATTAACCGAGGTCCGTAAAACATAAATACGATCGCACGACCCTCTCTTTAACCAATCCCTAATAACCCTCTTATCACTAAGGGCTGCCTGAACCAATCAAAACCCCCCCATAAATACTATTCCTCCCGCTCAATTTTTTGAGAGGAATTCTACCCCTGCCACTGCCTCATATCTCATTAGGAAATGGGGCCGCCAGTTCCTGCCTCTTATTCCCCCCTTTCATCCCCATTCCGGCCTTTTCTCTCCCAGCACGCTAGCATAAATACAAAATGCCTGGAGCCAATTATTAAAAGATCTCGGATGTATTCTACGTCTGTCGTCATCCGAACGATCATTCTCTTTTTTTATCAGGCCTATAATCTTTACTGGCTGGAAGCAACGTCAAGATGTCAATATAATCTCCCTTCCAAATCTTATCTTTAATCGCAGAAGACAAGTGAAATCCTAAGGGAGACAATTCACAAGTGATAACTTCTTTCTTGCAATAGTCAGGAATAGCTGCGGAATCCTTTAAAACAGGCAAGTCAGCAACTGAAGTAACAACAGGAAGGCTCTCAGCTAACAGAGCCGTCCACCCAGGAGTAACAGCAAAGCCTAAACTTTACGATTGAGAAGTATTGTTTTGAACAGAAGAAGTAAATTTAGACAATAAATCAGCAAAAGATGAAAAAAAAGTCTTTAATCTGAGACAATTCTGATGACTCCCCTGCAGCAGCAGTAACAGCTGGGATGGAGGCATTATGTACCATAGCAGTAGCTTGCCGCCAATGCGAATCCACCACCTCCTCAGTAGCAGCGAGATGACCTGTATCTGCAAGCATAACAACTCCAGAAGAATCAGCGTCATGATTAACATCAAAATCATGTGCAGTAGGAGGTGGCAATTTATCTTTAATAAAATTCAAACACTGCATCTCAGTGCTAAATTCTAAATTAATTTGTGAAGAACTGACATTTTTTTGTTTACCTTTACATTTACCACCAGCAATTTGCCTAACACGGTGTACAGATCTCTATGGGTATAACAATACAATCATTACATGGTGTACAGATCTCTATGGAGGATAACAATACAATCATTACACGGTGTACAGATCTCTATGGAGGATAACAATACAATCATTACACGGTGTACAGATCTCTATGGGGGATAACAATACAATCATTACACGGTGTACAGATCTCTATGGGGGATAACAATACAATCATTACACGGTGTACAGATCTCTATGGAGGATAACAATACAATCATTATATGGTGTACAGATCTCTATGGAGATAACAATACAATTATTACACGGTGTACAGATCTCTATGGAGATAACAATACAATCATTACAGGGTGTACAGATCTCTATGGAGATAACAATACAATCATTACACGGTGTACAGATCTCTATGGAGATAACAATACAATCATTACACGGTGTACAGATCTCTATGGGGGATAACAATACAATCATTACACGGTGTACAGATCTCTATGGAGATAACAATACAATCATTACACGGTGTACAGATCTCTATGGGGATAACAATACAATCATTACACAGTGTACAGATCTCTATGGGGGATAACAATACAATCATTACACGGTGTACAGATCTCTATGGAGATAACAATACAATCATTACACAGTGTACAGATCTCTATGGAGATAACAATACAATCATTACACGGTGTACAGATCTCTATGGAGATAACAATACAATCATTACACGGTGTACAGATCTCTATGGGGGATAACAATACAATCATTACATGGTGTACAGATCTCTATGGGGGATAACAATACAATCATTACATGGTGTACAGATCTCTATGGGGATAACAATACAATCATTACACGGTGTACAGATCTCTATGGGGGATAACAATACAATCATTACATGGTGTACCGATCTCTATGGAGATAACAATACAATCATTACACGGTGTACAGATCTCTATGGGGGATAACAATACAATCATTACACGGTGTACAGATCTCTATGGAGATAACAATACAATCATTACACGGTGTACAGATCTCTATGGGGGATAACAATACAATCATTACACGGTGTACAGATCTCTATGGGGGATAATAATACAATGATTACATGGTGTACAGATCTCTATGGAGGATAACAATACAATCATTACACGGTGTACAGATCTCTATGGAGGATAACAATACAATCATTACACGGTGTACAGATCTCTATGGAGGATAACAATACAATCATTACACGGTGTACGGTGTTAAATGTTTGTTTTTTTGTCCAATGTGACGGAGGTGTGAGTGGAACAGACACACACGGAGAGTAGAAGTGCTCACACAAGCTTTATTGATGGATGAGAGATTATCCTGCAGCCAGGCGATATGAATTTCCCACAGGTAGGGGAAAGAGTTTGTTCGGGCACACAGGGTATGCAAAGTCCTGGTAGCAATAAATCAATTCACTCACAGCATGGCACAGACACAGAGAATTGGTCTTCGCCCGGGGCAGGCACACATAGGGCAAGTCCTTGGCTGGGGCTTACAGCACAGAGCAGGGGGCACACAGAGCAAAGTCCTTGGCTGGGGCTTGCAGCACAGAGCAGGGGGCACACAGGTCAAAGTCCTTGGTGGGGAATCTTGCAGCACAGAGCAGGGCACACAAGGCTAAGTTTTTTTTGCGGGAAAGCTTGCGTGGCACATAGAGGGAAGGCAAAGTAATCCTTATATGGGGAATACAGCGGTGGTCCTTGTCCGGGCAGCTAACAGTGGATGGCACACAAGGGGGGGCAAAGTCCTTGTCTGGGGAGAAGCACAGATGATTTCACCCAGAGGGAAGGTAAAGTAATCCTCGTATGGGGACACAGCAGAGGACACACAGTGGCGGTCCTTGTCCAGGCAGCTCACAGTAGATGGCACAGAGGGGGGAGGCAAAGCCATCAAAACAAGTGGATGTACAGCACGTGGGGCTGTACACAACAGTACCACTGATAGCCCCCAGGGTATATTAAAGTGGACCAAAAAAACAAGACAAATATCTCAATTATTGTATGTTTATTGTAATTATAAATACAAAAATCTTGAATAAAAGACAAAAAGGCATGTAACCTCCTACGCCACTAAAACACCGAAAAAAATGGCATATAGCAAAATTGTACAAAAATTAAATAGTGAAGTGTAATTGCGCAAGAAACACTGCAATACACTCAAAAACCAAAAAACAAACATGAAAACCTAAAAGAGGGAGGTCCGGACGTCAATCTCTACTCACATCCAACCCATCCATACCACACACCATCATGCATGCGTGGACTCCAATAACTGGAATGATACTTCAAAGCATGTGTGAAGATACTGGGGCAGATAAGTAGCAGGGCTCAAACCTCTATGAATAAAATGTATTGGCAGTGCAAAAATGCTCAGATCCTGGAAATAGGATAGTGGCTAAAATTCTGAGAAAAAAACTGAAAATGGATGCATGCATCAATGTAGGTTGGAGCCAAAAAATTAGTGCAAAGATCGTTCAGTCCAGGCTTCTATGTAATCAACAGGGCAAAATGGCCGGTGGTCCTCTTATAGGGGATCAAAGATACATAAAAAAAGCCAGGAAATAAGATAACCAAAGTGACCTGTGCAATACTGACAATGAGGTTGTTCGATGTGCACATATGTGGAGACACAGTAATGAGAATGATCCAAGGGAGGCTATATAGCGGGGCGACCAATAAATCCATACGGACGTGAACCAAAAAGAGACTCTATGCTGTAGTGTAGCTTGGGCCAAACGATCCTTCATAGCTCCGATGAAACGGAAGGTTAGCTGGAGTACAGACTGACGCCGGACATGACGTCAACGCGTTTCGCTGGATAGACCAGCTTCTTCAGGACTAGCGCCTCCTAGTGCTGGTGAAGTTTAAATGCACCCCATGAGCCAATGCACAGTAGATTGCTAATGGGGGTGGGAACGTTCGTAACAGTCATTCACTCATATAGAACCACTTTCAGGTGATTGCATTAAAGGTATACAAACCCAAAAAAAAGTGAAAAGAGCGAGGTTACTGGCAGGATCCAAAATAAATATATATATATATATATATACATATATATATATATATATATTCATACATTATCAGGGAAAACCTGTAAATTCAGTTCGGTATTCAGGCCTCTTGGCCGAAGTGAACCAAATTTTATAAATCCAGGATTTCTCTTTGCGTTGAAGGATTCTATTGAAGTCTCCCCTGCGCTTACTTAATTTCAATGCATAGATACCCTTAATTTTAGTCCCAGCTAGCTTGGAATCATGGCACGTAAGGTAGTGTTGCGCTAAGGGACTATTGGGGGCCCTTATTCTTGATACTGCAGAGATGTCGAATTCTCAATTGGCGTTTCGTCTTACCCACGTAAATCAAATTACAGGGACATGTCCACATATAGATCATGCATGTTGTAGCGCCATTTATAAGGCCATACATTTTATATGCCTTCTTACATTCTGCGTCCGTAAACTGGTCAGTTCTTTCTACGAACTTACAGATTTGGCAGTGCCCACATGCGAACATGCCCCTGCTTCGTGGATGAGACGTCAGCCAGGTGTCGTCCGAGGATGGTACGTACTCCGATCTAGTTAAAAGATCAGATACATTTGGGGCCCTCCTGGCCACCATATGTGGATGGCTACCTACAATTTTGCCAGGATTGGACACTGAGGTAATGATGACCAATGCTTGGCCAGAATGTCCCTTAACACCGGCCATTGTGTCCCAAATTCACTGAAGAAGCGCACTGGTTCCTTTCCTGCTTCCTGTGTGGTGACTACCCTTTCACTCAGCAAACTTCTACGGTCAGTCTCCATGGCTCTTCTTTTAGCTTTTTTTTTAGGACTTTATGAGAGTATCCCCTCTCACGAAAGCGGGAATACATCTCCAATGCCTCTTTTTTGAACTCCTCATCTGTTGAACAGTTCCTACAAATCCGGAGGAACTGGCCAACAGGAATGCCTTGTTTCAATCTATATGGATGGGAGCTGTCTGCCCTCAGTAAAGTATTAGCGGCCGTTGGTTTGCGATAAGTGCTGGTTGTAATCTTGCCATTACGTTTAGATACCCATAGGCCCAGGAAGGGGATAGCGAAAACATCACAGCTATATGTCAACTTAATGTTACGTTGATTGGAATTCAATCCCTCAATAAATAAGGAAAGTTCATCTTGCGTGCCTTTCCAGATCATAAGAACATTGTCCACATAGCTGATCCATAGATCCACATGCTCTTTAAAGGCTACTTCCATGTAAACTGTGGACTCCTCCCATAGGCCCAAATGCAGGCACGCATATGAGGGAGCCCACGAAGCCCCATAGAAGTGCCAGAGATCTGCTGGTAATATATCTCACCAAACTGGAAATAGTTATTATTTAATGCAAACTCCAGCAGGTCTAATGCTAATTAATTTTGGTGGGCCATTTCAGGATAGATCTATTCCAAGTAGAAGGTGGCCCTTGTCTGGGGAGCAGCAGCACAGATGATGGCACACAAAGGGAAGGCAAAGTAATCCTAGTATGGGGACACAGCGGCGGTCCTTGTCTGGACAGCTCATAGTGGGTGGCACACACAGGTTGGCAATAGATCACATCAAGAGGTAAGTCCAGGGGCACAAGCAGCAATGTGGTACAGCAAGAGATTAGTCCAGGATCACAGGGCACAGAGAGTAGAAAGTAAAGGTAGTCCCGTGTATTTTCCAGCCTCCTTCTAGGGGTAAGGACAGACAAGAGTTCCCCTGTGTCCATCACTGATGAAAGATGGCAAAAGACGTGCAGCAATGTATTTTTTGGACAGCAGTGGCTTCCTCTGTAGTATCCTCCCATGAAATCCATTCTCGTTTAGTGTTTTAGGTATCATAGATTTGCTAACAGGGATGTTGGCATATGCCAGAGACTTTTGTAAGTCTTTAGCTGACACTCTAGGATTCTTCTTCACCTCATTGAGCAGTTTGTGCTGTGCTCTTGCAGTCATCTTTACAGGGTGGCCACTCCTAGGGAGAGTAGCAGCAGTGCTGAACTTTCTCCATTTATAGACAATTTGTCTTACCATGGATTGATGAACAGCAAGGCTTTTGGAGATACTTTTATAACCCTTTCCAGCTTTATGCAAGTCAACAATTCTTAATCGTAGGTCTTCTGAGATCTCTTTTGTGCGAGGCATCATTCACATCAGGCAATGCTTATTGTGAAAAGCAAACCCAGAACTGGTGTGTGTTTTTTATAGGGCAGAGCAGCTGTAACCAACACCTCCAATCTCATCTCATTGATTGGACTCCAGTTGGCTGACACCTCACTCCAATTAGCTCTTGGAGATGTCATTAGTCTAGGGGTTCACATACTTTTTCCACCTGCACTTTGAATGTTTACATGGTGTGTTCAATAAAAACATAACATCACATGTGGTTTAATTACCACCACTTGAATACAATTGAATGATGCACTTTGAATTTTATCTCATTGCCTGTATGTTCAACATGTTTCGCAATTCTTTGCTTCATCAGGAACTTTTTATAGGCGTAGATAATTTCTAAACAGATAACAAATATACTGATTATACAACAAATACTGATTGTACAGCAATATCCAAACAATACAACTACAGTGCATAATTACAAATTATTATATTTAAATTGTACCACAAAAAACCATATGCTCCTAGAACCTCATAAAATTGTTTTTTCGCTTTTTTACCTGATCAACAATCAAAAGAACACTCCTGTTAAGGGGGAATTATGCGCCAAATCCAACCCCGGGAAAAATGGTGTCCCAACAGAACGGACTGCAGAGTAGAACAAAATTGCAAAAACATAAGTAATCCCATTAAATTAAGTATTTATTTATGTTTTTAGTTGATTATCGATCCAAATGATTGATCCATAAGGATGGTGTAGAAATAAAGTCTATATAATCAAGACAAGATCCTCACAATAGAGGGTGTCTCCAATGATTTAAATGGGAATTAATGGTATACAATGACAGTCAATGGGGAGGGAACTGAAAAGCCGGGACTTGGGGGGCAGTCATGAAGCAGTATATAAATTAAATATAATGCATTTTTACATGAACAGTTGGTAGTACCTGTTTGTTAATCTTGGTTTTGAGAATCAAAGAACATGATTGTCTATTGTTGTGACTTAGATGAAGATCAGATCACATTTTATGACCAATTTGTGCAGAAATCCATATCATTCCAAAGGGTTCACATACTTTTTCTTGCAACTGTAGTTCTATTTTCTATATTTTTTTTCTGCAGCACCACAATGATGTCAGTTCAGTTCCTTATTGGAAAAATCTGATCTGATATTTATGGAAGAAGGGTTTGCACTGCTCTCTACAATACAAGAGGGTTAGAAGGGCCCTGCTCGTAAGAGCTTACAATCTAATACAGTGCCTTGCGAAAGTATTCGGCCCCCTTTGAACTTTGCGACCTTTTGCCACATTTCAGGATTCAATCATAAAGATATAAAACTGTAATTTTTTGTGAAGAATCAACAAGTGGGACACAATCATGAAGTGGAACGCAATTTATTGGATATTTCAAACTTTTTTAACAAATAAAAAACTGAAAAATTGGGCGTGCAAAATTATTCAGCCCCTTTACTTTCAGTGCAGCAAACTCTCTCCAGAAGTTCAGTGAGGATCTCTGAATGATCCAATGTTGACCTCAATGACTAATGATGATAAATAGAATCCACCTGTGTGTAATCAAGTCTCCGTATAAATGCACCTGCACTGTGATAGTCTCAGAGGTCCGTTTAAAGCGCAGAGTAGCATCATGAAGAACAAGGAACACACCAGGCAGGTCCGAGATACTGTTGTGGAGAAGTTTAAAGCTGGATTTGGATACAAAACGATTTCCCAAGCTTTAAACATCCCAAGGAGCACTGTGCAAAGCGATAATATTGAAATGGAAGGAGTATCAGACCACTGCAAATCTACCAAGACCTGGCCGTCCCTCTAAACTTTCAGCTCATACAAGGAGAAGACTGATCAGAGATGCAGCCAAGAGGCCCATGATCACCCTGGATGAACTGCAGAGATCTACAGCTGAGGTGGGGGACTCTGTCCATAGGACAAAAAGCAGTCGTATACTGCATAAATCTGGCCTTTATGGAAGAGTGGCAAGAAGAAAGCCATTTCTTAAAGATATCCATAAAAAGTGTAGTTTAAAGTTTGCCACAAGCCACCTGGGAGACACACCAAACATGTGGAAGAAGGTGCTCTGGTCAGATGAAACCAAAATCGAACTTTTTGGCAACAATGCAAAACGTTATGTTTGGCGTAAAAGCAACACAGCTCATCACCCTGAACACACCATCCCTACTGTGAAACATGGTGGTGGCAGCATCATGGTTTGGGCCTGCTTTTCTTCAGCAGGGACAGGGAAGATGGTTAAAATTGATGGGAAGATGGATGGAGCCAAATACAGGACCATTCTGGAAGGAAACCTGATGGAGTCTGCAAAAGACCTGAGACTGGGACGGGGATTTGTCTTCCAACAAGACAATGATCCAAAACATAAAGCAAAATCTACAATGGAATGGTTCACAAATAAACATATCCAGGTGTTAGAATGGCCAAGTCAAAGTCCAGACCTGAATCCAATTGAGAATCTGTGGAAAGAACTGAAAACTGCTGTTCACAAACGCTCTCCATCCAACCTCGCTGAGCTCGAGCTGTTTTGCAAGGAGGAAATGGCAAAAATTTCAGTCTCTCGATGTGCAAAACTGATAGAGACTTCCCCAAGCGACTTACAGCTGTAATCGCAGCAAAAGGTGGCGCTACAAAGTATTAACTTAAGGGGGCTGAATAATTTTGCACGCCCAATTTTTCAGTTTTTTATTTGTTAAAAAAGTTTGAAATATCCAATAAATTTCGTTCCACTTCATGATTGTGTCCCACTTGTTGTTGATTCTTCACAAAAACTTAGTTTTATATATTTATGTTTGAAGCCTGAAATGTGGTAAAAGGTCGCAAAGTTCAAAGGGGGCCGAATACTTTCGCAAGGCACTGTATGAATTAAGGGTATATTCACACTAAACATGGGTTTGGAATTGGGCCAGTTCAGCAAAACCAACACAATTTCAAACCCGCATTTCAGTGCACGTTTGAAGGCACTTTGACAGACATCTATGCGTGTTCATGCACAGAGATTTATTCAAATCAGCACTGAAATCACAAAAACTATTGCAGGAACTACTATTGGAAAAAGGTGTGGCATCGCAAAGTTGGCGTCACACCAGTTGGGACAGTGCCGTTGCTGGCAATAGGCTGCGATTTGGCATGTCAAATCATGCCGATGTGATTGGGAAGGGCTAAACCTTCTATTGTACAGATCTTTCACAGAATAAAGCTGGGTACAGATTAAGGGGAATATTAACCAGGCAGCACAATTAAGGAGACACTTAAATCCTCTGCACTGCCACCATTAGGCCCCTTTCACACTGAGGCGCTGGCAAAATGTCAAGTGCTGTTACCGCGTTTTTCCCCGCGTCAGCACTACAATTAGTGATAACGTACAGGAATTTTCATAGCACACCCCCTACATCACATCCTGTTTACTTCCTTGTATTTTGACCTTTCCACAACCTCTGGACGTTTTGCTGGCGCTTTTAACACACTTTATATTCATTTCAATGTATATGGGCATTTTTAATGCGCTATGTTTAGCGCTCAGATTAAGCACAAAAAAAAACATGCTTGCAGGACCATTTTAAACGCAGCGGCAGGGTGACGCCCCACTGTGAATAGGTACATTGGAATGAATGGGTAGCTTTTTAGAAGCGTTTTGTAAGCGCTATTTTCAGTGCAAAAACGCTAGTAAAGTGCCTCAGTGTGAAAGGGGTCTAACACACCATTTAGAGCAGTGTTGCCCAACCCTGTCCTCAAGGCCCACCAACAGGTCATGTTTCCAGGATTTCCATTATTTTGCACAGGTGATTTGATCAGTTTCACTGCCTTAGTAATTACCACAGCTGATTCATCTGAGGGAAATCCTGAAAACATGAACTGTTGGTGGGCCTTGAGGACTGGGTTGGGGAACACTGATTTAGAGGATTACATAAAATAAAACCTTTTCAGGGGTAAGTTGGTGAGAAACGTTGCATACTAATAATGCGGGAAAACATACAACCCCACTCTTCAGACTAGGGTTGCCACCTCATCCCTTTAAACCCAAATACTTATGAATTACACAGGTTCTGAGGTCAATTTAATGCAGATAAGGCACTAAAGCAGTGGTTCTCAACTCCTGTCCTCAGGACCCACTAACAGGCCAGATTTTAAGTATTACCTTGGGGAGATGCAGACTAGAATACTGCAATCGCTGAGCAGCAAATGATATCACCTGTGATGCATTTCAGTTATCCTGCAAACCTGGCCTGTTAGTGGGTCCCGAGGACAGTAGTTGAGAAGCACTGCACTAAAGCCTCATACACACGTTGCAACGGTGTTATGACCGAACAGACCAAATTGTATTGTAATAGCAGAGGCTAGGGGGCTATTGGCTAATGGCTGAACTTGAACAAGAGTGAGAATGGTTACAAAATGATTGTTTTAGAGTAAATGTTTTTACCTGCAAAACAGAGTACAGAGCTTCAAATAACCCCCACATCAGCATCCTCACCTCCTTTTCCTGTAAATGCAGGTTGTCAGACTGAAAAGGGGAAGTTAGTTGCTCGTAGTCATTGTGAAACCTAGTGGGACTGTTGGTTAGCTGAAGCTGGCAATATATTTTGCAAATGATACCTATGTGTTGCTGTGCAAGTTATACTAACAAGTTCTAAATATGTATATCTTTATCATTGGTTAAAAGAACCCGGGAGAGGAAATATGTAATTGTGATGCAAAAGCTGGTATATCTATGTTGTAGCCGCCCATAAAGGGTCACTTGGTAATCTGGGCAGGAGTCCTGCTGAGTCCTTAATTTTGCTGGCAAATAAAAAGGTTTGTTTTCCCTGATTCTGTTGTGCCGGGAGTGTTCCTGTGATTTCCCTCTTCAGTATGTTGGCTGATGTGTCTCGCGCACTAAGCTTTCGTACGACCAAGCCGAACGTAGTGACGTGTTATGAGCGTATAAAGAGGAAGTTCAGGTGAATGTGATTAGGAATGTAGGTTTACACGGACACTTCCGGCCGTTCCTGACTTCTGAGCATGCGTGTTTTGCACAATACAACTTGTTGGACCAACTTCTCTGCACACACAGTACAACCAGAGTTTTCTAGTTTGCTCCTCCAACTTCTGTTGTACGACCGTCGCACGTTGGCTGTTCTAATTGCGCGTACTAACAGTCGTACGACTGCTGCACCGCGTGTACGAGGCTTTAGTGAGTTTAACCAGTTCCACACTGCCTACCGTCTATTTACGGTGGCTGTGCAGATGCTGGGCGCGAATCGCTGTAAAAAGACGGCGATCTGCAAATGGCCTCTAGGGGGCGCGCCCGGACCCGATCTCCGCCGGCGAGCCGCGATGAGCGGCCACAGGCAAAGAACGGGGTACCGCCGATGTAGACACGGCGGTTTCCCATTCTGACAGTGCGGGCATGGGAGATCTACTGATCCCTGTCACTGGGATCAGTTAGATCTCTCATGCCCATGGTAGCCCAACCCCCCCACACACAGTTAGAACACACCCAGGGAACACAGTTAACCCCTAGAACGCCCCCTGCAGGTTAACCCCTTCACTGCCAATGACATTTATACAGTAATCAGTGGACATTTAAATTTCTGATCGCTGAATACATGTCATTGGTCCCAAAAAAGTGTCAAAAATGTCCGACATGTCCGCTGCAATATCGCAGTACCGCTAAAAATCACAGATCGCCGCCATTACTAGTAAAAAATAAAAACCCCAGAAATAAATTCTCACCATCTGTAAACGCGGCCACTTTTGCGCAAACCAATCAATAAACACCGATTGAGATTTTTTTTTAATCACAAATATGAGGAAGAATATAAATCGGTGAAAAAAAGTTTTTTTTTTTTATTTTTTGGATTTGTATTTTAGCAAAAAGTAAGAAATGTGTTTTTTTTTTTTTTTGCAAAATGGTCGCTCTTCTTTTGTTTATAGCGGTGATCAGAAATGACGCAGAGGGGATCAAATACCACCAAAAGGAAGCTCTATTTGTGGGGAAAAAAGGACGCAAATTTTGTTTGGGTACAACGTCGCACGACCACGCAATTGTCAGTTAAAGCGACGCAGTGCCAAAACGCAAAAAGTGCTCTGGTCCTAACCTGAGAGATTTTTCCGGGGGTGAAGTGGTTAATTACCACCTTAATCAGCCACAGAACCTGTGTACTTATTATGTGTTCGGGTTTAAAGGGATGAGGTGGCAACCCTACTTCGGACTCCCCCAGATACTTACATGAGTGTGGGTAGCAGCACGCTAAATTTCTCTCACACTCTCAGAGTAAAGCCGCATACAACAGGTCGTACAAGGGAGTTGTATGAGCAGACTAGAAAACTTGGTCGTACCAACAAGCGGTCATACGACCGTTGTATCGTGTGTACAGAGCAGTTGGTACAACAAAGTTGTATTGTGCAAAACACGCATGCTCAGAAGTCAGGAATGGCTGGATGCTAATTACATGCCCCTGAATGTTCTTTCCCCGGATGTACAGTTGTGTAGTGCAGTCAGTATGCTACATACAACAGCCAACATACGATTCAACACGGTCGTACGTGCGATCGTCGAACTGCGTGTACGAGGCTTTAGCAAACTATGACAAAGTTAGAAGGTGTAAAAGTAGAAAAATGGACACATATGAATTACACAGGTTGTTCTGAGGCTAATTTAATGCAGATGAGGCACCAAGTGAGTTTAATTACCACCTTAATCAGCCACAGAACAAGCTGTGTAATTCATATGTGTTTGGGTTTAAAGGGATGAGGTGGCAACTCTAAAAACAACGCTAGTTTAGTGGCGCTTTGGCACAGCTTTTCGGATGTCGGCAGGGAACAAAAACACCTGTAAAGCGTCCTTCAGTGGGAAAGGGGTCTTAATAAAATGCCATGTCAGCCGCAGATTAGACAGGATAACGTTTTTCCTCTGCAGGAGCAAATTGGAACGCATTTTCTGAGTTTTGCCTTCCTCTGGATCAGCTGTGAATATAGGATTGTGTATATAGCATTGCATATATTTTATTTTGTCCCCTTTTATTGGTAGAATTAGATGGACTTGTGTCTTTTTTTCAACCCAACTGACTATATAACATCACACACAGACACAAGATAGTTCTATCATTGGTGGAGAAGTGAGATGTCTGTAGGAACAGTTTCTATGTTTATTCTTCTAATGCCCCGTACACACGGTTCGATGATCGCACGTACGACCGTGTTGAATCGTATGTTGGCTGTTGTATGTAGCATACTGACTGCACTACATGATGGTACGGCCGGTGAAAGAACGTTCAGGTGCATGTAATTAGCATCCGGCCATTCCTGACTTCGGAGCATGCGTGTTTTGCACAATACAACTTGTTGTACCAGCTGCTCTGTACACACGATACAACGGTCGTATGAGAGCTTGTTGGTACGACCAAGTTTTCTAGTTTGCTCATACAACTCCCTTGTACGACCGTCGTATGTTCAACTGTTCAAATCACGCATACAAACGATCGTGAGTACGACCTGTTGTATGTGATCATCAAACCGTGTGTACGAGGCTTAATAGACAAAACTAGATGAGTTCATCCATCCAATAGATGTATATGGGGGTTCAGTTTTCTTACGTCAAGATTTTTTATAAATCTTCAGAGAGCGACATAAAAGGGTTAATCTTTGAAAGGGAGGAGCTAAAGGAGACGACATGTGATCAGTGAAGGAGGCTGCTAGAGACACATTCATTGGTTGGTATTGGTCATGTGATGAGTGGGCGGGGTGAATGGTGATTATATCTGGGTGGAGAGGAGAAGCTGACAGCCATTTGTGTGTTGGGAGAGGGAGGTGTGGTGCAGCAGGGAGATGGAAGTTGCTTGTAGGGAAAAGCTTGATTCGTATATCATCACAGAGATGAGATCCAACTTCTATATCAGAGACAGAGCTCAGTCCAGGGAAATCATTCATAAATAGGACTTGGTTGTCTCTTCTGAGCTTCTACAAATAAGAGAAGATCCAGAAAGTCCAGTGTTCTGTGTAGGGAGCCACTGATACAAAACTTGGATTATTTAGCAGGAGATTCTGAAGGAAATGTTCTTAGATTGTGAATGGGAGCTCCCAGTGTGTATAGAGCTCTATGGGCTGTGCAGAGCTCTCACTGGGTGAGGTATTTTCCCTCAAAGGTAAACCCACCTTGTATGGGTTGGGGGTTGAGGGATAGACTTTGTCTCCTCCTTGAATTTTGGAATAAAAATGTAACAAAACCTTAAGTATAAAAGTTGCAGTCACATTTGGGTCATTATATAAATGGAGACAAAATTGTGTAGTGTCTGAATTTAGCCATGTTGGGCTTTGTTAGCCTATTAAAGCAGTGAATACAAAGCATTGTCCTCCTCATACACTCTGCAGCCTCTTCTCATATAGTGATGGGGTTTAGTCCTCAGATGGGGGATGGGTTCATTAGCCCCCCTGTGTGCTCCTAATTGCCTATCTCCTGCTCATTGATCCCTTCCCCCTCTGCTCCTCACCATCCTCTCATTATAGTGTGCCCACCAATAATGTGGAATACACTTGGTGACATAACCACTTTTGGTAACAGCCATTGCTTCCTTATAATTTAATGTACGGGGTAGAGAAATTAATGATTCTCATTTTGTTTTGGTGTCAGGAATTCCTCCATCACCGATCACCAATGGAGTGAGATGACGATGCAGACACTGGGAGTTTAGTCTCCCCGATCTCACTTAGAATGTTTCACCACCATGTTTAATGATCTCGGCCAATAATATATTTATGTTGAATACTTTGTACCATCAGACACTCCACACCTCGGGGCACATATCCAGGTTCTGATATATAAAGATGCACAGGATTTTGTTATAACCGGTTGTGAACCTTAGGCACATCCAAAACAAACGTCATGTATATAGGGAAGTAGTGCACCCCACCTCTCCTCCAACTCCACAGATCTCCAGATACATTTTACCAAATTGTGCAAGCATGTTCTCCAACACAGGAACAGAACCACGTCTGCTGTCAGTGAGAATTATGAATCTTATTGTAAGTTCTGGTTCTTTCATAGCAGATCAGAGGAATGACATTCAGCCCCATTTCACCTATGTGCCATGCGGGAATCGGCACAATTGCAGAGCCGGTTCCCACATCTCATTCTTCCTGCAAGCAGCTCAGACTGCTTTCTGCGAACCGCTGCGGGTGTCATTACAAAGTTAGATACCCCCATTCTTTTTCTCAGATTGCAGTTTGAACTGTAAACTTGCACATTGTCAAACACCCATGCAATGCGATTCCACTGCGGGATAAAAAAGGTCCCTGCACCTTTTTTTTTTTTTCGTGCAAATGTAATGCAAGTTCAGCCATACAACTGTGGCTGAATTTGCACTGCTCAGAGATCGCGTGCGATTGGCATCTGTGGTGGGGGTGCGAATCACATGCAATCTGAGATCATACAAGTGTGAACCCGGGCTCAATATATACATTGCTTCTGTGAAAACAACTGTGCCAGTTAAAACCATAAAAAAGTTAACCCCTTATTAATATAAACACATTGATGGACACAAAGCTTTAGAGAACTGCAATCATAGAAATATAAAAAAGTGACGGCAGAAAAATGACCACGTAGTCCTTCGAA
>BLSH010426397.1:39881-55601 GCA_018402905.1 Glandirana rugosa
AATCTTGTGCGGGTCCCTTGTGTCAATTGGGGAATCTCGCGGGGAGGTCCAATTGGGGAAGTGACGGTTACTGTAAATGTGTCATTACCAGTGTTTAATTTTTCACAGTTTTACCAGGCTGTAAAAGCGGCGTTATAGCGTAATGGCTATTTTTAACGTCTAGCGGCGGTAATGATCATTTTTTATTTTTGGGGTCTTTAATTAAGAGTAGTAGGCATTTGTGCCGTTGAAAACGCGTTTGGTTCGCGACTAACACTAAAAAAAAAAATGGTTTTTATACTCCATCTTAGATTTAGTCGGTTTTGACTACTTTTGAAAAAAAAATAACAAATAAACATAAATTCGTTTTGCATTCTTTACAAAAAACCGTTTTGCTTAAATACAAATAAACAATAAAAAAAAAGTTTTCATCAGTTTTGGCTGATTTAGATTCTACCTCATATTTTTGGTAAAAAAAAAAATCACAATCAGCGCTTGGTTTGCGCAAAAGTTGCCGTGTTTACGGATGATGAGAATTAATTTCTGGGGTTTTTATTTTTTACTAGTAATGGCGGCGATCTGCAATTTTTATCGGTAATGCGATATTGCGGCGAAAATGTCGGACCATTTTGACACTTTTTAATTTGTGACCATTACTGTGTAAATGTCATTGGCAGTGAAGGGGTTAACCTGGAGGGGCGCTCTAAGGGGTTAACTGTGTTCCCTGGGCGTGTTCTAACTGTATGTGTGCTGTGCTGGCAGGGGAGGGGAGTGATCACGGCTTCCATATACAGCAAGCCTGTGATCACCGCCCTTCCCCCTCTGTCAGAACAGAGATCCATGTTTACTTACACGGACCTCTGTTCTTCTACTGCGGGGGGGGCATCGTGGGTAGCCGGCGGCGATCGAGTCTCCCCCCCCCCGAACACACTGGGATCTCGCAGCCGCCGTCATATGACAGCGGTCTGCAATTTTGAATCACTGTCGCCATCGGACGCTGGTTGGCAAGTGGTTAAACAATCTCTCATACGGTAAAATTCACAAATAAAAAATTTGCTCTGTGCAATCCTTCAAATCTTATTTCACAGTCCTGGTATTTTTAATCTTGAACATTTTGTATCTGATATGGTGTATAAAAAGTCACAATTCCTGGAACAGGAAACAACATCAAAGTGCTCAGTGCTAGATATGAATAGCCCTAGTATATCATCAAATCCTTATTATGTTATATTCCCTTAGTGGTTCCTCCTGATCCTTAATGATGAAATTGCAAAGTTTGTTACTGTAGATATTTAATACTTTTGTATGGTGCAGAATGTGTGCTGGACACTCGTGCTCCCCTTAGACACCCCACCTACCAGACGGCCTCTCCCCCGCAGGGGTAAAATGGATGGACGCCTGTCTAGGTAGTCCTAGGTTCCACTGGGCACGAGTACTCCCGTTAATCCGGTGTCCTTAGATGGTTTGTCCACATCCAGGTGTTTATACAGTGCACACTAAGGTGGGAGACAGATAAAACCACCCAGCTCATATCCTATCCAAATCTAGGATAAATGAAAATAGCTGTCCAAAAAAAAAATGCTACTTCGCTGGCTGTCGTAAATTATCAAAATGATGCCAGTCGCTTCAAAGTCCTTGAGGCCTTAATTTTTCTTTTGGATATCTTTGGCTCAGTGACATCTGGTTTCTGAAGACTGGACTCTACATTTTTTTTTTTTTAGGAAATTTCAAAGAAAAGTCAAATTTTTATGATTAGAATAATTCCCCTGAGATGCATCCTAGGCCTCTTTATTATTGCAGTTAGAATGGGATAAAAATTAAGCTTTTTTCTTTTTAGGTAGTCAGATGCTTGTTAGCAATCATAATGGTGTGGCTGATCATTGTAACACGAATAACATTGATGATCTCTTCACAATAACATCTGAAATTGGGTTGGATATATTAGGCACCAAGTGAACATGTTGTCCCTGAAGTGTTGAATACAGAAAAAAAGACCACTTGAGATTACTGCCTTACCATTATATCAGCGGAACAAACATTACAAAGGCTGAACAGTTCGGACCTCAAAGTTGAAATCTGTCAAAATAACAATAATGAAGGGAGCAGTCTGGAGCCAAAGTGGAATACTATGCCGCATACTTTGCACATAACTACACAAATAACACGACTAAGCAATGCTGCACGCTAAGGGAGTCTAGGTGCACAAAGTTTGACTTTACGAATCCTGTAATGACGGGAATGGGAATTGGCTATAATTGGGTGAACATTCATTCACAAGACAACATGCAGCATTTCTTACCGGACATTCAGGCAACTTTGCTTCAGCTGCTGCAGGTCAGGGTGACCTTTCTGGCTGAGTGCCCGAATGTCTGCAGAAAAAAAAATAATGAATGCATGCCATGGCCAAACATCTGTAACATGTAACATTGTGGGGAGATCACTTGGAGCCGGGTGACACCTGGTTTCCAGGGCTGCAAAGCACGGTAGTCTTCTCCCCCCCCATTCCCTATAGGGGTGAGGTCATGGCTCCTGGGCATCGGCGTCATGCCTTAAACCACTGCCTGTGGCTTTGCTGTGCCCTGAGCGGAGCTGATTTCCATTCTGAGGGCTGAGTGGGCGAGGCTCTGCTACAGGCATAGCTGGAGCCACTCTCCCACGTGTTTTCCCACTTAGTTAGCGGGCCATCATGACATTGGTGGGGACCTGTCCTTTTACCAGATAAAGGGTGGTCTGGGATGTCCAGCACACCACTTATTGATTTAGTAGCAGATGAATGAATGTTATTATTTAGTTATCTAGTTGTGTTCCCACAGCAATCAAAATCGGTTCATCCAGAGAGTAGCATTTATTGACTTCAGACAAAACAAAGTTCATAATGTGTGCAACAGATGACTAAATATTGATAATAGTAGTCTTCAGAGTCCCATTCCAACTAGACTGTATCTAGGTCTATGCCCTCATCTTCATGTAGAAATAACTAAAGCCAGCTTGAATTATTGCCTTGAAATACTTGTGTGAAACATGGGGGGGAGGTTTCTCCTAACCTCACATTTAGTGTTTACCAGATAAACAAGCCACCATTTCACATGAATGAATCCCCTCAATTCTAATTACCATCATAAATACTTTTTGTACTATTCCTTTGAAGTCTAACCACCCAATCTACATTCCACAACCCCCTGCAAGTAACTATGGCCCTTTGATATGTAATGTTGCTTGCCTGCCATCTGTTAGGACCTAAACCACGACTTATGTACACCAATGTACATATTATAAAGAAATATTACACAACACACTTCATATGAGTCATTTACACCAGAGGGCCCCATCGCTCAGCAGAACCCAGGGTTTCATGCACTATACGTAATTTATTTCACGTAATTTCTTCCTTTCACTGTCCCTATCCCCATTTGCCTTCACTGATTAAACTCCCATTTTTGGTGGGTATATGATTGCCACTATGTGACCAATTTGGTTTGGGTTTAGTGTCGGGTTTAGCTGTTAGGAAATAGACGCAATTTTGGACATCTGTGCACCTATGCGCGCGCCTGTGCTCCCGTGCGCGCACACGGAACGGCGCCAAGCGGCTCTATTTAAGCTAGCAACGCCCAGCAGCCAGTGCTGCCCAATCTACAGCGTTACCCGTGCCTATAGCAGTGTTTTTTTCCTGAGAGTTCCTTTTCCTGTGACCCCGGCTTGTTTTCCGTTCCCGTTGTCTTCTGCCTGCACCGACCTCGGCTTGTCCGTGACCATTCTCCTGTCTCATCCCTGTGAACTTCCCTGCCAGCCTGCTGACGACTCAGCCTGCACCCGACCACTCTTGCCTGCTCCACTTGTACCGCACTGTCCGCCTTTTACCAACCCGGACTGTACCACTATGCTACCGTCTAAGCACGAGCTCAGAGGAACCCCCCACGCTTGCATCACTACTCATCCAAGCCCTCATGCCTCCCTGCACTCCCGAGCTCCCTGTCTGCACTATCACGGGTTCCGGAATCAGGTCCGTAAGATAGGTTGCTCCCTGCATAAGCCAAACTCCACCACCAGTTGCGTGAAAGTAACAGACAGCCATGTCCAACTCTGCGCAGGAGCCCTCTCCGATGGAAGATCTCTGCCAGCATTTGGCCAGACTTACACGAGCCATTCGGAGTTTGCAGGAGGGATACCAACAGCTCGAGGAGCGTGTCCAAGAACTCTCCTCCCCAGTTTCAGCAGTGGCCTCTCACACCACGGTTGCCGTGCCTCTAGAGCCCAAAGTCCCTTTGCCAGAACGGTTCTCTGGCAACCACAGCAAGTTCCGTGCATTCAGAAGGAATGCCTATGAGTTATACTTCTCCCTCCAGCCATATACATTTGCATTGGAAGCTACGAAGGTGGGTTTCATGATCTCTCTCCTGCAAGGAGAACCCCAAGCATGGGCTCACCGTCTGCTTGAACAGAAAGCACCAGCCTTGCCCTGTTTCTCCACACCTTGGCTCAGCTTTGAGGACCCCCATCAGGCTGCCACCGCAGAGGCTGCATTACATGCCCTCCAGCAGGGCCGCCGTTCCGTTGAGGACTATTTGGCAGAATTCAGGCGCTGGAGCGCTGACACAAATTGGAACAACGCAGCTCTGTGTCACCAGTTTTGGCTGTGGTTACCAGAATCCCTGAAGGATGAGTTGGCCCGTGTGAGTGTCCCCCAATCCCTGGATGCTCTTGTTAAGCTGGCCATTCAAATAGATCGGCGCCTCAGAGAGTGCAGAGTAGAGAGATCCGCAGAGTCTCCAAGTTCCCGTGGGACGCTACCCCAGTACCACCGTCCAGCTTCACTGGCTGCTGTTCCTCCACCAGCTACTCCTGATAAGCCCGAACCTAGGCAGCTGGGGCTTCTTCGTCCTTCGCTTACCCCTGAAGAGAAGCAGCACTGCCGGAATCAAGACCTCTGCCTCTACTGTGGAGGTCCCGGGCACTGTCAGGTCTTGTCCGGCCAAGAACCGTAAACGCTATACCACTAAACCTACCAGCACTCCCAGTTTGCCTAGAATCTCTTCTTCTCACCTTGCTCTCCCCATCACTCTCCAACTACCAGGAAGCAGTATTTTTTTCACCACACCTATTGATTCAGGTGCCTGCAGTTGTTTTGTGGACCAGACATTTGCAGCCCAACACCTAATCCCTCTTCAACCAAAGGCCCAAGGAATGATGGTCAGTCTTGCAGATGGAGCGGCCATCAAGTCAGGAGTGGTCAACCACGCAACTATTCCCTTACCTGCCTCTACTGCAGATGGGCATCAGGAACTCCTGCACCTTGACGTCATCGCTGCACCTCTATTCTATATCATCCTGGGACTACCATGGCTCCAGGCTCATAACCCCTTTATCAATTGGGTCACAGGGGTGATCAGATTTGCTTCCGCCTACTGCCAGCAACACTGTTGGTCCAGGGCCCCGGAAGTCCACACTATTCTGCTATGACTTGATGCCGACCCAGATCCTGACTCCATCAAGGCCGTTCCGCCCGTCTATCATGCCTATCTGGGTTTATTTTATCAAGAAGGGGCAGAGTGCCTGCCACCCCATAGGCACTATGAATGCCCTATTGAGCTCCTCCCAGGAGCTAAAGTGCCCTTTGGGCGGATCTTCCCACTGACTGAGGTGGAACTCTCAACCCTGAAAACATACCTGGACGATAATATCAAAAAGGGCTTCATCCACCCTTCCACATCCCCAGCAGGAGGCGGGATCTTTTTTGTTGAAAAGAAAGATCACACCGTACGGCTTTACATCGACTATAGGGAATTAAACAAAACCACTGTGAAAAAACGGTACCCGATACCCCTGGTACCCAAACTCTTCCAACGACTCGGGGCAGCCACTGTCTAAACAAAACTGGATCTCCGTGGAGTCTACAATCTTGTCCGAATAAGAGAAGGTGATGAGTAGAAAACTGCCTTCCGCACACGCTTTGGGCATTTTGAATATCTGATGATGCCCTTTGGGCTCTGCAACGCACCGGCCATATTTCAGCATTTTGTGAATGACATCTTCAGGGACTATCTGGATCAGTTTGTCATCTAGCTAGACAACATCCTCATATTCTGCTCCTCCTTAGATGCCCACCGTCAACATGTTGCTAAAGTACTGGGTCGTCTCAGGCAAAACGTGGACTCAATGCTAAAGCTGAAAAGTGCATCTTCGAGTGCCAAAGCATCCCATTTCTGGGCTTGGTCATTTCGACCACCGGAATCACAATGGACCCACAGAAGGTCTCCGCCAATGTGGACTGGCTAGCCCTGGTGGACAAGAAACGTGTGCAGCGGTTCGTTAGCTTTGCAAATTTTTATCGCAAATTTATCAAGGGGTTCTCAGCCATTATCACCCCGATCACCCGACTGACCAAGATGAACACCAGGTTCCATTGGACCACCGAAGCACAGGCAGCCTTTGAGGTCTTGAAGGAACTGTTTACATCTGCTCCTGTGTTGAAACTTCCTGACCCCGTGTTACCTTTTGTCCTGGAAGTGGATGCCTCCAAAACTGCGGTAGAAGCAGTGCTCTCGCAAAGACAGGGTGCTAAAGCTCTTCTCCACCCCGTGTCATTCTTTTCACGGAAACTGACGGACCCGTAGAAAAATTATGACGTTGGGGACCGGGAGCTCTTGGCTATTAAGGCTGCACTCAAGGAATGGCGCTATTTGCTAGAGGGAGCTGCACACCCCATCCTCATACACAGACCAAAGAACCTTGAGTATTTGAGGACAGCTAAAAGACTAAGACCCCGTCAGGCCCGGTGGTCACTTTTCTTTTTGAGGTTTATGTTCCACATCACCTACAGGCCCGGGTCCAAGAACATTAAGCCCAATGCTCTGCTCTGTCCCGCATGTTTAATGACACAGAGACTTCTACATGCCCAGATACCATCCTCTTACCCGGAAATCTCCTCACCCAATTCCCGAAAGCCCAGTACCAGCTGTCCAGAGGACAATGGACTTTTTCAAGGACAACTGTAAATTACTACAAGAGACAATGTCTAGAATCCAGGACCATAACAAGGATGTTTACGACAAGTGAGATGAATCTGGAACCCGATGAGCGAGTCTGGTTGGCAACCAAAAACCTGAGGTGGCCTATGAACTAGAGTTACCTCTGTCTTTAAAGAAACACCCAATGTTCCATGTAACCCTGCTAAAACCTGCAACCCCAGACCATTTTCCAGGCAGTAGGACTAAACCACCGGAGCCAGTCCTAGTGAATGGAAAGGAGGAATATGAGTTTGAAACTATTATGGACTGCAGAAAGAGGGGTAACCGCATCCAATATTTAATCAAATGGAAGGGTTACGGCCCTGAAGAAAATTTTTGGGAGTCTAGGAGCAATGTACATGCTGAAAGATCAGGATTTTCAAGAGGGATCATCCAGAGAAGATGGCCGTCTGGGCATCCGGAGGCTGACCTTTGGGGGGGCGCAATGTTGTCAGGAGGTGGACGCAATTTTGAACATCTATGCACCTATGCACGTGCCAGAAACGTCGCCAAGTGGATCTTTTTAAGCTAGCAACGCCCAGCAGCCAGTGCTGTCCATTCTACAGCATTACCCATGCCTATAGCAGTGTGTTTCCTGATAGTTCCTGTGACCCCGGCTTGTGTTCAGTTCCCGTTGTCTTCTGCTTGCCCTGACCTTGGCTTGTCCATGACCATCCCTCCTGTCTCATGCCTGTGTACTTCCCTGCCAGCCTGCTGATGACCCAGCCTGCACCCGACCACTCTCTTGCCTGCTCCACTTGTACCACACTGCCCGCCTGTTGCCAACCCTGACTGTACCACTACGCTACCTTCCAAGCATGAGCTCAGAGGAACCCTCCATGCTTGCATCTCTACTCATCCAAGCACTCGTGCCTCCCTGCTCTCCCGAGCTCCCTGTCTGCACTATCAGGGGTTCCGGAATCAGGATCATAAGAGAGGTTGCTCCCTGCATAAGCCAGGCTCCACCACCAGGTGCGTGACATTAGCTCATCATTCATAGCACATCACAATAGGGGTAGTTTTTCTTGTTATATCCACACATAGTCTGACACAACACACATCACGCCCAGTCCATATTCCCTTCACCAGTGGTTCTCAACTCCTGTCCTCGGGACCCACTAACAGGCCAGGTTTTCAGGATAACTGAAATGAATCACAGGTGATATCATTTGCTGCTCAGTGATTGCAGTATTCTAGTCTGCATTTCCCCAAGGTAAAATCTTTCCTGTGGTGGGTCCTGAGGACAGGAGTTAACCACTGCTCTACACTCTCACTTTAGCGCATTCATTATTCATTTCTTATTTAGCGCAGTGTGGCTTCATTAGCCCACACCATACACATTTGATGGTCGCTTGGTGGTCTGGCCTTTCCTGACTGCTCACTCTGGTTTGGACAGTATTCCCCACCTCAGCCTCGGGGCCTCGTCCTCCCCTGAATGTGGGATATTCACTGCTGTGTAGCAGTTTTGTGAGTTACACTTTTTTTTTTTTAAGATCAACTTTTTTTTCTTTTTAAGAGATACCATATATTTAAAGATAGTGTTTTTAGGATGTACTTTCTGCATCATACTCCTGATGAGTGGTTGTACACCATGAAACGCGTTGAGTCTACATTAAAGAATGCCAAGACAAATTTGGTCCCAAAATGCACTTTATATACAATATATAGTTTTTATGGATGAATTGTTTATGGAATTGTACTGCTAATCATGTCTTGATTTTGTGTATTTTGAAATGACATGTATATATTGTACATGATTGGATTATTTATATAACATATCATTGTTTTCATAGAAGAATAATGTATACTAATTAATCTAATTTTGATCAGTAAATTATTGGCATGAATTTTGCTAACCAGCAGCATTATCATTACTTATTTATGGCCTCACTCAAAGTCCCATTTTTTCCTCTCTTCATACTCAACAAATCATAGGGATGGAAGTCTGTCAATGCATAGGAAGGGGTGTGTTGGGTCACATCATTCTTAACATCTGTAAGACTTTTTTTCTTTGTCCGTGGCCACCTCGTTAAGTCAGATCACACACTCCAACATTGGATGCAGAATCCTCTCCAGCTGCTCCATCAAGAGGGGACAGATGTTCTACAAGATTTCGTCCTATTGAACACGCTCCAGAAGAAGTCCAATAGGACAAAATCGATAGAGCTGCAGTGCTGTTCCTGTTCTCACCGCAATTTCATGTCCATACAGTGATCGGATATCCAATGCTCAGATCTTTTGAGTTTCCTGTAAGTGCAATATTTTATTAATAAATACAATTGTTTTTACGGTATCACGCTATTGTGGCCTTTTTTTCCATCTTATTACATGGACCATTAATGAGGTTTGGAGGTGGAAAATGTATCATCTGTGTGGAAGCCTAAGCCCACGCAAGCGCTTATTGACCCCCCGTAATAGAGGGTCATGTGGCTCTGGTAAGGAGAACCTTTGTCTGGTGGAGGAACCGCGCACTTTTGAATTGGTGTGATGGAGGAACACATTTGAATATTTGTTGCGGTCATACAGACCTGAATTTAATACACAGAATTGGACTTTCTGAACACTGTCACATGTTCACGGGACTCCTGCTTTCACCTTTGTTTTGTTTTTTTGCATTTTTGTTCAAAGATATTTGGGTTTATGTTGATATATATTCATAACCTAATACTTTATATTTATACTATCACATTTTTGAGTTATACACAGATTTAATTCATTGTGTTGAATTTGGATTCACCATTCAATGTTAGTTTATATTGTCACATTTTTGAGTTATACACTGATTGGTATTGAGTTTATGACACAAAGCACAGATTCCTTTTACTTTGTTCAAATATATTGAGTGGCTGCAGTGGCAATGTGTGAACCGCCTGCACCCAAGTCAACAAATTGAAAGAAGGTATACTATAGTATTTAAACTTTGATTCTAGCAAAACACACTAAGAAAAGAGTTTGAACAGGCATACCGCCGGATAGTACCAATACACATCCATATATAGAGATTATATACATCATGGCAAAATGGAATAGAGGGAAAAAAAACATAATTTGACACCAGTGAATCATCAATCAATTAAGTCGGGATCAAAGCGCCCCGATGAAAAGCCTGGCAGAAAGGGTTTAAAGTTGAGTACCCCATTCAACCCCGGAGGTGTTGTAGCATTGAGGGTGATGATCCATCTAAGTTCACGCTGCAGTAGCAATTTGCCCATATCCCCCCCCCACGTGAGCTCATGTGTATTCTATCCAAAGCCACAAATCTGACCCGGGGCAAACATCTCCCGTGTACATCCCTAACATGACGTCCCAAAGGGGTGTCAGGGTTGCTCTTCCTCATATTAAGAATGTGTTGGCTCACCCGCCGGCGAAACTGTTGAACAGTTTTGCCTACGTAAAAACAGCCACAATCACAGCGTAGTAAATATACCACACCAGTGGTTTGGCAGTTCACGTAATGTTTGGGTTTGAAAATCCCAAAGTTGAGTAATGTGATATGTTTAGAGATTATAAACAAGGAGGTGGCGCTGCCCCTTTGAGTTATAAACCTCTGTGCAAAAGATGAGTTTTAAAGTGCAGCATAAGTTTCATCGTATAGTCCAAAATGAATTTTAAAGTGACAGATAATGTGTTGTAAGGATATGGCGCTGTCCCTTTTAATATACAGGCCTATACACATTGTTTCAAAAAAACAGTGTGTTTAAAATACCCAATTGTGCCGTATAAATTTTAAATATACCATAAATATAGCTAATAAAAAAAGAAAAACCAAAAACAATCAATCAAGTCCACTTGAGATGACCATCTGTTGAACCTATGTTATAAGTGAATATCATATGTAAAGCCCAACCCTCTGTAAAAAATATGAGTAGGAAAAAAATGTGCATGAAATGAATAGTTCTTGCAGAGAAATCCAAAAAAAAAACAACTCAGCAAGCAGATAAGTTATACTTCAATAGCAGTATTCCTCAGTCGTGATTCAGACATGTGCTTGTGACTTATTAATGTTCCATCGCTGTTTCCAGGATAAATGGGTGACTTACACACATGCTCCCCTCCTGCGTCCCCACTTACCAGAGTTCCGCACCCCCACAGGGGTATCCCACATGTAGCCGATCTGGCTTCTAGCCTCAATTTCCAAATTGGTCTGTGTATGGCCAGGAGTGGTGATCCTCCGTGCAGAGAGCTCCCTCCGGTGTAATATGCGTATAAAGGAATATAAAATCCCAGAATAGTGTAACTGTTTAACCACTTCAGCCCCGGAAGGATTTCCAGCTTTAGGACCGGAGCCCTTTTTGCGATTCGGCGCTGCGTCGCTTTAACTGAAAATTGCGCGGTCGTGCGACATTGTACCCAAACGAAATTTGCGTCCTTTTTTTCCCACAAATAGAGCTTTCTTTTGGTGGTATTTGATCACCTCTGCGTCATTTCTGATCGCCGCTATAAACAAAAGAAGAGCGACAATTTTGCAAAAAAACCCAAATTTCTTACTTTTTGCTAGAATACAAATCCAAAAAAAAAATATAAAAAAACATTTTTTTTCACCGTTTTTGGCCGATTTATATTCTTCCTCATATTTGCGATAAAAAAAATCGCAATCGGCGTTTATTGATTGGTTTGCGCAAAAGTGGTCGCGTTTACGGATGGTGAGAATTCATTTCTGGGGTTTTTATTTTTTTTTATTTTTTACTAAAAATGGCGGCGATCTGCGATTTTTAGCGGTACTGCGATATTGGGGCGGACATGTCGGAACGTTTTGACACTTTTTTGGGACCATTGGCATTTATACAGCGATCAGTGCTATAAAAATGCACTGATTACTGTGTAAATGCCATTGGCAGTGAAGGGGTTAACCTGCAGGGGGCGCGCTAAGGGTTAACTATGTTCCCTGGGCGTGTTCTAACTGTATTGGGGACTGCCTATCTGGGGAAGGGAAGTTATCACAGCCTTCACGTAAAGGAAGGCTGTGATCACAGCCCTTCCCCCTCACACAGAGCGGAGGTCCGTGTTTACATACACGGACCTCCGCTCATTCGCTCCGGGGGGGCCCTTGCGGGTAGCCGGCGGCAATCGAAGCCGCCGCACCCGCTCCCTGGCCCTCCCCGAACACAGTGAGCGCACGGGCGCGCCTCCGGCGGCGCACGCGCGCTCACAGTGCGCGTTATCGCAGCCGCCGTCGTATGACGGCGTTTTGCGATAACGAACCACTTTGTCGCCGTCAGATGCCGATCGGCGGTCGGCAAGTGGTTAAAAAGTTTTTATTACATCCATTAAAATTTTTTTTCAGTAAAAACATCCATAGAAAAGTTTTTCAGTGGAAGCATCCATGAGAAACCGGTAAGTGGCTAAATCGGTGAAAACTGCAAGTCAGCAGCGTGGTTGCTGTTTGAGTAAGGTTTGAATCTCTTCCCCTTCCTCCGGCTTGCGTTCCACCTTGCCTGACCACCAAAACCGGATGTGACGTGACATAGGACGTACTTGCTGGCCCCTCCTAACGCGTTTCGTCATAGGACGTCATCGGAAAAATCCCAAAGTTGGGTAATGTGATATGTTTACTGGTATCAAGGTACTTGCATTGGGAGCACGCCCCACATACGAACGTGCCCCAGTACGAGCAGGGGTCTCCACCCACATGTGCGGCATGTTCACTATGTACTAACATATCTCCAATGGAGACAGCTCTACGATATGTAATGAGGGGTTTTGGGGACACTATGTGGCCCACCACTGGATCTGAGGTCAAAAGATGCCAGTGGCGGTTGAGAATTTGTCTGATACAATGATGACGGCTGTTGAATTTGGTGATGATCCTGTTTACCGGTAAGGGGTCGCTGTTCTTTTTGGATTTGTATAGTGGTTGATGTCTGGATGACTGTGTTACCCTGTTGAAGGCCTTCTTTAAACATGTTTTACTGTATCCTCTGAGTAACAACCGAGATCTTAGGGCATTAGCCTCCTTAAGAAAAGTATCTGGATTGGTACAATTACGTTTGATTCTAAGATATTGACTATATGGTATTGCATTTATAAGGGGTTGAGGGGGAGCACTACTAGCGTGCAGAATATTATTTCCCGCTGTAGGTTTACGGTACAGGGCACAGGAAATCTGTCATGTGGAATCTTTGGAAATTGTGATATCCAGGAATGTAATCTGAGATCTATGGTGTATCATGGTAAATGATAAATGGGTTGTTTATACAAAGTCAGCAAAAACTGTTCTAGCAACTCTTCAGGACCAGTCCAAAATAGCAGCACGTCATCGATATATCTGTACCACGCCAGTACGTGGGCCATGAACTCCACTGTCTCCTCAGCCGATGATAAGAAACGCTCCCACTCCCCCAGGTACAGGTTGGCATAAGAGGGAGCACAGGAGGTGCCCATAGACACACCCTGCACCTGGAGGTAGTGGGAACCATCGAAGGCGTTGTGGTGGAGAATGAACTCCAAAGCTGAAAGAATGAAGCTATTGAACAGCAACTCTGTCTCATTCATCTGGGTCAGGATCCTGGTGATGACCGCCAATCCAAGATGGTGAGGTATAGAACTATAGAGGGCCTCCACGTCCATGGCGACCAATATGGTATCACCCGGGACCTGGAGGCCCTACAAAGTCCTCAGAAGATGCACGGTATCCTGAATATATGAGGGAAGGGCAACCACAAAAGGTCTCAAATGTTCGTCAATCAATTTGCTAGTAATGGAGCCCGTCCCTGAAATAATGGGGCGACCAGGTGGGGAAGTGGGATTTTTGTGAATCTTGGGAAGTGAATAAAAGGTTGCCGTTCTGGGGTATGTGGTCCTAATAAACTGCCAAGTGGATTTGGAAATAGCATGATTTTGGAAAGCTGAGTCAATGAGAGCATAAAATTGCTCATTGTATGTGGCAATGATTGAAAAGTCAATCTTGCGATACCAAGACCGATTGTTCAAAATTTTGGAACACATGGCAACATAGTCCACATTATTCATGAGTACAATATTGCCCCCTTTGAATAGTTATAGATTTGTCTTTAGATAGATATGATAAGGCCTTTTTCAGATTAGGGGTTATGTTCGATGGAGAAGGAGCATGTGGATGTAATTTTCCAATGTCCTTAGTTATCAATCGAAGGAACATCGAGACTCCCTGGCTGGAACTGGGGGCAGGATACATCGTAGAAGGTTTTTTCAACTTAGAAGGTTGGTGTTCGCTGTCTGAGCCATCGGGCGTGTCTTCTACTCGTGAAAGTAGTGATTCGATATAAACCTGATCAATTAAATCAGGGGGTTCATTCTCCTCTAATAGTTGGTTGAGGTGTTGGAGGGCCTGTTTCTCACTAATGGAGAGAGTATGACCTTCAACTACAATTTTCTTTGAGAACTTACCTTGAAGCAAAAGTTTTCTAGAGAAAAGATGCAAGTCTTTTATAATCTCAAATTTGTCAATGGTGTTAGTTGGGCAGAAGGTAAGCCCCATGGACAGTACTTGTTGTTCATCAACAGTAAGTTTGTGTGAAGATAAGTTGATGATATTCAAGTTAGGTTGGGTATGTGTCTCACACAAAAAAATTTAAGGAATCTTTGGAGGGATAGTGGAAGTGTTAGACCCATCACCTGGAGGAGCCACTGGTGCCTCGATCCGAAGCACTTTACCATGTGATCAGCCGTGACCAATCACGGCTGGTCACAGTGTAACACAGGAAAGCCGTTTATCGGCTTTCCTGTACTCAGGTCTGCAGCCGATCGGCTGCTCTCCTGATAGGGAGGGTTTGTGCTGATTTATCAGCACAGCCCTCCCTCGGATCGCCACCCTAGACCACCAGGGAGCCCACCCAGGACCACCAGGGAGCCGATCTGGACCACCAGGGAGACCCCCCCCTAGACCACCAGGTAAGAGACATAGTGCCCAATGTGGATGGCACTCAGTGCCACCTTCAGATGCCACCCTAGATCACCAGGGAATGAGCCCCTATCAGTATATATGCCCATCAGTGCCCATCATTGCCACCTACCAGTGCCCACCTATCAGTGCCACCTATGAGTGTCAATCAGTCCTGTCTATGAGTGCCCATCAGTGCCGCTTAGCAGTGCCCGTCAGTGCTGTATATCAGTGCCACCTATCAGTACCCGTCAGTGCTGCTTATCAGTGCCGCCTAACAGTGCTCATCATTGCTGTATATAAGTGCCTCATCATCAGTGCCAATCAGTACTGCCACATCAGTGCCCGTCAATGTAGCCTCATCAGTGCCCACCTGAGTTGGAGAAAATTGACTTTATTTACAAAGTTTTGTGACAAAAATAGAATTTTTTTTTTCAAAATTTCCGGTCTTTTTTTATTTGTAGCGCAAAAAATAAAAACCACAGGGGTGATCAAATACCACCAAAAGAAAGCTCTATTTGTGGGAACAAAATGATAAAAAATCTGTTTGGGTACAAAAAATAGTAAAACAAGGGTGTTTATCTCGAAAGAAAACCACCATAAACTAGTGGGGACACCAAAAATAAAAAACGCGATGTTTATTTTTTTCTGGCCTTTAAAACTTTTTTTTTTAAGATAAAAACAGTGTTTTGAAACATTTATTTCAGTTAAAAGAGGTTGAGTCCACCCGTGACTACTCCGATGTAACTGCCCGTGACTACACCGTCATGACTAACCGTGACTACTACTCCGTGAATATATGTCGTTACTACTCGTGACAATCCGCCGTGACTATTCGTCGTGACTGCCCATGACTATCCACCGTGACTATATGTCGTG
>BLSH010426397.1:117771-128315 GCA_018402905.1 Glandirana rugosa
AGTTCTTTTTTGTAAGTGATAGTCGGATTTCCTCTAAGGTGCTGGTATGTACTGGAATCTTCTAATTGGCGACTAATTTCTGCCATATATTTTTCTTTCGACTGTAGCACGACTCCGCCTCCTTTGTCCGCTGGTCGAATGACATGTCATAACCCTGACTGAAAAGCAAAACTCTAAAACCTTTATAGACACATACAGGTGTGAATGATCAATACTAATGCAATTAATGCCTATGCAAAATGTCCAATGCTAATGAACGCCAGACAATCTCCGAATGGAGGAGAATGTCATGATGTCCAACACCAAAAGAGATTGTCGGGCGTTCATTAGCATTGGACATTTTGCATAGGCATTAATTGCATTAGTATTGATCATTCACACCTGTATGTGTCTATAAAGGTTTTAGAGTTTTGCTTTTCAGTCAGGGTTATGACTATGCGGACATGTAGTCCGTGAAACGCGTCAACCTACATGCCTTGAGGTATTGTCATTTTTTTTCTGCCATTATTGTCTGTCACATTGGATTTATTTTTTTCTCCGTAATATAAATTCTACCAATTTTCATTGCAACGGAGTGCGGTCATCTCTTTGTTTGTTGGACATCTCCTGGAGGACGGACCCAGCACTTGTTTCATTGAATGCTTCCAAACACACCTGGAGCGGTTCCACCCTCTCATTGATGCAGTGTTTTGTTCCGTGCTAAGAACTTGCTCGGTGTGTCAGCTTACCTATATTTGGTTGGACTCAATTCTACGGATTGTACTACGTGTATATGGACATTTGAAAAACAGGTGCTGGGTCTGGTCCGTCCTCCAGGAGATGTCCAACAAGCAAAGATGACCGCACTCTGTTGAACGTCCGACTATCTCCGAATGGAGGAGAATGTCATGATGTCCAACACCAAAAGAGTTAAAACCTCCCACGTGGAAAGTAAAGATAAAAACACATACATGTGCCGATCTTGTTGTTACAAGATCGGCATAAATTGTAACACTGAAAAGGAAAAACCATATAAGAAAACATTCAAGTACAGAAGGGAGGATAGACACAATGTCTCAATATACCGTGTATACGCCGAGTTTTTCAGCACATTTTTTGTGCTGAAAAAGACCCCCCTCGGCTTATACTCGAGTCAGTGTCTGTGGGTAATGAATAAATTCACATTACACAGAGCACGCTGCTTGTAAGAGCCATTCTGTGCCTGAAACCGTGACCTAAATACATTGAAATGCAGAGAATGCTGAGAGAGGTGTCAGATTTTTTAACTTGATGTCGGGAGGTGGGCGGGATGCGTGGGTGTTAACTGTTCAGTCCGGCCACCTCCTGATCTCAGTGAAGATCTGCAGCTCTCTCTCTGCATTCTCTGCATTCCAATGTAATTAGGTCACACTTTCATGCACAGAACGGCTCTTAGAAGTAGCGTGCTCTGTAGATTGTGAATCTACCTTACTCATCTCTTCTGTGTTCTGGCTACAATCTCTGTGTAATGGCTGAGTCCCTGTGTCCTGGCTCCCTGTCCCTGTGTTCTGGCTGCTGCATTTCCCACCCTAGGCTTATACTCGGGTCAATAACTTTTCCCAGTTTTTTGTGGTAAAATTAGGTGCCTTGGCTTATGTTCGAGACGGCTTATACTTGAGTATATAAGGTAGCCGAAAAAATCATCACTTTGGACATCTGCCACAAACAATAAAAATGTTCACCAAAAAGTTACACAAAACTGTGTATTGTTATCCAGTAAAACACATTTGTATTGAATTGTTGAAGTTCGGCTAATCGAAAGCTTCACTGCTGGTGTGGGCAAAAACAAAAATTAGCATATCACAAGAATGAGACAGGGTTATCTCTGTCATGCAAGCCTGTATTCAGACCAAATACTTTGAGTGATGAACGATGAGGATAAAAATGAAAATAAAGGTAAAAAATGATGCAGTCATCTAATGAAAAAAATGGAAATAAATGTGCAAACCAATAAGGCTGCACACAATGTCTACATTACATGGATAGATGACAAAAGAACTGTATCCACAACATCTTTGCTGAAAGAACACGATGCCTGTTCGACAAACCCCAGTCACATAAGTGCATGCTCATGTGCCTAAAAAAGAACTACAGTCCATTGTAACCTCTAATCATTTATAAAATAGCCAATTCTCACAAAATAACGAAGTACAGGGTGATGACAGAATACACAATACCAAATAAAGATGCCTCTAACATTATTTCACAACATGACCAAACGTCTCAGGTGTGGAAAAAGAAAAAAATCTACAAGCTCCAAAAGAATATATATAGTACACCTAGACCTCCATGGATGTTTTTGTATAGTAAAAAGTAGAATATTGTGTGATATCGGTATAGCAGATTAAAATAATCCGCTTTCATAGTAGTGTGACATGTCCCACTCAAAATTCATACCCGTTGGGATCCTGCTACGTAATTTATGAATCCAAAAAACGTCTCTCCTACAAAGGAGACAAAAAAGATCTCCATGGGGTCCTAAAGAAACTTTCTCAATGACCTGGACAGTCATCAAGCTGGTAGTGCCCTGGTGTTTATTGTTAGTGTCGTGCAACATTGGTTGATTTTAAAGTTCTAATGTCAGACAAGTGTTCTCTAAACTCAGCAGGTAATAACATAGACAATATAGCTGGTGTTACAATTATAAAATGTGTCCATGACATATTGTTTATTGTCCACAAGGGAACAAAAATAATTACTTTGTAATATAAATGCACAGCTTGGACAGTCACAAACCCCACATTTATAATTGCCCCTACAATGGAGCCAAGTAAGTGAGGGATGTACCCATTTGTTCGGTTGAAAGCAACTAGGTGATAAGTAGTTCCCAATAGTTTTAGCCCGTCTCGCTACAATGCTGACCCCCCTGTCCAAAATCTGGGAACAGATGGAATCAGCATTGAGCATCGGGAGATGCTTGCGTACTATCCGTTTGATATCTGGAAATTTTGCGCTGTAGCCCAGCACTAGGTTTAAACGATCGGACATGTCCCGGATCAAATGATTGATGCCAGTCCGTTTATCGCTATTGGAAACTGTGTTGCCAGATCTGTGACCGATAGTTTCCATTGGCTGGTCTGAGCATAGATTTCCTATCTTTCTGTCTTGCTATATTGAAAGCTCTGTTGAGCATCCATCTAGGATAGCCCCTCTGAAGAAAACGCTTTTATAAACTGGCCGACTCGGCCATAAACACAGTGTCATTACTGCATAAAATTGCACTAAAAGTATACCCTTTATAGTATGATGCGGGTGTCCTGAAGTGGCATGCAGAAGGCTATTTCCCAATGCGGGCTTTCTGTACAGACCACAGGACACCCTGCCATGTTCAGCAGTAGGTTGAACATCCAAGAAGTATATGGTATGGGAATCAGAAGTACCCTACTTTGACAAATAAGGATCAGATTGTCTATGTATCTGTAATACAGGACAATCTGAGAACGTAGGGGGTTACCATCTCCAAAGATGTGGAGACGCTCCCACCATGCCATGTACAAATTGGCCAATGAGGGCGGAAATTTAGCCTCCTTGGCTGCTCCACATCTCTGGAGATAGTAAACCCCATCAAAAAGAAAGAAATTATGGGACAACAAATACTGGAGTACCTCCACAATGAACAAACACAGATCGGGGGAGAAGTTGGTGGATCTCTCCAACCAGAAGGACACTGCTTCCAAGGCTAAATGGTGAGGAATGCACAAATAAACCCACTACATCACAAGATACCCATTGGTAATCTGTACAACATGATTGGTGATCCATGATATCAAGCAAATGATTAGTGTCTTTTAGATCAGTGGTTCTCAACCCTGTCCTCGAGTACCCCCAACAGGCCATGTTTTGGGATTTTCTCTTAGATAAAATAGCTGTCCAAAATACCAAGCCATTGACTCTGGCTTAAAGCACCTGTGCAAGATAAAGGAAAACCTGCAAACATGGCCTATTGGGGGTACTTGAGGACAGGGTTGAGAACCTCTGTTTTAGATAACCAGGCGAGGTATGAACAATCGGTTGTAGCTGACCATCAAGCCATTCGCCCAACTTCTCATTGAGGGAGCCAATACCTGATACAATTGGCCTCCCTGGAGGTGGGCGAACGGTCTTGTGGATCTTGGGTAAATGGTGAAATGTGGGCATGATGGGAAACCGCCTGTTTGGGGGTGAATGCTCCCACACCCGTACCCTTCTGGATCAAAGCTATTAATAAACCTTTATATTTTTTTGTGGGATCTCCAGTGAGAGTGGTGTATGTTTAAAGTGTCTCCTAACTGTCTTAAAGCTTCAGCCCGATACTGTTCAGAGTCCATTATAACCACCGCTCTGCCTTTGCCCGCGTTGCGGATGATTATACTGGGATCTTTCAAAAGTTTATTAAGTGACTGTCTCTCATCCTTACTTAAATTATCTTTGGGGGGGGAAATGATAAGAAGATACATGTGTAGGTAGATTGAACAAATCACATTCCATGGCTTTTTGGAAGCTGTCCATCTACCCACACCTGGATTGAACCGGGTAGAATATGGACAGCGCTCGCAGGGGAACACGATAAGTGCCACCTGTATGTGAGTGTCTCTAAATGATCTTGGCCCTCGCTGGCCAACTCCTCAAGATCGGCAATAGCATAATGTTCCCTAAAAGAGAAATGTGTATTGTCGTCTAAATTGGTGTCAGCCAGGGTATGTTCATTCTCCTTAATGTCCGTTGCATCAAAATAATTTCTATGGATAGTTAAGTTTTTTACAAAACGGTTAATATCCAGAACATTTTTGAAAGAGTCAAAATGTGTAGTTGGACAGAAACCTAAACCCTAACTCAATAAAGACGAATCGCTGTCAGACAGTACCTTACTGGACATGTTCATAACATTGTGGATTACTTCTTCTGATGGTGAGTCCTGAGTGAATAATGGTTGTGTGTGGCATCTCCGGCTCCTCTTTCCCCCTCTCCTTGTTTTTTTGAAGATCCAGGTTTCCTTTTCTGGAATTTTTTTCTTTTTGGGGAGCTGATCGTTTTTTGTAGCCATTGGTATGCTGGATCTTGGTGCAATGTTGGAGGTTCCGGGAAGATCTCCTGAGGGTGTCAGTGGCTGTATAAGCCGCCGTCTCATCAGCAGGATCAGACTCAGGTTCAGAGAAACTTACTCTTTTTTTGGAATGTGGGTAATGAGATCTGTTGCCTCTATTTGTTTTTTTTCCATGAGTATACAATGTCCAAGTCATAATCCAATTTGTCCCGCAAAAGCTTCTCATTTTTGCCTGCAATGGTATCAGTCTCAATGGTATTGATTTTGTCGTTTAACTTACGATCCAATTCTTCAAATACTGGACTGTCTTTCAATGATAAAATTTCCTGTTGGTAGACAGAAATTTCTCCTTGCAATCTTTCTAATTCCAAACTCCGAGAGGCAATAATAATCCGCATGAGCTCAAACGAAAAGGTGGACAAAGCTTTAGTCCATTCTTGCTTTAAGGTGTCGTTAAACAGATCCATAGTGGGAAATTTTTTAATATGGAGACCCCTGGGTATGCGCTCTGTGCTTATATACTCCAAAAGGGTAGTCTTCTCCCAGTAAGCCTTGACCTTCTTAATTAAACATTTTTATAGTTTACGGGAAATCAGCTTGATCTGGCTGGATGCATCCCCCCGTCTCTAGCTCAGGGCATTCTGTGAGTTTGCACGTAAAGGGTTATCTCCCAAAGTTTTAAGTATACGACTGTAGGACAAGGCATCTGAAGAGGTAGTCATATTGTCTGCCATTATAATGTAAAGAAAGAGGGAGGAGGGGGTGAAAAAGCTTACCCGAAAAAAAATGACATGTCATAACCCTGACTGAAAAGCAAAACTCTAAAACCTTTATAGACACATACATGTGTGAATAATCAATACTAATGCAATTGATGCCTATGCAAAATGTCCAATGCTAATGAACGCCCGACAATCTCTTTTGGTGTTGATGGACATCATGACATTCTCGGGCATTCATTAGCATAGGACATTTTGCATAGGCATTAATTGCATTAGTATTGATTATTCACACATGTATGTGTCTATAAAGGTTTTAGAGTTTTGCTTTTCAGTCAGGATTATGACTAAGCAGACATGTAGTCCGTGAAACGCGTCAACCTATATGCCTTGAGGTATTGTCAATTTTTTTTTTCTGCCATTGTCTGTCACATTGGATGTATTATTTTCTCCTTAAAATAAATTCTACCAATTTTCATTGCTACGGAGTGCGGTCATCTCTTTGTTTGTTGGACATCTCCTGGAGGACGGACCCAGCACCTGTTTCATTGAATGCTTCCACCCTCTCATTGATGCACTCTAAGAGTTAAATGTGTTCCCTCGGTGTGTTCTAACTGTATGGGGGCTGGGCTGGCAGGGGGAGAGGAGTGATCATGGCTTCCATATACAGGAAACCTAACCTATGATCACAGCCCTTCCCCCTCTATGAGAACAGGGATCCGTATTTACTTACATGGACCTCCGTTCTCTCACTGCGGGGGGGCATCACAGGTAGCCGGCGGAGATCGAGTCCTCCCTATCCGCTTCCTGCCCCCTCCCCAGAACACAGTGAGCGTGCCTCCAGCGGAACACGCACTCATAGTGCGTGATCTCGCAGACGCCGTCATATGACGGCAGTTTGCGATAATGTGCCACCTTGCTGCCATAAAACTGTGGCTGGCAGTCGCAAGTGGTTAATCAGTACAGCTGTCATCCGAAAACACAATACACATACACTAAAACACATTACATCGCTTCAGAATTTTTTATTCTGTCCTACGAGGATTTTCGTAACTTTAGTCCACTCTTCCGAATCGATGTGAGATTAGCATGCAAAAAAAAAAAAAGCGAACGATCTGCCATCCGATATTCGGACCATGTGTGTGGGGCATAAGTGCCAAATCCTTGCGGGCTGTCTCAATGGGATAGACACAGCAAAATATTTTATCAATCCATGGTTAACATGAATGTTTTAAGTAATTATTTTGTGGGTCTTTATCAATAAATTTGAAGAAAAAAATATGTATTTATGGTCATTTGGCATCAATAGTAATATTGTTTTACAAAGTTAATCAGGAAGATGCAGTGCTAATTTAAAAAAAAAAAAAAAATCTATTTTTAAATGAACATTTATTATGTAGGTGGTAGCCTCTTTGTAAAGTGTACTTCTTTGTGAGTATTTAGTGCCTCAAAGTATTGTTCATAATTATAACAGAAAAAAATAAATAATTGAATTTAAAAGGAATAAGAAGTGCATTATATTTTTTCGTAAAAAAATATTTATATTTTGCATGAACTTATCAAGTGCACTCACAATTGGGGTCCAGTGGTGGTTGTGGTTTGCAGAGCCGATAATCATAGTATAGTCAAATATTATCCTATAATTACATAAATTGAAATGAACAGATTATAATTTTATAAGAAGTCTCCTAAATAAAATCTTCAAGGTGTTCTTTTGGCAACCTTACAAAACATATATATATATATATATATATATATATATTTTTTTTTTTTTTTTAACCTGAAATGCATTGTGTGTTTTGCCTTCCCACATTGATGTGATGTGTCTATCATTTTTATCTTTCAATGTGTTTGTTCCTCAGTGTGCGATGATGAAATCCTTAGATACACATTTATTATCTGAAATACAACATTGCTGCTCACTGTTAATCTAAACTGTATATTAAAATAGAGCACTTTTCTGTATTTTTAAAATCAAAGTTATTTGAATGAACTGCAAATATGTTCCATCATACTGCAATAAAATCCCCAATATTGCAATTAGACCCCTTTCACACCGCAACGTTTTTCAAGGGCTTTACCGCTAAAAATTGCTGTCACACTGGGGCGGTGCGTTTGCAGGATGGTAAAAAAAAAGTCCTGGGGTGGTGTGGTAGCGATTTGTATACACCGCACTCCAGCACTATTAAACCCTTTTTAACCCCTTGTGTGTGTGTGTGGGGGGGGGTAGAAGTGCAACACTGCCGTCCGAATAGGGTTGCCAAAGCGCCACTAAAAGTGCTGCAAACTAGCAGTATTTTACCTCGAACGCTCATGCACCACTGGTGTTAAAGGAGCCTTAGAGTGTTATTAAACCCACAGCAGTAAAAGCAAAGCATGCTTGTTATATTCACCGTAGAACTTAAGGGTTTGATTATGCGGCTCATGTAAAAAGGCATTTTGATCCTGTATTGATTCATCTGTTGATAGAACAAAGTCTTGCAGGCACATTGTCAGTTCGGTATCTATTGCTTAATTTATTTTATTTTTTGGAGGGCGGGGGGGTGCATGTGATCAGCACAGGGGGCCAATCAGCACTGTAGTTAGTGGTCCTGCAGCCTCATAGGCCATTCGGAGGAGAATGAAAACTACAAGCTTTAACCAGACACTGATGGAAGACTGCTGATGAGAAAAAGGTATTTAGCAGTTTATATTTAATGAAATAATTGCATTTGCATGTTCTCTGTACTGTGGGACATCGGACTGAATTAATGCAGGTTTCTGGTTTTATTTAAACTTTAATATTGTTATACAATAGTTCCAATCCATACATTACCTCCCTTTCAAGCTCCATTCCTGGCTTTAATCGTCATAGGTCCATGTTAAATATCTTATAAGGGCCAGATTTTGATTGAAGGATGTGGCCAGTCTCGTTCTTCCATGCTTTTTCTATATCTGATGGATTTTTTTTTTTTCTCACATGAAAGGTTTTATTGATTTTTCAATAAAGAAGAAATACCTTGTAACCTTCGTATGAGGCAACTTGTACATGGGCTCAATGCCGTAGGTAACACAGAATGCCAAGGGTGCAATATGTCGACAGGCAGCGATCTTCTCAGCCAGTTGTCTGGTGGATTTTTATAAATGAATTAGCAGTGCTATAAATCAATATTGAGATATTCTATATATTTTACATAAATATTATGTAACTACCTTGAACTATTGATGTGGAACACTTGGAGCTATCATTTGATATCTTGTCAGCATTGTGATTTTTTATAGAAAAGGATTTTTCACTTTTTTTCAGTGGTCATAGATGATAAAATTGGAATTGCAGTCTCCACATTGCCATCTTTTTCACTTTTGATGATACATGCCAAAGTTTTCTTCTTCGTTATCCTCGGATGACTTTCTCCTCTCATTTATGTTTGTTTTGTTGGTAGCTTTAGGGTTAATCTTCAGTTTTTTTTACATGGTCTGTATGGACTTTAATTGTTCCTTTTTTGGTTTCTACAGTGGCAATTTTTCCATAAACCTCAATTTAAATGATCCTTCATAATTAGGGTTTAGTTTATCACCTTTCCTTTGCCTACTTTTGATGTTGGCCACTAAAACCTCATCCTCTTTCGAAAAAAAAATTCTGTTGTATCCATTTTTCTTCTAAGCCTCTGATTTTTTTTAAATAAAATTTTCTACGCTTTTTTGCAATCTCTGTTATTTGATTTTTCATTGTTAGCCCGTCATGTATTTCTTCAGCTTCCAGCATGCCTTCAATGTCGTATGTTTTTCCAACTATAAGCAAAATAACAGCGTATATTAAAATTTTAGCTTATAATGTGTCTAATACCATTGATTCTTGAATATTTGTAAAGCTCTTTCCCAACAAACCAAAAAAAAAAAAAAAAAATGTTTATAAAATAATATTACATATAACATGTAATAGTTGGCTAGATTCAGTTTAGGAAAACTTACTCCATAGACACTACTTGACAGACCGACTAAGTCGACCGTACTGAAAAATCTTGATTGTTATTATAAGCAATACATTAAAACGGAGTTCCACCCAGCATTTTTTTTTTTTTTTTTTTTTTTTTTTTTTTAACTTTCAAAAATTTTATTGCTTGTTTTTCAGAAATATACAATCTAGCACATTTCAATCAAGTACATTTATAGAATCCGGCAGAAAGAGTAGATCATTCAAAGCAACCATCATAAGAAACCGGAATATTGGCATACAGAAGGTTAGCAAAATATGAACAGTGGTAACCAACTGGTTCTAATATCTGTACATCATCTACCCTCTGCCCATTTAGCCTATCACGACTCTCTGAGAGGTGAGGATTATCTAAAAGCTAGGCCCTCTTCCCAAGATTTATGATCTAAACTTGGGGGAGGCGTAGAAGATGGAGACCCGGGCCCCCAGCACCCCCTATGGGGATCTTGCTGTGCCGGCTGGCCGGACGACCACCCTCCTCCCCCCAGACTTTAGAGCTTTATCCATACCTACGACCCCCGGGCCCAGAGGTAGAAGATGCGGAGGGGGTTCAAATCTAGTATTTAGAACCCTTCTCCCGGATCGAAAATCTATTAGGAGTGGAGAGTCTCTCAGCACTATCCGATTTACCCGTCTCCCATCTACTACATGTCTATAATCTTGGTCAACCAATGGTGACAAGTATAAAACGATTGGAAGACATACGGTTATAAGGCCAAAGAATACTACCAACGAAACTTACTAGATGAGAAAGACGGCCTAAGATATTTACATGAACTAACTTTACACGATCTAACATATAAAGACTTTT
>BLSH010426397.1:131017-145043 GCA_018402905.1 Glandirana rugosa
TCGTATAAGACCTCTTTGAAAGAGGGTACTACCTTCCCAACCAGTATGAGCCCCCGCTGTGATTGCAGCGGAAACTGGTCCCAGATCTATTTTGATCCGGAAGTCCTTCAGTTGATTAAGCTGGAGGATTTGCGACGTTAGTGTCGCCCCCGAGTATGACCAACCCTTCCATCATGGGAGAAAGTTTCTCCAGAATATGCTGAAAGAAGTTGGACTGCCCTTTGTTTGGGGTGTAATACGAAATTAAGGAGGTCAATTGTCCCTCTATTAACCCTTTGACTAAAATGTACCGGCCTTCCGGGTCCCTAAAGTCCGAAATCCACTTAAAGTTGCACCTCTTGGACACTAGAATTGCTACCCCTTTAGTTTTAGTGGGTGCATTCGCCAGGTAGAATTGTGTATAGTGGGAGTGCAAGAATTTAGGGTTGTATTGGGACGGTAAGTGGGTCTCCTGTAACATTACTATGTCAAATTTAAGCGTCTTGTACCAGTCCCCCAGTTTCCTGCGTTTGACTGGGGAGTTCATGCCTTGCACATTATGCGTGGCAATGCGGATAGGAATTTTGTTGTGGTCAGCCATTGAAGTCAAAAGTGAGGGTTATCGAGCTACTGAGGTCACTTACCGTCCCCTGGAGAAGTCCTCCGGCTTCTTGTGTTGTCCCTGCTGTGGTGCCTTCCAAGATCCCCCGGTGAGTATCCATATGAAGAACCAGGTAAGCTGTGACACTAGGTACAAGGGTCAGAAAATAAGAGAACATAAGCTGGGTACAGGAGTCACATTTTTTTTTTTATATCATTCAAGTCTTTTGCCTATATAGACTTACCTTTGAAGTAAAACAACATTTTATACTCACCCCAAGTTGCTTGTTGCTAGGTGGTCTCTGTAATCTGCCCCTATTAGGTTCTAGGCTCTTTTCCTCACTAACTACTTCCCCTGGCCTCCTGGGAGATGTGACTCATCATTTCCCAGGAGTCAGTGGGCTTCCTTGTACTGTAAAATCGTGTTATTTCCAGACAGGAAATGACGTGATTTAAGGCGGATCAAGATCGAGGAGTGCATGATGGTTGCCCACCATGCACTTCTTTCAGGAAGAGATGCCAGGAAACCCAGGATGGGCTTCAGGTGCCCTCACCTAAAATGGAAAAGTCCAGCAGTGAGAGAAACGAAATTGTGAGTAAAAAATACATGGAATTACTAGGTGGTTTGAAAGTAAGGAAACAAAAGGTTACATCTATTGAGTACACACTGGGGCGGTGCGTTTGCAGGATGGTAGCGATTTGTATACACCGCTCCTCCACTGCCCCGCCCATTGAAATGAATGGGCTGTGCTTCCGCACTCCAGCACTATTAACCCATTCCTTACTGGGCACTTAAACCCCCCTCCTGCCCAGACCAATTTTTGGCTTTCAGCGCTGTCGCATTTTGAATGACAATTGCGCGGTCGTGCGACGTTGTACCTAAACAAAATTTGCGTCCTTTTTTTCCCACAAATAGAGCTTTCTTTTGGTGGTATTTGATCGCTTCTGCGTCATTTCTGATCCCCGCTATAAACAAAAAATGAGCGCCCATTTTGCAAAAAAGAACAATATTTTTTACTTTTTGCTAAAGTACAAATCTATTAAAAAAAATATATTCATCATTTTTGGCCGATATATATTCTACATATTTTTGGTAAAAAAAAAAAAAAAAATTGCAATCAGCGTATATTGATTGGTTTGCGCAAAAGGTATCGCGTTTACAAACTGGGAATTGATTTATGGCGTTTTTATTATTTTATTTTATTTTTTTTTTACTAGTAATGGCGGCGATCTGCGATTTTTATCGGGACTGCGATATTGCCGCAGAAATGACGAACATTTTTTACACATTTTTGGGACCAATGACATTTATTCAGCGATCAGAAATTTAAATGTCCACTGATTACTGTGTAAATGTCATTGGCAGTGAAGGGGTTAACCTGCAGGGGGCAGTGAAGGGGTTAACAAATGTTCCCTGGGCGTGTTCTAACTGTGGGGGGGGGGGGGGCTGGCCGGGACATAACAGATCTAACTGATCCCAGTGACAGGGATCAGTAGATCTGTCATGTCCCCTGTCACAGAACGGAGAACCGCCGTGTTTACATCGGCGGTTCCCCGTTCTGAGGCTCCTAAAAGAGATCGGCGGGTCTCGGGCGGACATCGATTCCGCCCGAGCCACGGGCACGCTCGCGCGCCGCTGCTGCCACTAGGGAGCGCGCGAGGATCGTGCACAGGGGACGACGTCCATGGACGTCGTCCCGGCATTCCAGATCCGCGCTGGAGCCGTACTATGGCAATAGCGTGGATCTGGAGTGGTTAAACCCTTTTTAAGCCCTTGTGGGGGGGGGGGGTTAAAAGTGTAACACTGCCGCCCGAATAGTGGTGCCAAAGCGCCACTAAAAGTGCTGCAAACTAGCAGTGTTTTACCGCTAACGCTCGTGCACTGCTGGTGTTAAGGTAGCCATACAGTGTTATTAAACCCACAGCAGTAAAAGTAAAGCATGCTTGTTATATTCACTGTAGAACCTAAGGGTTTGATTATGTGGCTCGTGTAAAAAGGCATTTTGAACTCGTATTGATCCATCTGCTGATAGAACCTAATAGAAAGTCTTGGAGGCACATTTGTCAGTTTGGTATATATTGCTTAATTTATTATTTTTTGGAGGGGGGGGGGGGTGCATGTGATCAGCACAGGGGGCCAATCAGCACTCTAGTTAGTGGTCCTGCAGCCTCATAGGCGATTCGAAGGAGAATGAAAACTCCTACAAGCTTTAACCAGACACTGATAGATGTCACAAGACTGCTATATACTGCTGATGAGAAAGGTATTTAGTAGTTTATATTTAATTAAATAATTGCATTTCCATGTTCTGTGTACTGTGGGAGATCAGATTGGGTGAATGCAGGTTTCTGCGTTTATTAAAACGTTAATATTGTTATACAATAGTTCCAATCCATACATTACCTCACTTTCAAGCTCCATTCCTTGCTTTAATCGTCGTAGGTCCATGTCAAATATCTTATAAGGGCCCATTTTTGATCGAAGGATGTGGCCAGTCTCATTATTCAATGCTTTTTCTATAGCTGATGGATTTTTTTTTTTTTTTCACATAAAAGGTTTTTTTTTAGTTTTCAATAAAGGAAGAACAAATACATTGTAACATTCGTATGAGTCAACTTGGCATTCCGTGTTGCCTACGGCATTGAGCCCATGTACGAGGGTACAATATCTCGACAAGCAGCAATCTTCTCAGCCAGTTATCTGAGGGATTTTATAAATCAATATTGAGAGATTATATTTTACATGAATATTATGTAACTACCTCTGTAGAACACTTGGAGTTATCATTTGCTATCTTCTCAGCATTGTGATTTTAATTTATAGAAAAGGATTTTTCACTTGAAATTTTTTCAGTGGTCATAGATGATAAAATTGAAATTGGAGTCTCCACATTGCCATCTTTTTCATTTTGATGATATTTCAGACATGCCAAAGCTTTCTTCTTAACTGCTGATGGATTTTTCCTCTCCTTTACGTTTGTTTTGTTGGTGTCTATAGTGTTAATCTTCAGTATTTTTACATGATCTGTATGGACTTTTTTCATTGTTCCTTTTTTGGTTTCTACAGTGGCAATTTTTCCATAAACCTCAATTTAAATGATCCTTCATAATTAGGTTTTAATTTATCACCTTTCCTTTGCCTACTTTTGATGTTGGCCACTAAAACCTCATCTTCTTTTGAAAAAAGATTCTGTTGTATCCATTTTTCTTTTAAGCCTCTGATTTATTTTAATTCATTTTTCTACGTTTTTTTGCACAGTCTCTGTTATTTGATTTTTCATTGTTAGCCCGTTATGTATTTCTTCAGTTTCCAGCATGCCTTCAATGTTGTATTTTTCCAACTATAACCAAAATAACAGCGTATATTAAAATTTTAGCATATAATGTGTCTAATACCATTGATTCTTAAATATTTGTAAAGCTCCTTTCCAACAAACCCACAAAAAATGCAAAAAAACCCCCAACAAATGCAAAAAAAATGTATATAAAATAATATTACATATAACATGTAATAGTTGGCTAGATTCAGTTAAGGACAACTTACTCCACAGACACTACTTGACAGACCGACTTAGTCGACAGTACTGAAAAATCTCTGTTGTTATACTTATAAACAATACGTTAAAGCAAATTTTTTTTTTAACATCATTCATGGCCTTTGCCTATATAGACTTACCTTTGAAGGAAAACGCAATTTTATACTCGCCCTAAGTTGCTTGTTGCTAGGTGGTCTCTGTAATCTGCCCCTATTAGGTCCTAGGCTCTTTTGCTCACTTCCTGCTTCCCCTGGCCTCCTGGGAGATGTGAATCATCATTTCCCAGGAGTCATTGGGCTTCCCTGTACTGTAAAATCATGTTATTTCCAGACAGGAAATTACACAATTTAAGGCGGACCGAGATTGAGGAGTGCATGATGGTTACCCACCATGCACTTCTTTCAGGAAGAGATGCCAGGAGACCCAGGATGGTCTTCAGATGCCCTCACCTAAAATGGAAAAGTCCAGCAGTGAGAGAAATTAAATTGGGAGTAAAAAAATACATGTAATTACTAGGCGGTTTGAAAGTAAGGAAACCAAAGGTTACATCTATTTAGTATTAAAAGAGTGGATGCCAAAAAAAAACACAAAAAAACGCAGAAGGGACAAATGCTACTAAACCCCCAAAAAATAGTTTTACAGTTTTCCCAATGCAGCGGGGCTGTGCATGCAGAGTAATTTTGTTGAGTGTACAAATATAAATAGATTGCGCTAGGTCCTACTAATAAATGAAATAAACACCAAAAGTGTCACATGTGAATACTAAAAAAAAATGACTGTGAAATCATAAACAATAAAACATGATTGACTAATTATGAACAAACATCTGTGTGGTAAACATATACATTGATATATACTCAATATAAAATTTAGTGAAAATGATCATATATACAAATAATAAATCAATCACTATACTGTAAAGGGCAAAAAACAAAATTGATATGTGCTCAATAGGTGAAAGAGTCTGTGGGTGAGTTCCAATGAGCAAGTAAGGAAGTCCATATAACTTTGAGGGATGTTAAATGAATCCTTCCACCAGGTGTTGAAAAAGGAGGAGAGGAGAGGGGGCCGTGAGGACACCCACTCTGCACTATAATCGAGGGGCCTTACCAGAACTCAATGACCACCTATCTCTAGGTATGGTCACTAACGCAGGCAGATAGCCTCTGCGGGCATAATCCCCAATTGAATCTCTATTCACCATTCCTCGATCAATCCGCGCTAGTCACTCAATGGAATTCATACCATGCATAAAGGAAAGAGGATCCACATAGTGTAATTCTGATTTATTTGATTTAAAACGAAAAATGCCAATTGGCTACTTACAGCAATGTAGAAGAAAACGAGCTTTGTACAACATTGGCAAACCGGTATTCATACAATAACCCGTGCTTCTGGGATCACGTGGGGGTGCGATGACGTCAATGCGTGGCTCCGCCCTACATGTTTCGTCACAACTGACGTCTTCCAGGGGCACGGGCGACGTGTTGAGCCATTACTCTTTTTTTTTTTTTTTTTTTTGAATTTTAATTGTTTATTGGTTTTTGAAGCAAAAACACAAATTTCGTGCATCATAAACATGAGATCGAAACTGAGGGTTACAATCATGTACATAAGTAACTGAGTTGAGGAGGAAGAAGAAATGTATACAATAAGTTCCTTAAGAAGAGCTTAAACAAAGAACAAATAACATTTGGTTACAGAAGGGACTGAGGTGCGGTGAGCATCTGTAAGGCAGAGACACATTGTGTGAGGCGACTTGCTTGAAGACGTGTGACCATATTAGTTAGCATTTCCCAATGAGTCAAGACCCCCAATACGAGGTCGTCCCAGAACCCAACCCAGGCGCCCCTCTGGGAGCAAATTTGCGTCTGGGGTGGATCTGGGGATGTATGGGGCATAAGTAGTTCAGTAAGGGTTGGGGAAAGCAGAGGTGAAGATATGCCACAGGTCTGCAAGCCGATCGTACTCCATGATCATAAACAATATAACAATTGTGTTCGTCATACTAAGGCACAAGTGTGGTATACATATCTAAAGTTTAAATGCAACCTAAGTGCATTTATTCCGTAGGAACCATTGTCTTGTCCAAGTAACTCTTATGTTTATAGACCCAAAGAATCAAAAATTAAGAGAGATAGAGAGAGAAAGAAGAGGAAAGACATGATAGGGAGAGTAAAGAGGGAGAGGTGCTCAATGAAATGGTCCGCTGAGGTCCCGGAGAGAACGGAGCAGGATGACCAGTGCTTACCAGGGAAGTAAGACTTTAATATCAAATTCAGGGGGTAAATATTTAGTTATCCAAGGTTTCCACGAGCGGAGCCATTACTCTTTTATAGAGGAATACAAAACCAAGCCTCATTCTCATGACGTTGGGACAAGGAGACCGCTCCCCTATCCAACCAAGCCTCAATTCCATACAGCCTCCGTATTAGGTGTCTGCAAAGGAGATATAGGGCTTGTGTATAAACGAATACAAATATGTTTAAATGGGAACTCCGCCCAAATCCACAAAATTATTACAGATGAGAATTTAAAATTTCCAATTGAGGATAGTTTTATACCAGGCAATGAGGGACTAAATAAAATAAAATACTGATCAGAAAACAGTCATCTGCTTCCAAAACATTCACGAGACTAAGGCCCGGGTAACAATTATTTCTACCGGACATAATAAAAAATCATAATACCCGGAATAAATTGATATAATAACCAATAAATCTTATATGAAAAATACAATAATAAAAACTGAAAAACTCGATATAAAAATACTCTGATATAATGAAAATAATTAATAACAGTTAAATGACAAAATGAAAACAAATATAAAAAAAAATATGAAACCATTTTTTATTTAATCTAAAAACCTCTTAGGGATTGTCTATAAAGGCATTCACTTCTACATCTACATTGAGTCCTCCTGGCCTAAGACAGTTGATCCTATAGATCCAGCTCATTTCTAATCTGGGTATCTCCCTTTTTTTTGAACCACCCCTCCAATTTAACTGGAGTTTATCTATACCAATACAACTGATCCCTTCTGGATTTCTGTAATGTGTTTCTCTGAAATGTTTCGACACCGGGTGTCCCCTTAACCCTCTCCTAATGTTCCCTAGGTGCTCATTAAGCCTAACTGACAATGATCGTGTTGTTCTGCCATTGTACTGAAGCCCACATGGGCAAATCGGTAGGTACACCACATTAGGAGTAGAGCAAGTGATGAGCGATTTTATTGGGAAAGTCTGGCCCGTAGTGTGAGACCTAAATTGTGATGTTTTCCTCCTGGAGATGGTATTAATCTTTCAAACTGAGCATTTATTGCTCTTGTCCAATCATGTTCTGGAAAAAACATAGGTTTAATTATAGGTGGATCACAAGCATTGTGAACCACTTTATTACGCAATGTCTGAGCACCTCTAAACACTACCCTAGGTTGTTCAGGTAAAACTTCTCTTAGTATATGGTCATTCCTCAATATATGCCAATGTTTGGCAATCAATTTCTTGATCTCAAAGTGTTGTTGTGAGTAGGTCATTATAAATGGAGTAATTGATGTGTTTTGTTCCTTGTCAGAATGTCAAGCTTCCCAAAAGTCCCAAATTCCCCCCCCCCCCCTTGTCAGAATGACATGTTTTTTCAATTAGGAGTGCATCCCTCTCCATCATGCGAACTTCAAATACAATTCTCTGTAATTTTTCACTATGATCTCCCTTTTTTCAAATCTCTTCATCAGAGTTGCGGCTTGTTGATCAAAATGTTCTATTTTGTTGCAATTTCTGCGCAACCTCTTATACTGACTCTTCGGCATTGAGCCTAACCAGGGCTTGTGATGACAGCTGTCTCTGGGAATAAATGAATTCCTATCAGTAGTCTTGAAGTATGTAGAAGTCATGAATACATCCTGTTCCACCCAAATATTTAAATCCAAGAAGTGTACACCTAGTTGTCCTAAAATAATCACAGCGCCTAAGATAGAAAAAGACCAAACTATGAGGAGCTAAAAACAGAGTATAAATATGTGTCCTGAAAAAAACATTAAAATCCAATAAAGTTTGTTAGAAACCAGTAATAGTTTTTCAGAAAAAACATTGGGAGAAAAGTTCAAATGGAACATCAAAAAAAGTTATATATCAGTCTATATGGTTCGTTCATTAAAGCTTATTCCCAAAGAGATTCAAATCCTTCATCAATGAAAGGGGTATCCAACCCCCAGAAATTCCTGATGTGGTCTACTAGACAAACGATATATATAATGGGTGTGAGCTTACCAGATGTTGGTAGATCATGCACGGATATCAGAAAATCCAACTCGAGTATCCACAGTATGGTGTCATCTGCCAATGAGGGCTAAGGTATGGAGGGGAAGAGAGGTTCCAAGCTGATGGCTCATACACTCCCGAACCGTCGTCTCCAGATAGATGTCAGCATTCACCACATAGTTTATATGAAGGAAGAAAGCCACAATAGTGTAATACTGTTTGATGCGAGGTTTATTTTGAATAAGGGATTAAAAATACTCACAAAATTCCATATATAAAAGAGCTCATAATAAAATCAATAAGACACAAGGAGTCCAGGAACCCAACGCGTTTCTGCTCAAAAGCCGTCGTCTGGGGTATTCCCCCCCTTCTGTCTCTACTCCTATTCATAACTAATGGTGTAAGATAATACAATGAAAAATACAAAGTCAGCCCCTAGGGGGCAAAAACGGAAGTCCAGCTTTGCTCAACAAGATGGCGTCTCCGGCTTGAGTTCCACGCCTCATTTTCATTTAAGCATGTGTTATAGCCCTAGAATGTGACCCGGAAGGAAAAGGGAAAAAAAAAAAAAATTTTTTTTTTTTTTTTTTTTAAAAATGTCAATGGCTATAAATACATTAACACATAGAGAGTGAATATACCCAGTAAGTGAGAAAAAAGTGAAATATAAAAGGATTTGAAATGAGGTAGCAGTGAAGATATCACCAGCAAAAAAATTTGAAGAGATCAATAGATCACCGAAAAAAAGGGTTGTGACCCGGAACAGGAAGTGAAGGACGTCCATGATGGAATCCAGCTCTCCCATGTATCAGTCTGCGTCCTGTGACCCAGAACAGGAAGTGAGAGGCGTCCTTAAGGAAACAACTCTCTCACAAGTATTAGTCAGCATCCTAAGAATGGGCGTGAATGTGTATACAACTACACGCCCCCTTGAAAGGAAAGTGTCAGCAGAGTAAGTAGGCACACCGGGATGTTCATAGACCGGATAGGCGATCCGGAACGATCGGATTTTATAGTCGATCGTGTGTATGTGTGTCCAAAAGAGCATTGGATTGTGTGATAAAAATCTGTGAAAAATAGAAAAAGAATGTTGGTTAATTAGAAAGCGAAGTGTATGTGTAAATATATAAGATAAATGTTGGGGGAAAGGAGTGCATAAAATACGTGTACTTAATATAAAATAAAATAAAAAATTAATTTAAATCTACAAAATTGTATGTAGTATGAATATAATAATTTATATTGATTTAGAATAAAACTCAGAAAACCGTGGTGTTATAATGAAAGTGCAAAAAATGGGTATGTAAGGAAAAACCCGTGTTCTATGGGTATATTGAACATTACCCTTGACCATATGAGTGAATAAAAAAATTCAAAATATAAAATTAATAAATGGGACGAAAGTTTTTTATATTAAATAAATCCATTAATAAAGTGCAAAGTATGTCAAAAACTAGACCGCCAAATTTAAGACAAAGAATGACCTGCGTTGTACAAAAATTAAAAACAATAATAATAAGTCCATAGGTGCTTATTAAGATAACCGGATAACGGAGCCACTATAAGTGTTTAATAAATGAAACTTAAAATGACAGGAATCCCACTAGATTGGCTTTTTAGCAATTTTTAACATCTTCAAACGTTCATATTCAGTTATTACAGATAGACATAAAATATTGTGAAAAAGTAGAATAATAAGAGTACCCAAAAATGTCTGAATAAAATACCAGGGAAGGAGAAATAAGGGGGGGGGGGTGATTAGGCTTTACTGATAAAATAATTTATGTCCCAATCTACGTTCATGCCGTGGGGATAATAACTTTTCAGAGAGTAGATCCAGGAGGTCTCCAGTTGTGAGACGCCCCTTTTGGTCATAGGGACATATTTGTCAATAACCTGATAGTGTCCCTTCTGGATTACGGTTGTGATATTTCAGATAGTGTTTTGGAACGGTATGGTTTGTTTTCCCTTTTATTATATTAGTAATATGCTCGTTGACTCTGATATTAAAGGATCTAGTAGTCCTCCCTACGTACTGCTTGTTGCAGGGACATGTCAATAGATAGACTACGTTCCTTGTGTCACATGTACTGAAAAATTTAATATCATAACTTTGTCCTGTAGTTGTAGAAACAAAGTTTGAAATCTTTCTATTTTTACATTTGTTCAATCTGCAAACCCTACACTTTTGGCATTTGTAGTACCCTTTAAGGTCCTGGAAAAAAGTTGGTTTTTTTGGAGGGTTAATCACATTAGGTGCAAGTTGGTGCCAGAGTGAAGGTACCCCCCTGTATATAACCCGTGGTTTTTCGGGCAAAAGGGGACCCAAAATTTGGTCATTGCGAAGAACATTCCAGTATTTGGAAATGACACCTCTGATACTTTTATGCTGAATAGAATAACCGGTAAAAAAAGACCATTTTGCATCATATTGCTGGGTTTTGGGCCTATCTGCTAATAATTCAGTCCTATCTTTTTGTGCGACAACTTGTATTTCCTTATCAAGGTCGTTATTGGTATAACCCTTTTCCAAAAATCTGCCTTTTAGAGTCTGGGCTTGTTCATGAAATGTGTGAATATCAGAGCAGTTCCGTCTGAGTCTAGTAAACTGGCTTTTCGGTATAGAATTAAGCCAAGGTTTAAAATGACAACTGTCAGTTGGAATAAAAGCATTCCTGTCTGTGGGTTTAAAAAAAGTCATAGTAGAAAAATTTCCCGTACTAATATCAATGTTCAAGTCTAAAAAATGTATATTGCTTTGACTACTTTCAAGAGATAAGATAATGCCCCTGTCATTGGAATTGAGGGTGGCAAAAAAAGATTCTAGGGACGCCAGGTCACCCCGCCAAAGGAGGAGGATGTCATCGATGTATCTTGCCCACAAAACAAGTTCGGTTCTATTGTGGGCATAGACGACATCCTCCCACTTGGCCATTAACAAGTTGGCCAAGCTGGGGGCAAACTTAGCCCCCATTGCTACACCTTTGCACTGAGTATAAAACGTATTGTCATGCCAAAAATAATTATGTTTTGTAGCATAAATGACCAAACTCAAAATGAAATCTCTCTGTAGGTCGGATATGGTCGTATCTTGTTCAAGGTAGTGGTTCACTGCCTCTAGTCCCAAGTCATGAGAAATGCTGGTATAAAGGGCAGAGACATCAGCTGTAGCAATAAAGTCACCAGTCTGTAATTGAACACTTCCCAATCTCCGAATTGTATCCTTCGTTTCTCTCAGATATGACGGCATGTGGGTCACATGCGGTTGTAAATAAAAGTCTATATATTTGCCTTTTCTAGAGGTAATAGAATTGATGCCGTTAACTATGGGGCGGCCAGGTGGATGTTCCAAATTTTTATGGATTTTAGGTAAATAATAAATCGTTGGAATCCTAGGGCACATAGGAATAAGAAAATATTTTTCTTTTTTGTTTAAAATTTTGTCACGATAACCTTTATTGATAATTTTGGTCAATTCTGCTTTATATTTGGTGGTGGGGTTACAGGCTAGGGGTTGGTAAGTATTAGTGTCACTAAGGATATTATTCATCTCTGCCATATAATCTGTTTTGTCTAAAACCATTATACCGCCCCCCTTATCAGCCGGCCTGATTATCAGATCCTTATTATTACAAAGGCTTTCTACCCCTTGTTTTAAAGAGGGAGAGACATAACATTTTCTTGTAGGCAGATTATCTAAATCACGTAACACCATGTCTCTAAAGACTTTGATAGATGGGGCAATTTGACCCGGAGGGTTGAAGGTTGAGGGGTTGCTGAGACCAGAGTGTACTACCGAATCATTAAGTAAAGTGGATCTTGTTGGATTAGTAATAAGGTATCTTTGAATATTGATCTTCCTAACAAATTTTTGTACGTCTATAAAAGTGTCGAACTTATTCAATTTTTTTGGTAGAGCAAACTTGAGACCTCTATTCAAAACATCAGTCTCATCCCGAGAGAGCGTTTGGCTACTCAGGTTGAAGATGCCCGTGGAATGGGTCATGTTCGCACTCTTTTCTCCTCTCTTATGTTTGTGCCCCCCTCTCCTCCCTCTCTGGTGTCCGGACCTCTTTTTCGAGGGTTGGCCAATGGAAAAACCCAAGGTGGGGGGGGGCAAATGATTGGAGTTATATCGGAAGGGCGATCGATTCATATCGAATCTCTCATCTTGATAGGAAAATTGATGATCCTCGTACAGAGGAGAATACCTGTTAGAGGTCTCAGCAGGGTAATAAGGGGTAGAAGGTGTATGGTAATATGGTCTATTATTGTAAGGTACTTTATAGGGTCTAGACCCATTGTGTCCCGATCATAATAGTGTTATTGTTATAAGTACGTTGGGGGCCGTATCCCTTTTTATGACCACCGCCCCCCCTGTATTCAGAATCATAGGGACGTTGAGAGGGAGAGCGATAATCATTATTATTCTCTCTTCTCCACATGGGGGGGGTGGTTTGTAACGCAACCTCCCCCTATGAGCTGTATTGTGGTGTTCTACGGGTTTAGAATTCTCATTGGAGATATGTCTAGGAACCGGAGGGGCAATAACCTCAGCAGTATGACCTTCCCCGGAGGGCTCATTTTTTTGCCACTTAAAAACTCTAGATGTCCGATAATCCTCGATATCCCTAGAATATTTTTTCTGTTTCTTAGATTTTTGTTCTTGCTCCTCTTTTTCCAAATGGGATTTGAGGTTAGAGGAATAATTCTGGTATTCCACGGAGCCTTTAAAAGGCAAAAGTTTATCCTTAATTTCTTGGTCAATAACATTTAATTTAGACCGTTTCCTTGATTTTATAAACCCTAGAGATTTCAAACCCGCCTCATTGTAATATTTATACCAGGCCTCAAGGTCTGCTTCCCCTTGTTGGAGATGGATCTCCCATCTTAAACTGCGTGGGACCATGCTCTCGCTAATATATTGATCTAAGAAAGCAATGTCCCATAAAAGATGTATCTCAGTGACCATTAAATTACACAGTCTAAGAAACATACCTCCCATTTCAGTGTCTGTGTTAGTAGCCATAAACACTCCATCTGTTTTTAAAGTTCGTGAGGCTCTATAATCAAACACATCCATCTTCCTAAAATGTGGTAGTTACAGCAAATATGTGTTCGCAGGGCAATGTGATCAAAAAAACACAGCCAAGAAAAACTTAAGGAAAGCCCGCGCCCACAAAATAAAATAAAATCTACAAAATCCAATTATGGCCCTTGGCTGCTCGCGAAACAACTGATCCAATTGTCAATAAATGTCCTAAAATAATCACAGCGCCTAAGATAGAAAAAGACCAAACTATGAGGAGCTAAAAACAGAGTATAAATATGTGTCCTGAAAAAAACATTAAAATCCAATAAAGTTCATGTTAGAAACCAGTAATAGTTTTTCAGAAAAAACATTGGGAGGAAAGTTCAAATGGAACATCAAAAAAGTTATATATCATACCTTATACCTAGTTGGTCAGCTTTGTATTTAAACTCAATACGTCTATCATTATCATTGAGCTTATCGATGAAGTTGCTCAATGAATCATGTGACCCATTCCACAGGAGGAGGACGTCATCTATATACCTGGCCCAGAGGACCAATTTTGTTGAGTGGTGAGTAAAAAGCTTATACTCAATCAATCCTTCTATCGATCAAAAACT
>BLSH010426397.1:145053-170000 GCA_018402905.1 Glandirana rugosa
CCCCCCCCCCCCCCCCCCCCCCCCACACGTTCCAGCGGTGAGTTGTTCCTGGTCTTTGGAGCCTGGTCTGTGCTCCATGATGTTAGGAAGAGTCTACAACTGAAGACTGCTGGAATAAGGGACCGGCCTTTTGCTGGGAGGATCTCAGTATTAATTATGTTACCCGTAAGTTATATTTGAGATTTAATATCTGTTCATAGATGATTTGGGTTAAATGAAAGTTCTTTGACCATAAGTGAATCCTTCAACCCAACAATATAATGTATTACTAAATGGTATAGATATCTAAATAATCTACAGCAATCTATCTATTGTACCTTGCATAGGGAGAAACACATAGGTTAAAATACAAAGAAATATGTTAAATTCCTCAGAACAACAACATACAAACAGTCAAACACATAACATATAAGACCATGGTTACCTTGTTGCTGCACAGGGCAGCCCCAGTGTGCTGACTACCATTCAAAAAGAGAGCATCTTTCCTCCCCTCTAGTCTGTGGATATCATTCTAGGCCGGTGCCTCATTGGTTGGCTTGAAATGGCCCTGATTGGTGGGCTTCCCTATTCCTTTATGATTGGCTGATCCTCCATCCCTATAGTTTGCCTAAGTCAGTCCCCTTTAATGCAACTAAATGTTCAGGAAATTTGAGTATTGATGACGGCCTGGCCACCTTCATTGCAAACAAGGGATCCTTTGAAGTGAATGTTTATGGAACAAAGGGGTCTGGGTCCCATTTTTTAGATCAGGGGTAGGCAACCTGTGGCCCTCCAGCTGTTGTGGAACTACATTTCCCATGAGGAATTGCAAGGCTGCCAGTTACAATTCCATGCTGCATGATGGGACTTGTAGTTCTGCAACAGCTGGACTGCCGCAGGTTACCTACCCCTGGTTTAGACAAAGCTTTTTGCATACAGGCGTAATAAGATATTACCTCTAATATATATTCATAATTACAATATTTTACAGCTGTTAATGGAGATTTCACATAAACTCCTAAGGCAACAAGCATGTCTCTGCTATCCTCTCCCATAGACAAAAATTAGCAAATTTCATGTGCAGGGCGGGCACAGCTCCACTGCATAGGAAACATTTTTTTATTTTAAATTTTTTAAGCTACAGAATGAGCTTTCTACTTGGTTGTATCATTTTTTACAAGTTAACTTAGTCTTCAAACATTTTTACAGTATTTTTAATTACCTTGGCAAATCGCTGCAATGCTGCATACCTGCTTTAGTTTCCCCAAGGGAATTATGGTAAAGATTTTTTTTTTTTCCTTTAGGTACATTACCTGATGATGATAAAAAAAAAAAAAAAAAAATCAAACATTCTTTTGCTACTAACAATTTCTTTCTTCTACAGCTGTCCATATACTAAGCAAATGTCGAGCCATCCCTTGTGGATAAAATTCTGTTGGTCGGTGTCACATGTCTTTACTGTAAAGCATAACAGTTTTTAAAGTTATTGCAAAGGCTCTTTCCTGCTGCTGCGGCCATCGACAGACCGCATGACTCAGCCCCACCACCTACGTCAGTAATAAGGTTTTGTTATTTTGTAACACACACTTCTCTTTTTTGAATAACAGCGACCACCAACAATCAGGATCAGTGACTTTCTTGGCATTCTAATGGCCGTACACACGGTCCGAAAATCGGATGGAAAATATTGCTTACGAAGCTCATCCGATTAATAGCCGATCGGACATGCAGGAAAATTTTGATTGTATGACAACACATAATGCGATTTTCGTTTAACCACTTCAGCCCCGGAAGGATTTCCCCCTTTAGGACCAGAGCACTTTTTAGAATTCAGCACTGCGTCATTTTAAATGACAATTGTGCGGTCGTGCGACGTTGTACCCAAACTAAATTTGCGTCCTTTTTTTCCCCACAAATAGAGCTTTCTTTTGGTGCTATTTGATCCCCTCTGCGTCATTTATGATTGCCGCTATAAACAAAAAAAGAACGACCATTTTGCAAAAAAAATTAAAGTTTCTTACTTTTTGCTAAAATACATAACTAAAAAAGAAATATATAAAAAAAAAAACTTTTTTTCATCAGTTTCAGACGATTTATATTCTTCCTCATATTTTTGTTTAAAAAAAATGCAATTCGTGTTTATTGATTGGTTTGCGCAAATTAATAAATGAGTTATACTGGGTCTGGCACTGCCTAGTCAATTACACTCTACATGTAATGACTGGAGGATTATTACTAATGAATGCCCATAAAATGTTGTAATAAATTCCATAGATCAAATATAAAAATTGTTATAGAAAATGATTATAAAAAATTATTACGCTGAAATATAACGTAGATAGTGTGTATAAGGAGTATGCGGATACCCCCTATTGGTAAAAAGGGGGCTACCTTGCTCCTGGAGTGTAAAAATTTGTGTGTATTCGTGACTAATGCAGTATCACAGTGATCTATTGTATAGATCCGATAGATATTCCGAGTAATATAGTGAAAAAAAGTGCAATGTGCAAATACACAACCTATGTAAATCTAACGATTCCACTCAAACAGGTTATGCTGATTCCTAATACTCTAAATATGCAACTCTTGCAATAAAGAATAACTCAAATATAGATGCAGACTTGTTTTAATATATAGGGTAAATGAATAAATATATAGTCCGGTCAGTCCAATAGTGTTGGTTATTCCAAGGTGCACAGTGCAGTTATCTAACAGTATTATTGCAGTTCTACTATAGTATCCATATGCAGTAGATCCCAAAGTGCACAGTGCTAATAAAAAGTGATAATGGGTAATAAATCTCGTTAGTGGCTGTACAACAATCTTCCAGTGCTCTGGGTGCAGGTCACGCGTGCTCCCCTGGGGATACCACACTTACCTGAAGGTGCCACCCCTGCAGGGGTGAAGCGCAAAGACGCCTGTCAGGTAACAATAGGGGTCCCTTTGACTTCTGGTGGCGGTGATTCCGGTGTCATCAATGCAGGAAGTTAATGGCCGATATACTGGAGGAAGAGAAAAAAATCCATAGTGTAATCCTTTTTTAAAAATCCATGCTTTTTTTATTCATCCAAACAACAACTTGGTTAAAAACTCTTGAGCAAATAAAACCTGAAAATCCTATGTCACTATCTCGGTGCGCTGCTGGGTACGAACTGCTCACTGTTTGAAAAAGCCCTGCTTCCTTCCCATGCAGAGGGCTTGCATTCCACCAGCCCGTAACCGAAAACCGGAAGTGACGTGTGACGTTAGTCTGGTTCTGGCTTACGCATTTCGTCAAACATCTTCTGAGGCATTACCAGACTATCATAGATGGGTTTCTTAAATACCTACCTTGGGAGGAGGGCTAATCGCATTCACCTTCCACCCCATATTGGGTTCTCTTGGTTCCAAAGAAAAAATATCTAAGATCAAATGTGGATATTTTCAAATTTTCATCGCAATAAATCTCACCACATATATCATCAAACTATAAAATAAAATAAAAAAGCAACGTCCATTTCTGGGGGAAAATTAACTGGACCCGAGAGGCCTCTAGTGGTGAAAAATTATTTTTTTCCAATAGTTTGGTTCCCAATCAGTCGGTAAATGTTGCGCTCAGCCCGGCTCCCTTACAAAGCCAGCTAGTACCTGATAAAGCTCATCTAATAAACAAATTATATTTTAGATAATCTAATAATCATACTGTCTGCTCACTTATACTATTAAAGGGAACAGGGTGCAAAATGACTTAACAACTACAACATAAGCGGAATAAAGAACCTGAACTGGATATTGGAGATATACAATAATGTGTGAGAAAGTATATGTATATATATCAAATTACAATATCCATATATGCAAATGTACCAAAGAAGGGAGAAGAAGGTAGAAAATGAATAAAATATATATATATATATATAAAAAAAAAAAATAAATATATGTATGTATATATACCTATATGTAAAATGACAATGAAATAGTAAAATGCCATGCATGAAAAGACTCCATAGAAAGATTTATAAAACTGGAGAATAATAAAAGGGATATATTAACAAGCATAGTGGGGGAACTATTAATCTGCTGGGTAACGGCTCAATCTGGGCACTTAAAAGAGTGGGCCAAATAGGATGGTTCTATCTGGCAAGCTATAGGGTGGTGGAAAAATCCCCCACCATAAAGTGCTCTATAATAAAGTATATATGTTTAACAGGACCATGGGGCATATATCCTGTACCTAAAGGGACATATTAATATAGGCAAGTCATCAGTAAGTAAAAAAATTGAGAAATTAAAAAAAATGTTTTTTAGAAGTTGGAAATGAAGCAATTGAAGTCAATGTCTATATTGAAGCCTCCAGGGGTCAGACTCCCCAATCAATAAATCCACATTGTTTCATGTGATATTCTAATCTTTTTATTACTTCCCCTCCAATTAACATTACATTTTATCAATGCCATAAAACGTCATTAGTGTGGGATCTCTGTTGTGTATCTCTTATGCCTAGACTATGTTTGGGATAACTTTTTTAATATTGTTAATATGCTCCCTAATTCTCTTATACAAGGGTCTAGTGGTCCTACCCACATATAGTAAACGGCATGGGCGTTCAATTATGTATGTCACATGTGTGCTGTTACAAGTTATAAGTTGTTTAATTTTATATTGCGTTCCATACACATATGATTTAAACATTTCTTTCTTTCTCGGTTGATTTCTGACGGCATGGGAGGCATTTCTGGCGCCTATAAAACCCTTTCATTTCCTGGAAGAGTTTCACTTCATTCAGAGGGTTGACGACATTATGCACAAGATAGTTTCTGAGGGTGGGTGCTTTCCTATATATAAAGCTGGGTTTGTTGGGTAATATTTTATTCAGGGTTTTGTCTGTTTTCAAGATCGGCCAGCACTTTTTGACAATTTTTTCTAACTTTTTATATTCCTTATTAAATCCCGTTATAAACGCAGCCTCTTGGGTCATATTATTCTCTTTCTTCTTCGTTTCTTCCAAGATTTTACTTCTATCCATTTGACTTAATAATTCTTTGTTTTTTATAAGGGAGGATTTCTGATACCCCTTATCAACAAATTTGTTGATAATTTGATCCGCTTGTATCTTGAAATCCTCTAATTTCCCGCAGTTTCTTCTAAGCCTCATCATTTGTCCCTTTCGGAATATTATTTTTCCATTTGGGATGATGGCAGCTAGATACCGGTATATACCCATTTTTGTCTGTGGGTTTAAAATAAGTTTTTGTGGACAATTTCCCGTGTGTATTTTCTATTTGTAAGTCCAGGTAGTCCACTTGGTATTTATCATTTTCCTGTAAAACTTAAACCATAACTATTGTTGTTGCTTTCTTCCATGAATGACCTAAGCGACTCCTCCCTACCATCCCAGTTTATCAACACATCATCAATATACCTTCTGTAAAATTTGAGTGATGGATAATTCTTTTTGTATATATATTTTTCCTCCCATAGGTCCATGAACAGGTTAGCTACGCTCAGTGCATAGCGTGCCCCCATAGCCACCCCTTTGGTTTGAATGTAATACTCGTTTTCATGATAGATAGATTGATTCCATACATAATTTAAGCCCTTCCAGAATAAAGTTGATTTGTGCCGGTTTTAACCCTGTTCTTTCATGCAGAGCTTTTTCAGCCCCTTTCATTGACATCTATTGTTACGAGTAAACAGTTGTTAGTCCCGGTAATTGTTTGTATTTCATTTATTAATTGTAAGCTATCCCTGAAGTAGGATTTGCCCTTCTTGACTAGAGGTTTCAAGAATTGATCAAGATATTCTCCCAGTCTGGAAAACTGAGTCAGTGTCCTTCACTATAGGTCGGCCAGGGGGTTTTTCCATTTGTTTATGTATTTTGAGGACATAATACATAATCATAGTCTTGCTGGATTCTGGGATTAAGTATTTAGCCTCTTTTTTATTTAAAATGCCCTTCTCTTTGCCCTTTTTCATCAAATCTTTCCATTTCCTTTCTATTTTTTTCTTTGGGTTTTTTTTTGAAGTTTCTTGTATGTGTCTGATACTTTAAGTAAATTCTCCATCTCCTCCATATAGTCCTTTTTATCCAATATTACCAATCCCCCTCCTTTATCAGCCGGTCTTATTACAACATTTTTCTTTTTGCCTAATGCTTTGATCCTCTTCCATGTATGTCCTTTTTTCACCTTCCCTTTCCCGAGTCTTTTCAACTCTTCTTCTACCATTCTTTTAAAAGCTAAGTTGCCGCGCAAAAGTTGCTGCGTTTACGGATGATGAAAATTTCTGGGGTCTTTATTTTTTATTAGTAATGGCAGTGATTTGTGTTTTTAGTGGTACTTCGATATTGGGGCAGACATGTCGGACCATTTTTACACTTTTTTGGGACCATTGGCATTTATACAGCGATCAGTGCTATAAAAATGCACTGATTACTGTGTAAATGCCATTGGCAGTGAAGGGGTTACCCTGGAGGTGGCACTCTAAGGGTTAACTGTGTTCCCTCAGTGTGTTCTAACTGTATGTGGGCTGGCAGGGGAGTGATCACGGCCCTTCCCCCTCTGTCAGAACTGTGACCCGTGTTTACATACATGGACCTCCGTTCTCTAACTGCGGGGGAGCCATTGCGGGTAGCCGGCGGAGATCAAGTCCACCGTACCTGCTCCCTGGCGCCTCCGGCGGCGCGTGCACACTCACAGTGCGTGATCTCGCAGCCGCCTTCATATGACGGCGGTTTGCGATAACAAGCCACCTTGCCGCCGTCAAACGGCGGTTAGCAAGTGGTTAATCAGTACAGCTGTCGTCCGAAAATACAATACAAATACACTACAACACATGACATCACTTCAGATTTTTTTATTCTGTCCTACGAGGATTTTCGTAACTTTAGTCCACTCTTCCGATTCAATGTGAGATAAGCATGCAAAAAAAAAAAAAAAATGAACGATCTGCCATCCGATATTCGGACCGTGTGTATGGGGCATAAGAGCCAAATCCTTGTGGGCTGTCTCAATGGGATAGACACAGCAAATCATTTTATGGTTAACATGAATGCATTAATTATTTTGTGGGTCTCTATCCTTAAATTTGAAATATAATTGTATTTAAGGTCATTTGGCATCAATAGGAATGCTGTTTTACAAAGCTAATCAGAAAGATGCAGTGCTAATTTAAAAAAAAAAAAAAAATCTATTTTTAAATGAACATTTATTATGTAGGTGGTGTCCTCTTTGTAAAGTGTACTTCTTTGTGAGTATTTAGTGCCTCAAAGTATTGTTGCTAATTATTATAACAAAAAAAACAGTAATAAACTGAATTTAAAAGGAATAAGAAGTGCATCAAATTTTTCGTAAAAAACTATTTATATTTTGCATGAACTTATCAAGTGCACTCCCCATTAGGGTCCAGTGGTGGTTTTGGTTTGCAGAGCCGATAACCATAGTATAGTCCAACATATTATCCTATAGTTGCATAAGTTGAAATTAACAAATTATATTTTTATAAGTCTCTAAATAAAATCTTCAAGGTGTTCTTTTGGCAACCTTAAAAAACATATTTTATTTATTTATTTTTTTACCCGAAATGCATTGTGTGTTTTGCCTTCCCACATTGATGTCATGTGATGTGTCTATCCTTTTTATTTTTCCATGTGTTTGTTCCTCATTGAGCGATGATAAAATCCTTAGATACACATTTATTATCTGAAATACAACATTGTTACTCACTGTTAATCTAAACTGTATATTTAAAATAGAACACATTTCAATATTTTTCTGGTAAAATAATTTGTGTTGCAGAAAAGATTTATCAATGAAACAGACAATCACCCACGCAGGGGGAAATAACAGTAACCATAGCAGAAAAATGTGGGCAGGGGAGACCCAAACAAAAGACAAAAGTATAGGCCATCTACAGTGCGACCGAGTGGGGTAACCCAAGGCTCTATATAGGTCACTAGGGTTTAGAGGCCAATGAACAGAAGCTCAATTTGCAGGAGTACCAATGCTCAGCGGAGGGCACTGCTATCGTTGGCCAGGTTAGCATCTCTGGTGCAGGTCGGAGTGGACTGTCTGTGGGAAAGTACTGGGCCTGATAATAAACCTCTGGGGCCGATTCCTGGTCAGAGATGGGCCCTGCATCAGGGGCTGCGGGACCCACTAAACAAGGGGATCCGGCGCGACCCAGGATATGAGTGTATCAGTAAGGTGAAGAGCGAGAGAGAGGACTTTTCTATCTTTTTAATATCAAAGTTATTTGAATGAACTGCAGATATGTTCCATCATACTGCAACAAAATTCCCAATATTGCAATTAGACCCCTTTCACACCGGAACGTTTTTCAAAGGCTTTACCGCTAAAAATAGCACCTGAAACACCCCCCCATCTCCACCCCATTGTGAAAACCCGAGTGCTTTCACACTGGGGTGGTGCGCTTGCAGGATGGTAAAAAAAAGTCCTGCAAGCCGCATCTTTGGGGCAGTGTGGTAGCGATTTGTATTCACCGCTCCTCAACCACCCCTGCCCATTGAAATGAATGGGCAGCGCTCCCGATGCAGCTGAACACTGCTACGGAAGAGCCCCACTCCGGCACTTTTTAACCTCTTGGGGGGGGGGGGGTAAAATCACAACGCTGCCGCCCGACTAGCGGTGCCGAAGTGCCGCAAATTTGTGGTGTTTTACCTCTAACGCAGCACTGGTGTTAAAGGAGCCAACAAGCTCTCATACGACCGTTGTATCGTGTGTACAGAGCAGTTGGTACAACAAGTTGCATTGTGCAAAACACGCATGCTCAGAAGTCAAGAATGGCTGGATGCTAATTACAATCACCTGAACGTTCTTCTGTGCTCGTACGATCGTGTAGTGCAGTCAGTATGCTACATACAACAGCCAACATATGATTTGCAATGATTGTACGTACGATCATCGTCCCGTGTGTACAGGGCTTTAGAGTGTTATTAAACCCGCAGCAGTAAAAGTAAAGCATGCTTGTTATATTCACCATAGAACCTAAGGGTTTAATCATGTGGCTTGTGTAAAAATGCATTTTGATCCTGTATTCTCTGTTTCTCCCCTTCTTCCTGTCACCAATCCATCTGCTGATAGAACAGTCTTGAAGGCACATTGTCAGTTCGGTATGCATTGCTTGATTTGATTTATTTTTTTGGAGGGGGGTGCATGTGATCAGCACAGGGCCAATAGGCACTGTAGTTAGGGGTCCTGCAAACTCATAGGTCACTCAGAGGAGAATGAAAACTCCTCCTACAAGCTTTAACCGGACCCTGATAGAAGTCACAAGACTGCTATATACTGCTGATGAGAAAAGGTATTCAGCAGTTTATATTTAATGAAACAATTGCATTTCCATGTTCTCTGCACTGTGGGAGATCAGATTGGGTGAATGCAGGTTTCTGGGTTTATTAAAACTTTAATATTGTATTACCTCACTCTCAAGCTCCATTCCTGGCTTTAATCGTTGTAGGTCCATGTCAAATATCTTATAAGGGCCCATTTTTGATCGAAGGATGTGGCCAGTCTCACTCTTCCATGCTTTTTCTATATGGCTTTTATTTTTCTAATAAAAAGGTTTAAATGAGTTTAATTAAGAAGAAGAATTACATGGTAACATTTGTATGAGTCAACTTGTACGTGGGCTCAATGCCGTAGGTAACACAGAATGCCGAGGGTGCAATATCTTGACAGGTAGCAATCTTCTCAGCCAGTTTATCTGATGGATTTTATAAATTAATTAGCAGTGCTATAAATCACTATTGAGATATTCTATATATTTTACATACATATTATGTAACCACCTTGAACTATTGATGTGGAACACTTGGAGCGATCATTTGATATCTTGTCAGCATTGTGTTTTTTTGGGGGTTTTTTTATAGAAAATTATTTTTCACTTGAATTTTTTTCAGTGGTCATAGATGATAAAATTGGAATTGGAGTCTCCATGTTAAAAAAGAGAGATGTGATCTGACCCCACCACTGTGATCAAGCCTCCACCCCTGTTATATACAACAAAGAGCAATATAGCGGTCATGGGACTTTAAGTGAGGCTTGTCACAAACCACAATATAGTCATCAATTATAAATCAAGTTATTTATTAAATAAGTCAAAAAATACTTAATTAGACATGATCATGGAATTCATCGCCCAATTGTGGGGTAGATGTACAGTACATTTCATAACGAGCCTGTCGCATATAAACCACACACAAGAAGATGAATAATAAATCACAACTACATTGTACATATGATTGAGGATTGTATATAGTATATAAAATTTGAGATAAAATATATAGACCAAATGCTCTTGACATCAAATGAAGCTCGACGCGTTTCGTGGAGCTTGCCCACTCGTCAGAAGCAGCGTCAAGAGGTAGCTATAAATAAAGAATAAAAACGATAATAAATCATACTCAATTTGCCAAAAACAGGGAAATATGATGTCTGTGAAAACCATATGGTCCCAGTACTCACCCATCTGCCAGGACGGGTCGAACCCCATGCCAGAGGCGGGGATGGCGGACATCCAAGTGTCTGTCCCGGGGCTCAGGCAGAAAAGCCACCCCATCCCGGAGGCGCACAGGTACAGAACCAGGCAACGATACCATACCCGTCCAAAATCTGTGAGGTATACGGTGATAAAGATGGCTCTAAAGTGAATAATGAAAAATATGTGAAGGGCTGTATGGGTGAACTACCCCCCCAGGGCCTGGGGATCTGGGGTGAAGGGGAACGTGCACCAGGATAGAGAGAAAGCAAACCTAGGGTGAGGCATAGGTGAAAACTATCCATCCAGGATATGGTGTAGGAAAGGGAATGTGTGATGAGAAAGGTAGAAAAAGATAGAATGATGTGCTGGGAAGCAATGGAGTGAAATACACCTGGATAGTTACCGTGTATCAGCATGGAAAGATCGTATGCCATGATAAGGGCCAACCAGCCGCGACCCGGAATGGAGGTGAATGCCTGCCAGCGTCATGCAAGATGCCATGACCACGTGGGCGGTGGGGGTGCGCATTATATCCGGACAGATGCCGGAAACACACACACACACACACACACACACACACACACACACAGAGCCCGCCCATCGGCGTCACAGATGAGCAACTTGCTCCACACTGCACCGCCAATAGCAGCGCGCATGGGGAGCGGCAGCATGATGCCGATACATGAGAGGGGAAGCCCGTCCCCTCTCCTTAGGGGGAGTGACGGGCAGGCACTGTCACGCATCGCAGCCCCGGGACCAGAGGGGAGCCCCGACCACCCCCACCCAAGACCAAGGGGCAAACACTGGGACCATGAGAAATTGATTGGGCTGCGATGCGTGACAGTGCCTGCCCGCCGCTTCCCTTCTCATGCATCGGCATCGTGCTGCCACTCCCCATCCATGCTGCTATTGGCGGTGCGGTGTGGAGCAAGTTGGTCATCTGTGACGCCGATGGGCGGGCTGTGTGTGCATGTTTCCGGCATCCGTCCGGATATAGTGTGCACCCCCACTGCCCACGTGGTCATGGCGTCTTGCATGACGCTGGCAGGCATTCACCTCCATTCCGGGTCGCGGCTGGTTGGCCCTTAACCTCATGGCATACAATCTTTCCATGCTGGTACACGGTAACTATCCAGGTGTATTTCACTCCATTGCTTCCCAGCACATCATTCTAACTTTTTCTACCTTTCTCACCACACATTCCCTTTCCTACACCATATCCTGGATGGATAGTTTTCACCTATGCCTCACCCTAGGTTTGCTTTCTCTCTATCCTGGTGCACGTTCCCCTTCACCCCAGATCCCTAGGCCCTGGGGGGTACTTCACCCATACAGTCCTTCACATATTTTTCATTATTCACTTTAGATCCATCTTTATCATCGTATACCTCACAGATCTTGGACGGGTATGGTATCGTTGCCTGGTTCTGCACCTGTGCGCCTCCGGGATGGGGTGGTTTTCCTGCCTCAGCCCCGGGACAGACACTTGGGTGTCCGCCCTCCCCGCCTCTGGCATGGGGTTCGACCCGTCCTGGCAGATGGGTGAGTACTGGGACCATATGGTTTTCACAGACATCATATTTCCCTGTTTTGGGCAAATTAAGTATGATTTATTATAATTTTTATTCTTTATTTATAGCTACCTCTTGACACTGCTCCTGACGAGTGGACAAGCTCCACGAAACGTGTCGAGCTTCATTTGATGTCAAGAGCATTTGGTCTAAATATATATTTTTATCTCAAATTTTATATACTATATACAATCCTCAATCATATGTACAATGTAGTTGTGATTTATGATTCATCTTTTTGTGTGTGGTTCATATGCGACAGGCTCGTTTATGAAATGTACTGTACATCTACCCCTCAATTGGGCGATGAATTCCATGATCATGTCTAATTAAGTTATTTATTTACTTGATTTATAATTGATGACTATATTCTTGTTTGTGACAAGCCTCACTCAAAGTCCCATGACCGCTATAACTGCTCTTTGTTGGAGTCTCCATGTTGCCATCTTTTTCACTTTTTGATGATATTTCAGACATGCCAAAGTTTTCTTTTTCGTTAACCTCGGATGGGACTTTCTCCTCTCATTTATGTTTGTTTTGTTGGTAGCTTTTGTGTTAATCTTCAGTTTTACATGATCTGTATGGACTTTTTAAATCTTTTTTTGGTTTCTACAGTGGCATTGTTTCCATAAACCTCAATTTAAATGATCCTTCATAATTAGGTTTTAGTTTATCACCTTTCCTTTGCCTACTTTTGATGTTGGCCACTAAAACCTCATCTTCTTTCGAAAAAGATTCTATTGTATCCATTTTTCTTTTAAGCCACTGATTTTTTTTAAATGGATTTTTCTACGTAATCTCTGTTATTTGATTTTTCATTGTTGGCCGTCATGTATTTCTTCAGTTTCCAGCATTCCTTCAATGTCATATTTTTCCAAAAATAAGCAAAATAACAGCTTATATTAAAATTTAGCCCACAATGTGTCCAATGCCATTGTTTCTTAAATGTTTCTAAAAACTTTTTCCAACAAACCAAAAAAAAAATGTACTTAAAAATAATATTACATCTAACATGTAATAGTTGGCTAGATTCAGTTAAGGAAAACTTACTCCACAGACACTACTTGACAGACCGACTTAGTCGACAGTACTGAAAACATCTTCATTGTTATACTTATAAACAATATGTTAAAGCGGAGTTCCACCCAGAATTTTTTTTTTTTTTTATATCATTCAAGTATTTTACCTATATAGACTTACCTTTGAAGTAAAACAAAATTTTATACTCACCCCAAGTCGCTTGTTGCTAGGTTTGGTCTCTGTAATCTGTCCCTATTAGGTCCTAGGCTCTTTTCCTCACTTCCTGCTTCCCCTGGCCTCCTGGGAGATGAGACTCATCATTTCCCAGGGGTCAGTGGGCTTCCCTGTACTGTAAAATCGTGTTATTTCCAGACAGGAAATGATGCAATTTAAGGCGGACCGAGATTGAGGAGTGCATGATGGTTACCCACCATGCACTTCTTTCAGGAAGAGATGCCAGGAGACTATAGAAGGGCTTCAGGTGCCTTCACCTAAAATGGAAAAGTCCAGCAGTGAGAGAAATAAAATTGTGAGTAAAAAATACATGGAATTATTAGGCGGTTTGAAAGGAAACAAAAGGTTACATCTATTTAGTATTAAAAGAGTGGATGCCAAAAAAAAAAAAAATTCTGGGTGGAACTACAATTTTTAATTAAAAAACTAAAATAAATTGTGTTTCTTACATTATTTTACATGTCTCACAATGAACTCCCCCCAAACTAAATTATTTGATGTCACTTACATCAAAATCAGTTGGCACTTCTACTGGAACCCTTGCTTCTCTGCCATAAAGTAGAAAAAAATTGGGAATATTTTGTAGTGAATTGTTTCTTTTTTTTTTCTCGAATTCCGAAAAGGACAGCATCCCGATAATCATCCCAATTGTCCATTTTTTGCATTAACCAGTTTAGTCAATGCCCTTTAAAAGAAAACATCTTATCTTTGATATTTTATAAATAGATGAGCAAATTTAAATGGTATTCTTAAATTCATTTTAATTACATAAACTTTTTTATAAAATTAAATTTAACTTTTTTTGTTTTTTTTGTTTACTAATTTAATTTGAATTTGCACATTTTAATTTAACATTGATTAACACAATTAAAAATATTGTTCATGCATCCATGTCTGAACTGTCATCTTAAAGGAATATTATACAACACAGAAGTATGAAATCCCGAGCTGGTAAGTCCTCTTGTGTGGCAAGCGACCAACTGGGCAAAGGTGAATGTACTGGTGTATGCAGCCCTCCTCGGACGGGGAGTTCCGAAAGTGACTAAAAAACAAGAGAAAAAAAAGGAAGGCGCACGCACCTGGTGCATTACCAAAAATAATTTTCTTAAAATGATAGCAAGAGAGGGTACTCACAAAGGTCAGGAGATGGGAAGTAGTGGGTGCACAACCTGTGCAGACAGAGTAGAAGCTGACGCGTTTTGGGGGCGCACCCCCTTCCTCAGAGCTTTGCTACCCCGGTAATGCACCAGGTGCGTGTGCCTTCCTTTTTTTCTCTTGATTTAAAGGAATATTATAGACAAAGCTTATTTGGCTGCACTTCTCCAATGGATCACAGCAGTTGTTTTACACTCCTGTGATCCATTTTCAGCAGACATAAGTCCACTCTGTGCTGACATCATAGAAGTTGGTCCAGGCGCCGCGTCATCACGAGAATAACGTCTGGTTCCGCACGGTGCCTGGACTGACATGGCCCGCTCCACCCCCTCCACAGCCCAACACTCCTTTGACCGAGGGGGAGGCAGAGTGGAGAGCTGCTGACTGATAGTCACCAGCTATCTGCTCAGGGAGATGAGAGAACCGATCCATCGGTAAAAACAACAACCCCGCACTTCTCTTTTAAGAAATCATCATCTTCATCCCAAAAAGTATTTCTTACCTCTGAATGGTATGGTTCATTTTTTTTCAACCAGACCATTGGTTTAGGGGTGGTAGGGGGACTAGGAGGGAAGCCTACACGGTCGTGTGTCTTTATACAGTGTTGCTGATTGTTGTTGACACTTGCAAGACTGAGGCTTCCCTCATTTTTGATAATCGACTGTTGTCTATATAATCGGACATTTTATGTCCCCTGTGAACACCGCTGCACCTCCTCCCCCCCCCCCCCCCTCCCGCTGTGAACATCATAGGCCTTGGGGTTTCCTGGCGGGCAGCTTACATGGTGTTTGCAGGTTACAAAAGTGTTTCTGGTGATCTACTCTGATTTCCTGAGGAAGCCTTTACAGGTGAAACATGTAGCAATATCCTTAGATCACTACTTGGAATGTCAACTCTGAACTGATATGAAGGTGACAGCAATCTGCCTGCATTGTTCTTAAAATTGCACATAGATGTCATTTTAACTATGAATAAAAATTGTTAGATTTTATTGTTTTCTGTCACTTTTTGATTCATGTTGGCACCGTTGAAATACCGCATCTCTCTGTATCACATTTTTTTTCCATACCACATCAATAGGCTTACTCAAGAGATCAATTTCAGCTTAAGATTCATACCATTCTATTGCTTAGTCACATCATAGTGGTATTTCCTTTATAACATATATTTTCTTATCTTTCCCAAAAGCGTATACCCCAAACCTATACAACACAAAAACATACCATACATCTATCCCTTTCCTAGATCTCGGTCTTTAGCTTCACAAGGTCACGATTTCAATAGTCAAGGGATGAGGTGCCGGGTAACCTTCTGCCACCAGACCAATACCAACCCTGGATGGTTGGGTGCTGCAAATTTTCGTTCAATTTTTGAAAAAGAAAATGCGTAATTCACTATTTAGCGATGTTAAAAAGATATAATGAAATTAGAAGAGGGCTAATGTTAAATATAATACATTTTTTTTTTTTTCCTTAGATATAATTTTGACCTAAAAACTGATCAAGAAGCAAAGAGTGAAATGTAAACGAGACAGAAAAAAACAAAGCATTACCATTTAAGAAGCCTTAATAATTTAATTCTTTAACCACTTCAGCCCTGGAAGGATTTCCCCATTTAGGACCAGAGCACTTTTTGCGATTCGGCACTGCGTCACTTTCACCGACAATTGTGCGGTCGTGTGACTTTGTACCCAAATAAAATGCGTCCTTTTTTTCCCCCCACAAATAGAGCTTTCTTTTGGTGGTATTTGATCCCCTCTGCGTCATTTCTGATCACCGCTATAAACAAAGAGCAACAATTTTGCAAAAAAATACAATTTTTATTAATTTTGCTAAAATACAAATCCAAAAAAAGTTGTTTTTTTTTTTTTTCTCAAAAAAAAAAAAAAAATCGCAATTGCCATTTATTGATTGGATTGCGGGAAAGTTGCCGCATTTACCAATGGTGAGAATTCATTTCTGGGGGGCTTTATTTCTTTTTTTACTAGTAATGGCAGCGATCTGCGATTTTTAGCGGTACTGTGATATTGCGGCGGACATGTTGGACCATTTTGACACTTTTTTGGGACCATTGGCATTTATACAGCGATTAGTGCTATGAAAGTGCACCGATTACTGTGTAAATGCCATTGGCAGGGAAGGGGTTAACCTGGAGGGGGCGCTCTAAGGGTCAACTGTGTTCCTGCAGTGTGTTCTAACTGTATGAGGGCTGGGCTGGCAGGGGAGTGATCACGGCTTCCATATACAGGAAGCCTGTGATCACAGCCCTACCCCTTCTGTCAGAATGGAGATCCCTGTTTACATACACGGACCTCTGTTCTGTCGGTCCAGGGGGGGGGGGTGGAATCGCGGGTAGCCGGCGGGCCCCCCCCCCCCCCCCCGGGACACAGCGTTCACAATAAAAGTTGTCGCAGCCGCCATCAGGCGACGGCGGTTTGCGATAACGAGCCACTCTGCCGCCAGCAGGCGGTCGCCAAGTGGTTAAATAATCATATTTGTACTGTCACTATTTTTTATTGTAATAAAAATAAAAAATAATTGCATAGAAAGAATCACATTTTACGTATGTTGAAAATCTTATTGAATTACAGATGTCTGCGTTTGTCCCAAATTTCTATCTAATTAGTTTACTTACCTTGTTTACAATTTCCCGCCATTGATCTGTGAGCAACCTTTCCGGGGCTCCATGGTGCAATATAGATGATAGAAGCTCTTTGCCGGTTTCTAGTGCTGTAAAGCCTCTACCCATCATGTATAATAATCAACAATAACACAGATATAGCGATGACCAGGCACTGCGGGGACAAGTGGACCTATTAATTCCATCCCCAGTAAGAACCAGGGTTCCGTGATCTAAATTAAAATTTGAGAAATAAAAAAACTTCACATTTATAACCGCAAAAAGCGAAAAGTGGTTGAACATCAATTAAAACATAAAATGTAAATAGAAATATGTTCACATCTATTTGGCCCATCCTTATGCTTTGGGTTCACTTATACTTGTGCTTGCTGTCGGCTGACATTACCGATCCGCTACCGTGTCTGGAAGTATCCTTAAAGTGGTAGTAAACCCTCCTATCATTTTCAGCCAAGGAAGCTGCCATCTTGGCCTCTGTTTTATCTACAATCTGCCATGATGCTGCACATGTGATCAGCTATGACACCAGCCATTGGATGGTTTGACAGTTTGGTTTAGAGCACAACCAATGGGAGTGTTACATCTCCGGCACGTGCCAGAAATATGACTGGTTTTTAACCTGTTAAATGCATGGGTTTACTACCGCTTTAAGCCTCGTAAACATGGTTTGATGGTTGTACGACTGAACAGACCAAATTGTATGTTGGCTGTTGTATCTTGCATACTGACATGCACTACACGATCGTACGACCAAGCTAAACCCAGTGACGTGTTATGAACGTATAAAGAGGAAGTTCAGGTGCATGTAATTAGCGTCCGGCCGTTCCTGACTTCTGAGCATGCGTGTTTTGCACAATGCAGCTTGTTGGACCAACTTCTCTGTACACACGATACAACGGTCGTATGAGCGCTTGTTGGTACGACCAAGTTTTCTAGTCTGCTCATACAACTTCTGTTGTACGACCGTCGTACGTCGGCTGTTCTAATCGCACGTACTAACGATCAATTTTGCATACAGCGGTTGTTTGTACGACCTGTTGTATACGACCGTTGAACCGTGTGTACGAGGCATTGCAGTATTGTTAGGATATTCATGGCTTAGCACTGCCTCAACGCCCCCTTCATCCCTTCCATGGGGCCAAGCAGAGAGCCCATGAGTGACTAAAATCATAATATAGTATCTAAATTGGTTTTTTAACATCACACATTTTTCCATTACTAAGTTTTCTTTTTATCATTTTTTGGGTGATTGGGGGAAAACAATATATATATTTTTACATTGTTATTGACCTTTATGTGGGGTGCTCATTACATGTTAAAAAGCAGGGTGAGTGCTTGCAGTCAAGCTTAACTTCACCATCAATACCGAGCCTGTTTTTTGGGTTTGGTGTTTACGAGTTAATTTTTTTTTTTGCTGTAAAATTACTTAGAACCCCCAAACATTATATATATTTTTTCTAACACCCTAGAGAATAAAATGGCAGTCATTGCAAAACTTTGTCACATCGTATTTGCGCAGCGGTCTTCCAAGCGTGTTTTTTTTTTTGGAAAAATTCTGTTTTTTTTTTTTTAGTTAAAAAATAAGAAAACAGTAAAGTTGGCCAATTTTTCTCCATACTGTGAAATGTTATGCTGAGTAAAATGATACCCAACATGTCATGCTTCAAAATTGGGTCAGCTCGCAGAATGGCGACAAACTTTGCAACTAAAAAAAATCTTTAAGTTTAAAAAAGGTCGACAGGTTAGCAGTTTATAGTTACTGAGGAGGTCTGGTGCTAGAATTATTGCTCTCACTCTAACGATCACGGTGATACCTCACATGTGTGGTTTGAACACCTTTTTCATATGTGGACGGGACTTACGTATGCGTTTGCTTCTGCTTGCAGGGATGGGGCGCTTGATTTTATTTATTTTTTTAAATTTATTTTACTTTTTTATTTTTACACGGTTCTTTAAAAAAAAAAAAAAAAAAAATCTATTTTATTCCTATTACAAGAAATGTAAACAATAGAAAAAAATATGGCAGGAACTCTTAAAAATTAGATCTGGGGTAAAAAAAAATGCAGTAAAATGCAAAAAATAAAATAAAATCATTTAAAAAAAATGACAGTAAATGACGGCAAAAAAAAAAAGGAGCCCTTTAAGACCGTTGGGCGGAAGCGACTTGTGACGCAATTTCCGCCCTGCCGCTTAGTCGGCTCATGGACACTGGGGGGAGAGGAGCCGATTATCTCCGCCGCTGCCGGCGGGTCAGGTAAGCGGTGGAGCTGACCGGAAACCAGCAGGGGGGGGTGGCACCTCTCCCGCCGCTGATAAGTGATCTTGCGGCGAATCTGCCGCTAAGACCAATTTTATCAAACGCAAGATCGCCAGTTAAAAAAAAAAAAATGTGTGAATGGTGCTTGTAAGCTGCAGGCACCATTCAGATATCCAGGCTCAAAGCTGCGGCGTCATATGACGTGATTCTGAGGGAAGCGGTTAATCTTCTACAAAGTTTCCATATTCTGGAGAAGATTGTTGCTTTAGCACATAACCTAAAGCCCTGTACACATGGGTGCAACGGTTGTACAACCAAACGTCAAACTTTGGAACAAGTTGGATGTTGGCTGTTGTGTCTCGTGTACTGACATGCACTAAGCGATCGTACGACCAAGCCTAACGTAGTGACGTGTTACAAGTGTATAACGAGGAAGTTCAGGTGAATGTGATTAGTGAATTAGGAACAAACTGACACTTCCGGGCATTCCTGACTCCTGAGCATGCGTGTTTCGCATGTACAACTTTGTTGGACCAACTGCTCTGTATACACGGTACAACTGTCATACAACCGCTTGTTGTACAACCAACATTTTCTAGACTGCTCATCCAACTTTGTTGTGCGACTGTTGAACTCCGGCTGTTGTAATCGTGCGCACTAAAGCCTCGTACACACGGGACGACAATCGTCTCAAATCGTATGTCGCATAATGTAAATTGCATACTGACTGCACTACACGATCGTACGACCACAGAAGAACGTTCAGGTGCATGTAATTAGCATCCGGCCGTTCCTGACTTCTGAGCATGCGTGTTTTGCACAATACAACTTGTTGTACCAACTGCTCTGTACACACGATACAGCGGTCGTATGACCATGTTTTCTAGTTTGCTCATACAACTCCCCTTGTACGACCGCCGTATGTCGGCTGTTCTAATCGCGCATACAAGCGATCAATTTCACATACAATGGTCGTTAGTACGACCTGTTGTATACGATCGTCGTCCCGTGTGTATGAGGCTTAACGATCAGGTGGTTGTACAACCGTTGTACCGTGTGTACGGGGCTTAAGTCACTATCATTTTAACGGGTCAATGTAATGAAGCTGGAGAGTGCAAAATCTGGTGCAGCTCTGCAAAGAAACCAAGCATCTTCCTGGTGTTTTTGGCGAAGTTTCATTAAAAAAAAAACGTGACTTTAGAATCGGATTGGCCGCCGTGCACAGCCGTCACAGATATTTAAATAGGCAGTTTTGGTAAATTAATCAAACCCTTAGTCTGGCCATCATTTTTTTTTTTTGCAAGTGTTTTCAAAACTACATTTCGAATCTAAGAAAATGCATCTATTACAACATCCATACATTTTTTTAATTCACCCCACTGTGGCATTGTATTGTGACAGTGTGGAGACTTTCCCACCATTGACTAAAGCCTAAATCCTCGTACACACGGTTCGACGGTCGTATACAACAGGTCGTACGAACGACCGTTGTATGCGAAATCGATTGTTAGTACGCTTGATTAGAACAGCCGACGTATGACGGTCGTACAACAAAAGTTGTATGAGCAGACTAGAAAACTTGGTCGTACCAACAAGCACTCATACGACCGTTGTATCGTGTGTACAGAGAAGTTGGTCCAACAAGTTATATTGTGCAAAACACGCATGCTCAGAAGTCAGGAACGGCCGGGCGCTAATTACATGCACCTGAACTTTCTCTTTATACGTTCATAACACGACACTACATTCGGCTTGGTCGTACGATCGTGTAGTGCATGTCAGTAAATGCATTATAACACTTTATGTTAATCGTTCAGAAGCATACAAGGAAACATATTGGCAAAAATGGAGCAAAACACAGTGAACAAAAAAAAAAAAAAAAACACAACATCTTTTGGACTTTCAGTGTCATAGCTGAGAACTGGATATTCCAACTTTGGTAAATTGACTTTTAGGAATACAAGTTTTTCCATTAACTGGGGGGCCAGTTGTGAACGTTGGGGGCACAAGATGCTACCAGTCACGGAAAACACACATTCACTATGAACAGTGCTAGGTGGGCATGAGAGGAGTTCTTGGGCAACTTTAGATAGAGCTGGCCAAATATCCCTTTTGTCATCCTGGAATTCTAAAGGATTATCTGTGGGGGGCACAGTGGGCTCTGCAAGGTATGTAGTTACCATGTCATGCACACTAGTTTTTTTGTGGGAGGTAAGTCTTCTGGGCCCCACGAAGCAGTCTATTTCCCGAACCAAGACAGAGGCTGCGATAGTGGACTGAGGGGTGGTTGCACTACTGCTACCTCTGCTGGACAAAGACAGATTCGTGTTCTTCCAGCTCTGCTTCTTCATCCTCTCAGGGCCATCTTGCCCTTTATATGTGGGTCACAAAGAGTGGCCAGCATTACTTCAGGACATGAATCTGTGAGCTCTTTCAGCTGCCTACTTAGTTCAACCTTAAACCTCTTGAGCAGGGCCATTATTTCTGGTACGTGTGCCCCAGGCAACACCTCCTTATATGACAGGAAAGCATCAATGTTATTAACCAGATATGACACACGAGTGGTACTACGTCAGATATGCTGGCACTTTCTTGGCTCAGTTGTTCCGTGACAGCCTTGAAAGGCTTGAGTACTGCCACAATCATTGCCCAATCATTGCCCAATCCTCCCTACCAAGCGGTGTACTAATACCAATGCAATTTTCATTGGACATGGCATGGAGGGCCTTCTGTTGTTCCAGTATGCGTTCCAACATGTGCAAAGTTGAATTCCATCTTGTGACTTCGATTTTGAGGTGGTGCTCGCTCAGCCCTGCTTTTTTTTTTTTTGCTCCTTTCTGAGGATATGGCAATCTTTCAAACGGCGATGGAAGTGTGCCACAATCTTGCAACACGAGTCCAGTAGTGTGGCCAACCTTCCAGTTGTGTTGTGCTCAGAAAGGGCATCTTTAACTAGATTTAGCAAATGGGCTGAGCAGCGCACACCCACATATTTCCCATCACGTACAGCTTTTATCATATTTGCACCACCATCTGTAATGACAAAACCCATCTCTGCCTGTGTACCTGCCTGCTATCCCTACCACTGTGCCACCATCCTCTTCAGTGATAGCAGAATGTTGTGGGAAGTGTGTTGCTCATCCATGACCTCAGCATGGAGAAGGAAAGAATGGTGTCCTTGCTTGACTAAGGGTGCTGAGCCTCTTGCTCCGGGAAGATGAAATATCTTGCGGGACCTTGGGTTGCCACCAATGTGCCGTCAGGGACAAAAAGGCATGCTGGCCACTTGGAGCACTCCATAGGTCTGTGGGGAAGTTCACTGACTGCCCAGCAGACTTTGCCAGCTCTTCCTTTAACACTGCAACACAAGAACAGTAAAGGGATGGCACTATGGTATGGCTATGTGAAGGTATTTTGTAACCAGGGGCCAGAGCTTCCATCAGTTGTTTAAAGGGCTCCCCCTCTACCAAATTAAAAAGGAGCCCCTCCAACTGCTATGAGCTGCACAATCAAACGTGTGACTTTACGGGACTGCTGGCGGGACATGACTTTTGCATGAAAGCCACCAACTTGATCAAGGGTCTCCTGTGTAGATGTGGAATGGTGGGGATGTGACATATGGCTCGATGATGCTGTGACAGAGGTGGCATGATAAATGTGTCCCTTAGCCTGGGTAGTGGTACTGCTAGTAGTAGCAGTCACAGCTGCACTTCCCCTAGTGGTGCATGGAGGAGAAGCCACACCATGTAACTCTCAGTAGCACAGCTTTGTGGTGAGTCTGCATATGCTACTTCATGCCCACATTGGTCAGGTGTCCTTTCACTTGCCCGCGGCTCACCTCTCGACAGCATAGTTTACATTTGGCTACGCGACCATCACCTATTGAAACAAAGTAATTCCATATCTGGGAAGGGCGACTGGAAAATCTACTGGGCACAGGTGCTGAAGACTGCTCAGCTGAAGTTTCTGCACCCTACTGTGCTGGGACAACTGGTTCCTTTATAATATCCACTCCTGTGTTCCCTGCTGTGGTCTGTGACCTGACAGAATGGGGCCTAAACATAGAGGGAATGGTTGCATGGTCAGACTTTGGAGATCCACCCTGAATGGTGGCACTGGCGGCAGAACTTTTCTATGAAATGACAGGAGACTCCAATATTGAAAGAGGAGAGGACATTAGAGGTGACATTTGTGGTGGAGGAGATGGTAATGATGAAAACCATAGGGGTAATTTATTAATATTACATGCAAGTGGACTCTTATTACACTCAGGTCTGTAGTGAGGCTGCTGAATGCCTACTTTCCCTGATTTTGGGGACACATGCACAGTTTCCAAATCATGAGAAATAGCAGAGCTCTTAGCAAATGTTGTGGTGCTGGCAATAGAACTGAAAGGTCTAGCAGTATTGCTTATTGTGGCACTGGCAATGTTCGCACAATTCTTTTCCAAATTTAAAACTTCAATTTTTGGCTGCTTGTGTGAATTCAAACCCAAAAAACCCTGCGGTCATTGAATGGCCTTTACTGTAGAACTTACAAGTTGTTACAGTCATGGTGGTGGAAATAGATGGATCACTGGTGGTTGTGTTTATGGTTCTGGGGTTGCTAAACAACCGGCGTTTCGTAGGTGGCTTGATCCTCTTAGTCAGCACATTAGCAGTAGTAATAGTAGCAGCTCCTCCAATTACACGGTTTGGTCTTTTTAGTTTAATAGGTGGGCTGCTAAGTTGAATACTTGCACTGCTTTGTCTCCTCCTGCTAACAGCTCCACCGAAAATCTGCCCATGGTCAATACATGTCCTATCTACTGGAGGACTGGTAGTGGTGCTGCTTGTGCCTCTACCATGAGCACTTTGGCTCAATGTGTGAGCTGTCTGAGAAGAAGAATCCATCATAGAAACACAGCCAGAGCCCGTCCTCCTCAAACACCGGAGCTGAGACATTGTCTGAAACGGTTACTTCTTCACACAGCTGCCTGTCTGATGATAGGTGAAGTGACCGACAGCATTACCCCGCCCTACTACTTCTATGACACTGCTGCAATAAGTGTGTATAAAAAAACAGATGTAATTGTGTAGCAAAAGTAAACCTATCTCACTTGAATATCTCAATAATAATTGTTAATTAGTATTTCTATGATTTACTAATAGATATGTTTACTGTGTAGATCAAGACAGAGTCTATCCAAGGCACATAGAAAGCTACAGCTCTCCACACCACAAGACACTGTCTCTATGTGGCAAAGCTCATGCCAGGAGGATTAGCTTGCATATATTTTCCATAGCCGTTCGATTAGGAGGACCGTACTCGAAACGGTGTATCTCTGTCACAGAACACCACACCTCTCGACATCGAAAGATACACGGAACCTATCTGAGACAGAACTAGATGTGTCATTTGTATAGATAATCATTTAGTATCTTTATGATTAATTGTTAATAATAACTCTATAAGTTCACTCTATCCAAATGAAAACGATGTGTTAATGTAGACAAAAAAATATGTGTGAATAACGTCGTCACAGTATCTTCATCATCCCGCCCCATTACGACAGCCAGTGAAGTGGATAGTAGTCTGTCCGTCGACACACTTCTTCATTGGCAAAGTCTGTTACA
>BLSH010426397.1:185218-195789 GCA_018402905.1 Glandirana rugosa
AAGACTTCTCCCCAAAAATCCCCTATCCAATTGGTGAAGTCGGGACCTTCCTAACGTGTGCAATCCTTATCTCGTGAAAAACTCTAAGTCGTGACGCATCGAAATTGACTGTTAACGCGCCAGCTCACCGTAAAAGGGTTTTGAATAAAAACGCAGGAAACAAAAGGTGTTTATCTCGAAAGATAACAACCATAAACTAGTGGAGACGCAGCAACGACTAGCGGCGATATTTGTTTTCGTCTCGCTGTTATTACGTTTTTTTGCGTGTAATGAATTTATTTTTTGGGGTTTTTTTAATTTTTTTATCACAAATATGAGGAAGAATATAAATGGGGTAACACCGTTATAAAAAAATGTTTTTTTATAATTTTTTTGGGGTTTTTTATTTAAGTAATGTGCGTTTTTTTGCATTATTGTCGCTCTGCTTTTGTTTATAGCGGCGATCAGCAACGACGCAGAGGTGATCAAATACCAACAATAGAAAGCTCTATTTGTGGAAAACAAAGGACGCAAAAATAAGTTTTGGGAAAATGCCACTCGACCGCGCAATTGTCAGTTAAAGCTACGCAGTGCTGAATCTCAAAAAGTGCTCTATTCCTAACGTGTGCAATCCTTCCAGGGCTGAAGTGGTTAACCTATCCCCTAAAAACCCCTCTTCAGAAACATACAACCTTGACTATATCCTATATATGCTACACCCCACCCCTGACTATACCCTATATATGGTACACCCAACCCCTGACTATATCCTATATATGCTACACCACACCCCTGACTATACACTATATATGCTACACCCTACTCACACCCCGAATGTGTTATAAAATAAAACTTACCGCAGTGTCACCAGCAGACGTTCCTCTGGTGACACGGAGCGCCGCATCATGGTGTCCGTCCTCATCAGTCTGGGCCGGAGCTTCTCCAGTAACGAATCAAATGCAGACACTGTCATGCGGGAAAAGTTGTGAAACTTTTCCGGGTAGACGCGCAGTTCAGCAAAGATACTAGCATAGTACCCCACCGACTGGCGTTGGGACACCATAGGGTGTACCCAGAAACGTCTTCTGCTCCTGCTGATCCTCTCCTCCTCCTCCAACGCTCTCCTCCTCCGCAACCTCCGCAAGATGATCAGCAGAATCGCCTCATCGACCTTTTGCATGAATGGATCCATGACAAAAGAATCGCTAAGACTCGCAGAAAAACGCACAAGACTCAGAAAAAACCGCCAAAACACTCACAACACTCTCTCCTCACTCTCTCCAACCAAAATGGCATCGTCACATGGTCTCCAACGTTTTTTATTGTGTTCCATTTGCATTGTGGGTAATTTGGGAGTGAATATATTGTTGTGGGATGTCTCTTTAAAAAAACGCCGGTTGACGCCGACGCCACGAAACGCCGCTAAACGCCACGAAACGCCGATGAAAAACGTCGCAAAACGCCGACGTTTTTAAGCCGACGTCGCCTGGCGTCTCTTCTAATTAATTCACATACGCCCGTGTGTATGAGGCCTTAAAAGTGCCAAAATATGTGCTAAAAGAAGTGCCAAAATGTGCATTACAAACTACACCAATATGCATTTTAAAATAACCTGTGCCAAAATGTGCGTTAAAGCACCAAAATGTATTTAGAAAAGCTCCAAAATGCCCAGTAAAAAAAAATCCACACCAAAACACCCTGTAGTACATTTTTATGTGCATTTTGGTGTTTTTTAAATGTCAAAATGTGCAACAAAAACGGGCCAAAATACACATTTAAAAATATGCCAAAATGTGCTTAAAAACTTAAAAAAATCACCAGTGATCAGTGCTTATTATTCTCATGTATTTACACGTTCTTTTTAAACTTTGGTTTCACCTATTAAACTCAGCTGCTCTGTAATGACACCCAGGTATCTCACCCAGATCACAGGCACCCCTCCACCTTCTATACAGATCTCGGGTGTTCCCAGAGGAAAAACTTCTCTTCTCCTTCTGAGAAGAAATGTTCTCTGCTTCATAAACAGGATGCCAGTGGAGATGATATTTCTCAGAGAACTGCTGAGAACTGAAATGAGGTGTTTGATAAACGTGCACCTTACTTAGGTATAATTACTTATATTTCATGTGTAGTTTACCACTGCCATCTAGTGGCAAAATTATGCAGTAATTTATATATAAATATAAATAAAAAAAATAAAAATAATATATATTAAATTCCTTAGAGAGGAAGTGACCTTTGGTCTAGGAAGTACTTCAGACATCTTAGATTGCCATGCTGTATGGACTCAGTATTTTTGTTCTCTCTCAAGGGGCTTTAGACATCACCTGTAAGTGCCATTTTGTGTCATCTGTTAGACTAGTGATGTGTGTACTGATACCTTGTTATTGTATTGCATTTTCACAGATTACATCCGAGATAAAATAAATTCATAAAACAAAGTTGGATTCCTTCGGTAAATAATTCAAGCATTGGGCTTCCATTTACTGGAGTCTCTGATAAGTGTTTAGCTGTCCGTTTTAGAATCACACATGGTCAGTGTTTTGGGAGCGGAACAGATCCAGTTAGAGAAGATCACCAGAGATATGTCCCAATCCACACATCTCTCATCATGATTGGGTTCAATAACTGAAAGACATCTCATTTGCGGCTACAGAAGAATAAAAAACAGGAGGGGAGATCCGCAGTGTTTGAAGGAGGGTTGTCCTCCATTCTTGGGATTCCACACAGAAAGATCATACCATCGCTCACCATGATTGGGGTCAAGAACTGAAAGCCATCAAAGTTGAGACTGCAGAAGAAAAACTAGGGAGGGAGGATCAGTGGTCAATGGAGGAGGGTTGTCCTCTATTCCTGGGCTTTCACCCAGGAAGATCATACCATCTCTCACCCATGATAGGGGTTAAGAGCTGAAAGACATCAATGTTGAGATTACAAAAGAAGAAAACCTAGGGAGGGAAGATCAGTGGTTTGTGGAAGAGGGTTGTCCTCTATTTTTGTGATTTCACAAAGGAAGATCATACCATCTCACCATGATCGGGGTCAAGAACTGGTGTCAGGGTATCGCTGTCTATTTCTCTATGGAGGAGTGGGAGTAGAGTGATACCTGGGTTCAAACTTAATTCGCTCCATGAATCTGGTCGCGAACCGAGGCACATTTTCCCCATGGGGTTCAGTGTAAATCAGGTTAATACGTGCTGAACTTTTTTTTTATTTTGTTTTATATATAAAATTAGGAAATGTATGTACAAAAAAAGGGTTTTAAACATTACATACAGTCTGAAATTTTAGAAGAGAGAAGGGTTGATTTTCATGGTGCCACACGAATCACAACGGAATATAAAACAGAAATTTTATTAAACATAATACATTTAAAAATATTTTGAAGAGTTACAAAAATTCTCTTTACGTTGTTAATATTTAGATAAATCTTCTTTACTATATACAAAATATGCTCAAGATGGGGAAGAAATTGATAAGATGCCCCCTGGTTCTACATTTTTCGCTTCCTCAGGAACAATGAGGCAATTTATAAATTCTAGATAGTCACTTGATATACTGAATATAAATACATTGCGATAGAAAATATGTGAATAATTACTTGAACATAGTACAACAAAATTGTAATAAGCAGTCATGTTTATATCTCATGGAGAGACATGGCCCAATAGAAACATCACTTACCTAAGTAAGGTAGAGGCAAAATTTCCTTATCAAGGGTAACGATGACATTTCCTTGTTCAAAGGAGGAACAGAGAGATTACATATAGTTCTGGTGTTAGGGGGTAGAAATGGCCGCCCTGGATCTCAACTGGAGGCTGCAGAGTAGACCCTCTAAATATGTAGATATAATGTGATATCCTAATGGTCCCTTTTTAGATGGTGTGAAGTAAGGTTCTCTAAAAGATAACAAAACAACACACAAGTTTATAAGAAAAACACCATATGTAGTCCAGAATACAAAAAGGGACAAGAAAAGGAGGGGAAAAGATACTGCTGCTAGACATGCAGGAAAATGGCCATGAGCTGTAATAAAGACGTATCATATGGGTGCTACCACTGGCAGTTGTCATGAGAAATAAATATTGTGGATGAGTATTAAAAATGATTAATCAAAATCGCCAAAATGCCCTCAATATGGTCAGAGTTCCAGTAAATGCTCGAGTGAAACCAAAAGGCTCATTAAATTTTCTGCTAGTCCAAAGGCCTCATCAGCGACCATCACCGGTGGTAAGTTGGGCTCCTCGGTGCACGGTAGAGGTCTGCTAGGCGGTATGTTCATTCTACCTTCTTGCAGCCGGCATCCAAAAGTCGACTCCCGGAATATACGAGCATCGCCTTGGCTGCCATACGCTCTGACATCCACTGTCAGAAATGTTAAATTAGCATCAGCCAACGCTAGGAGGACCACAGAAAAGTATTTTTTGAAATTAAAATGATCCGGAGTGGGAAGGTTTCTTGACCCTGATGTGTTTACCATCCAGGGCCCCTATGCAGTTGGGGAACTGGGTTTTTTCCCAAAATGCATCCACAACCGATTCCCATATTTCTTATGTGGGCTCCAGCAGTCCCACCCCATGTAAAAAATAAAAGCTCAACCGGCACACTGGAATCAAGTCCACCCCCTTCCAGTTCATTGCTGCGTGGTTAGGCTAAAGCAGCACAAGCTAATGCGTCTCGGCAACCAAAAGTGCCTTGTTCACAGCATGTAGCTCTGCCCATATAGCCACACATGTCCCCCTGGTCATTTGTGACACTGTTGCCACGCCTAATAAAAAGTAGTGGTGAAAAGTTATGAAACTGCCCTGTAGCCAAAAACCTAAATAAAATTGAAAAAAAAAATTAGAATTTTAGAATTCATTTTCATGCGCTAAGCCTATACTATCCTTTTTATTTTATCACCTGCAGCCGTGGGCCGGCGGGGGTGCGGCCCCTTGGATTGGCCTCCCAGGGAGTCCCCTGGGAATCGAGGGGGTCCTGCACTCGGGAAATGAGTAGCCATTACATCATGCAGGTTTTAAAGATCTACTGTGTTTTACACTATATTTATTCTTGTTTATTCTTTAGTAGAAACTAAGCTCCTGAGGAAGTGACTCGCCGTCACGAAACATGTAGAGCAATCCACCTGAGTGATCTACTGGAAATTGGACAGTCAAGTGAACTATACCCTTGGAATAGGAATCTACCCAATGCTGCTAGAGACACATGCTATGCAGTTAGCACCACATGTTATATCATAGGATTGTATGTTCCCATGGGTATCACATGTACTGTCCGAAATAGTTCTTTTAATATGTCTATGTTTGTTAGAAGGTGTATCTAAATTTTATGCAGATCAATAAAATTGTTATATTTTTACAATATCCGTGTATGTGCCGATAAAGTCCATTAGTCCTTTTCCAAATCCAAGTTATATCTATCACTTAACACCTATGATGCACCTTAACCGTTATCCCCTATCCCATAATGCCTATTCCGAAACATGCACCCCTGACTATACCCTATATGCTAATCCCTACCCCCACCTAATGTGTACTTAGTTATAAAATAAAACTTACCGCAGTGTCACCAGCAGTTCCTCAGGTGACACAGAGCGCCACATCACAGTGTCCGTCCTCGCCAGTCTGGGCCGGAGCTTCTCCATTAGCTGATCAAACAATGCCACCGACATTCGTGTAAAATTGTTGAACTTCTCTGGGTGCACACGCAGTTGTGCGTAGATACTGGCATAGTACCCCATCGACTGGCGCTGGGACCCCATAGGGTATATCCATTATCGTCTTCTGCTGATTCTCTCCTCCTCCTCCAACTCTCTCCTTCTCCGCAAAATAATCAGCAGAGTTGTCTGATCGACTTTTTGCATGACGGGATCCATGCCAAAAAATCGCAAAACAACCACCATAAAACCGACAGAAAACTCCAACAAAATCGCAATGCTCTCTCCTCTCCAACCAAAATGGCATCATCACATGGTCTCCAACGTTTTTTTATTACTGTTTTATTTGCATTGTGGGTAATTTGGGAGTGAATAAATTGTTGTGGGATGTCTTTTTAAAAAAAAAAAAAAAAAGCTTGACGCTGACGATACAAAATGCTCATTAACGTCAATGAGAAATGTTGAAAAACGCCGACGTTTTTTATACTGACGTCGCCTGGCGTCCTAGCAAAAATGGATAAAATAAACGTTTGTCTGAATGAGGCATTAAAGGGGAGGTCTACGACAAGGGGAACGAGTGTACATTGTAGTAAGGAGTAGCATGAGATTATGGGGATGAATCCTGTCAAAACTCATAAAGGGGGAGAGAGCTGGGTTCAAACGAGATCATTCGTCATTTCAATGGTAAAAAAGTAAATGGTTTAAAGCTCATGCCCTCGTTGAGGCCAGGATAGTTCCATTTTGCTTCTTTTTGTAACAGTTTTTTGTCAATGTCTTCACCCCTCTTGTGATGGGGGGGGCATGGTCCAAAGCCAAAAAATGCATCATAGATAAATCAAACCCACGGTGGAGGCCGCTATGCCTACTTATTGGAGTTTCCATTCTCTTTTTTTCCCTGATTAGCGCAACATGATCCCTAATCCGGTGAAAAAAAGGTCTTTGTTTTGCCTACATAATGGGCTCCACAATCACATTGCATTAAATATACAATGCCTACAGTTTGCGAAGAAGGGGAGTTTCCAAGCTTTACCATTTGGAGGCTTGATGGATTTTGCATTCGGTACAAACATGCAAAAATTGCATCCACCACATGCAGCCATCCCACGTCTTGTAGCTCTGCCCACATTTTTTTTGATATGACTGTGCACTAATTGGTCTTTTAATGATTTGGAAAGTGATTTCCAGATGGGTGCCAATGTACTTAGAAATAGTGGAATCAGTAGATAGATAGCAAGTGCCAACACTTCTGCATTATACGTCTAAAATCCCTACAATTACGCATTGATCACCAAGATTATTTTTGTTATCACAATGAGTTGTGCTTCAAACATTTCATAGACTGACCAACAGTTCTTGTGCATTAATAGAATATAGTTTACCTTAATGTAATTAAGAGTCGTTCTGTTGGTGAGATACTCCTACGAAATGTAGTGTTTTGTCTCACAAGATGGCTCTCAACCAGACCCAGCAGTTCATCGAAACTGTAGGACATAATATATAAGGTCATTAATAAATATTTTAGTGAGAATCCTACTTAAACGAACACATTTCCCTCAGTCACATGCTGGAATATATAATTATTTAAATCTGTAAAAAAAATAGTATGTAATTACCTTGCTACGGACATTCTTGTGTAATTGAAGAACTTGTCCTCAAAATTACGCAGATTGGCATACATTGCCCAAAACTGCCCTCTGGTCTCTCGATTAGCTATCACTGGATGGACCCAATAGCGACGTCTTCTTCGCATCATCAGCTTACGCTGCCTCTCCTCCTCTTCCATCAATACTTCCAACCCAGAAGTAATCACAGCGGTGATCAAATGAGGCAAAGAAGTCATTTTTTAGCTATGGTTAAAAGGGAACCAGGAAGAAGGGAAGAGGAAAAAGGAATGATGTCAGCACAAGTATTTATCTGATTGGCCGCAGGCTAAAATCGCCTGGATTGGAAACCCCTGTTGAAATCGCCTGAAGTCGCGCCGAAGAATCGCTTTGCAAATTCGCCCCAAGTCGGATCGCCTCAGTGTGAACCGGCCCTAACGTTTAAGTGTTGTCCCTTGTAGGTAGTAATGAGTCTCATGCTAGAAGTGGATAAGGGGTCTTTTTGGTCTAGGGCGAACAAGTGACTCCCTATCCTTCAGTTTGGTACGGTTATACGCCTTTTTGAGATATGCCCTGCTATACATACGATCAAGTAAGTGATTACAAAGGGCCGCAGCTTCTCTTTCAAAATCCTTCTGCTTGGTGCAGTTTCTCTTGATCCTCAAATATTGGCTGTATGATATGCTGTGCACCGGGGGGTAGGATGTGAACCCTGAGCATGCAACAAAGTGTTGCCGGAAGAGGGTTTCCTATACAGGGTAGAACCCAAGCTGAGATCTTCAATAATGTAGATCTTGACATTGTGATTTGTGTGGCACCATGAAAATCCCCTCCTCTCTTCTAAAATTTCTGAATGTCTATATTTAGGGATGATGAGGTGCCTTTTGACCCATTGAGCTAGGGTAATTAAATTCTTATATATTACATACAGTCTGTTACATTAAGTTGACCTCTTTCATGTGTACATGTTAAAAACAAAATCCTTTTTTGAAACACTTGATCTCGTTCCCGACTTGTTTGTGCAGGGAATGGCTCTCCTGGAAAAGTAGTGGTGGCTTGGAACCACGCACTGTGGGTTTTTGAAACTGTCCGTGTCCACCAGACGGAATGACAGCATTTCAAAGGCCAGTCATTTTGAAATGCTGGCATTCAGGGCCAGGGATCGCGGGTGGGTAGGGGGGTACTTCCACTTTCTCTCCAGAGTTTGGGAGATGGACAGCTGTAAGCTTCCATGGGACCATGGTGTGGAAATGCTTGGGGACGGTGGCGGGCATGGTGGCGTTGCTGTCACATCATCTGTTTGCTGGGTGGCAGTTGACACTGGCACTGTAGAGGTGGAGGAAGAGGCCAAGGCAGCAGCAGAAGAGGAAGCAGAAGCAGGAGGAGGCCGAGACCTTTCTTGGATTTTGAGGTACTTATTCCACTGCAGCTCGTGCTTTGCATGTAGCTGTCTGGTCATGCAGGTTGTGCTCAGGTTTAGAACATTTATGCCTCGCCTCATTGCACAGCGTGCAAACCACTGGTGTCTTGTCATCAGCACATTTGTCTGAAGAACTGCCACGCCAGGGAATGCCTTTGAGCTGTCTTTGGTGTGCTAGGTCCCTAGGTGCGGTGGGTAGTAGCAGGCCTACTGTCTAGGGGATGCTCGCTCCGCTTTTGCAACCTGCTTCCTCTTTTGCTGTGCTGGTGCCTCTTCTGTGCGACCACCACCTCTTCCTCCAAACTCCACACATCTAGGACCTCATCATCCTCCACATCATCTTCCACCCACTCTTCACCACTGCCCTCCTTGTCAGTCTGCACACTGTAGAAAGCCGCAGCAGTTGGCACCTGTGTTTCGTCATCATCAGAGACGTGCTGCGGTGGTGTTTTCATGTCCTCATCCTGAAACAGAAGTGGTTGGGCATCGGTGCACTCAATGTCTTCCACTTCTGCGGCAGGGCTATGTGGATGGCCCATGGAAAGCACACCAGCAGAGTCATCAAAAAGCTTAAGAGACTGCTGTATGACTTGGGGCTCAAACTGCTTGGCTGATTTACAAGGGGCTGAGGTGAAAGACAGATGGCCATGGGGTTCAGGTGCCAACTCTGAGCTTTCATCAAGGGACCGGGTGGGAGACAATGTGAAGGAACTGGAGGTATTGTCAGCCACCCAATCTACTATCGCCTGTACTTGTTCTGGCCTCACCATTCGTTGAGCGGCATGCGGGCCTACCATATACCGGTGAAGGTTCTGCCGGCTACTCGCACCTGAGGAAGGTGTTTCACTTGTGCGTGTAGCTGGCACAGAACGACCACGTCCTCTCCTTGCAACAGGAGCTTCAGCGGCGCCATGACCTCGTCCACGTCCCTTATTTGACGCTCTCCTCATTCTGGACGAAAATGTACTATTTAGCACAAATTTAGATTATTTTTTAAACCAGCAATATCGACGCACTTTTTCATTCTGTGCAAGAAATGCATTCCCTTGTCACTGAATGGTGAGATCTGCCTTGTTTGCCTGGCTGCCTGTGTCCCAAACGATCGACAGGTCCCGGTGGACATTGTATCAGCCAGACTCTCAGATTGGGCCCCTGCTGTGTCCAATCACAGCAGCAGCTATTCAACAGGCGCGAAAAAATACCCGAAACTCGAACTTTTTCAAAAATGTTCGGGACACTCCAAAGTCCAACTTTGCAGTTCGGGTTCGCTCAACTCTACTGACTTGATATATTTCACTATCAAGGAAGGAGACCGCTTGTTGGTGGCATGTCATAGTAAAGGACAGGTTGAAATAATTTGTATTGAGGGCTTGGATGAAGACATCTAACAGATCCTTGGGACAATCCCAGAAGACGCAGGTGGTCAGACACTATAGCTGGCTACTATGTTCTTCGCTTATAGCAGCCCCCATTCCCATAAGGTAAGCAGGCCTACTGGGGTTCAGTTGCCTCCAGGTCTTTTATACACAATGCTACAGTGCCTGGCCAGCACGCTAGGGCAGGCCAAAACTGAGCAATGCAAACAGGTAGCATAGTTCTATGACAGTCCAGGTAAAAGGCAGGTTGATTTCAGGGAATAGTCTGGTCCAAGGTCATACACAGGGAAATCCAAACTAGCAGAGCAGACAGCAGGGGGCTTGATCAGGAATAACACACGTATAACTCTCCACAAGCACGCAAGTGAGGTTTTGGCTGGCTTATAACTGGTTTGGTTTCCACCCAGAGATCGATCACATAATCATCTATAGCAGGTTTGGTTTCCACCCAGAGATCGATCACATAATCATCTATAACAGGCATGGGCATCCGCAGGTAGGGGCAAGGGGGGGGGCGGTTGCCCCCCCCCCCCCTACTA
>BLSH010426397.1:195799-206982 GCA_018402905.1 Glandirana rugosa
CTGACCATCTCCTGTATCATGTCTGCAGTCTCTGATGTCTCCTGTACCATGTCTGCAGTCTCTGACCGTCTCCTGTACCATGTCTGCAGTCTCTGACCATCTCTTGTACCATGTCCGCAGTCTCTGACCATCTCCTGTATCATGTCTGCAGTCTCTGATGTCTCCTGTACCATGTCTGCAGTCTCTGACCGTCTCCTGTACTATATCTGCAGTCCCTGACCATCTCCTGTATCATGTCTGCAGTCTCTGATGTCTCCTGTACCATGTCTGCAGTCTCTGACCGTCTCCTGTACCATGTCCGCAGTCTCTGACCATCTCTTGTATCATGTCTGCAGTCTCTGACCGTCTCTTGTATCATGTCTGCAGTCTATGACCGTCTTCTGTACAATGTCTGCAGTCTGACCGTCTCTTGTATCATGTCTGCAGTCTGACCGTCTCCTGTACCATGTCTGCAGTCTCTGACTGTCTTCTGTACAATGTCTGCAGTCTCTGACTGTTTTCTGTACAATGTCTGCCTTCTGTACAATGTCTGCAGTCTCTGACCGTCTCCTGTACCATGTCTGCAGTCTCTGACCGTTTCCTGTACAATGACTGCGGTCTCTGACCGCGATAATGTGATAATGACATTGTCAAAAAGGGGCAGAGCATGGGTGACCTTAAAATGATGCCCCCCCTGAAAAAACTTCTGCGGACGCCCATGATAACAGGTTTGGTTTCCACCCAGAGATCGATCACATAATCATCTGACAAGTTTGGTTTCCACCCAGAGATCAATCACATAATCTGACAAGTTTGGTTTCCACCCAGAGATCGATCACATAATCATCTATAACAGGTTTGGTTTCCACCCAGAGATCGATCACATAATCATCTATAACAGGTTTGGTTTCCACCCAGATATCGATCACATCCTATGACAAGTTTGGTTTCCGCCCAGAGATCGATCACATCATCTGACAAGTTTGGTTTCCACCCAGAGATCGATCACATAATCATCTGACAAGTTTGGTTTCCACCCAGAGATCGATCACATAATCATCTATAGCAGGTTTGGTTTCCACCCCGAGATCGATCACATAATCATCTATGACAGGTTTGGTTTCCACCCAGAGATCGATCACATAATCATCTATAACAGGTTTGGTTTCCACCCAGAGATCGATCACATAATCATCTTACAGATGGACAGACAGACAAGGAGAGTGCCACAGCCAAAACCCTGTATGCTGGAATGAGGAGCAGGAGCACTAGATGCTCCTGACAATATGTCATCGATGTACCCGTGCCATGACAAAACACATTGAGAGAGACTCCTCACTCGTGTCGCTCCCACCCTACCCAGGTACAGGTTGGCATACTATGGGGCACAAGAAGTCCCCATTGCCACCCCCTGCATCTGGAGGAGGTAGTGGGAGCCGTCAAGCACAAAAAAAATTGTTGAGCAGAATGAAGGTCGAGAGTGAGGACAAAGTCGTATGGCTTGTGGTCAGTACTTCTCTCCCAAAGAAAGGCACTGACAACAGATGTCCCTCTATTGTGTGCTATGCTGCTGTAGAGCGCTTCCATGTCCACAGCCACCAACCACACCCCAGGGGGAACATAAATGCTCTCCATCATCTGAAGGAGGTGAATGGTGTCTTTGGTGTAGGGCGGTAGAGCTAGAACATGGGGGCGTAGGTGTCATCTAGAATACTTGCATTCTCAGGCTTCCTCTTCTGGATTTGTCTCCCTGGTGGTCTATTGGAGTTCTTGTGAATTTTGGGTAGTGAATAAAATTTGGGTGTGGGTGGCCAATTCCCATGTTTTTAGGGATGGTTCTCTGATTATAAGCTTTACTGATTATTTCATGAAATTCCTATGTTAATTTACGCTGAGGAACTTTTTTTTTTATACCATTCAGTGTTTTTGTGAATTCGTTTACACATTTGTGAGTACTGATCTGGTCGGGTGCGGGAAAGGTTTTATTGAGAAAAGGAACACTTTCTAAACAGCAGAGAAGCCATATACTGAAGAATTAACACTTTTTTCATATTCAGAGTGAGGGAAATGTGCTGCTGAGAAAAAAAACTGTCAAACACCAGAGAGAACTCACATAAATGAGCATCCTTTATGTTCTAAGCGCGGGAAATGTTTTATTCAGAAAGAAGACCTTATAGGAATTCACACTGGGGTGCATTCTTCATGTTGAGTGTGGCAAATGTTTTGCTTAGACGATAACACTTGTATACATTAAAGACATGAAACATACAAGCTTACCTATTTGTGTTCCGAGTGCGGTAAATGTTTTATCCAGAAATACATTTTTCAATACGAAAGAATTCACTTAGGTGAGCGTCCTAACTTCAGAGTGCGAGAAACAACTTCTTATACACCAGAGAATTCATACTGATGAGTATCCCTGAGGGAAATGGTTTCCTGGAAAATAGAAAACTTGTACACCACAGAATTCACACAGCTGAGTGTCCTTATCTATGTTCAGGGTGCGGGAAATGTTTAATTGAGGAAAGAACACTTTTTATAGTGAAGTCATGCACCAAAGAATTCACACTTGAGGGTGTCCATTTTCATGTTCAAAGTGCGGTAAATGTATTCTTGAGTAAAAGAACACTTAACAGCAGAAAACACACAAATAAGTATCCTTATTCATATCCTGAGTGCGGGAAATGTCTTATTCAGAAAGAAGACCTTCCTGAATACCAGATAATTCATACTGATGAGTGTCCCTTTTCATGTTCTGACTGCAGGAAATGTTCAGAAGAAAAAAAAAACATCTTTAACAGTGAACACACAGAGTGCTCTTTTTTTCATGTTCAGAGTGTGGGGAAGGTATTGCTTTTAAAGGACAAAATACTTAACACCCCCCCCCCCCCACAAATGACCTTCTTTATTCATGTCCTCGGTGTGGGAAATGTTCTATTCAGAAAGAAGACCTTAAGGGAGTTAAGACTGGGAAGCGTCCATATTCTTGTTCTGACTGCGGGAAATGGTTTACTGAGAGAATACCACTCGTAATACGTAAGGGAAGTCACAGGTGAGCTTTGCTATTTGTTCTGAGTGCGGGAAATGTTTCCAATGCAATGCGTCCATCTCTAATAACTTGCATTTAATGGTGTAAATGAAGTCCTGTACGGTCTTTAGATGAGTCTTCTCAGGCCATGATGGTCAGACACGTCATTTGGGGGCGGCACAGAAAGGTCGGATGTTGGTTGAACCTTTTCCCAGGTGTCTCCTGTGTTTGGTGTCACCACACGTCTTTGTAGACCATCACACATCACTGGAATAGAAATGGAAGAAGTGTTTTAGGTTTCTTGACTTCCCCCCATTTATATCACTAATGAATGGATGATTTCTGGTGTCTCCGTTGACCGGCTGGCGTCCTTATTCATGTTCAAAGTGTGGGAAATGCTTTAATGAAAAAATAACACTTATTATACATCAGAAGTCACAGGTGAGCTTACTTGTGCTCAAAGTACGGAAAATGTTATATTCAGAAAGACCTTCCTAAATATTAGTGAATTCAGAGTTTCCCTATTCATGTTCTGACTGCGGGGAATGTCTTTCTGAGAAAATAACACTCGTTATTCATCAGGTGAGCTTACCTATTTATGTCCGGAGTGCGGGAAATGTTTAAACCAAGGGAAGAACACTCCGAGAAGTCATAAATCCACACTGGTGAGCATCCTTTTCATGCTCAGAGTGTGGGAAATGTATTGCTGAGAGAAAAAAAAGATTCAAGCACTCAAGAGAACTCACACCAATGACCTTCCATATTTATACAAAGTGTGGGAAATGTTTTATTCACAAAGAGGACCTTAAATACCAGTTAATTAATGTTCTGACTGGGAAATGAGTTTCTGGAAAAAAAAATCACAAAATTCACACAGGTGAGTGTCCATATCTATGTCCAGAGTGCGGGAAAGGTTTAATTGAGGAAACACGAATACACCAGGGAAGACAAATCAAAGGAATCCCTGGGGAAGTGGCCTTTTACATATTCAAAATGTGGAAAATGTCTTGCTAAATATGAAAACATTTCAAACACCAGAGAACTCACACCAATGACCTTCCTTTTTCATGTCTTTAGGTGCAGGAACTGTTCTATTCATAAAGAAGACCTTAATAGGAGTGTCCTTATTCATGTTCTGATGCTGGAAATGTTTTACTGAGAAAATAACACATTAAAATATAAATATACATCTGGGAAATCACACAGACAACGTGCTTATGGTAAAAGTGCGGGAAATGTTTTATTCTGAAAAAGACCTTAAATGCCAGAGAATTCACACTGAGGAGTGACCCTATTGAAATCCTGAGTGCGGAAACTTTTTCTGTAAAAAAAACCTCTACATCACAGAATTCACACATTCACTCTGTCCTTTTGCAGGTTCGAAGCATGGGAGATGTACTGCTGAGAAAAAACACTTCATACACTCAACACGAATTAATTTCTTTATTCTTGTCCTAAATGCAGGATATTTTTTTATTTAGAAAGAGGACCACTGGGAAGCTTTCCGATTCATGTTCAGAGTGCGGGAAATGCTTGATTTAGAAAATAACACTATGTCCAGAGTGCGGGAAATGTTTTATCCAGAAAGAAAATTTTTAATACTAGAGAATTCACTTCGGTGAGTGCCCTAAGTTCAGAGTGCGAGAAACTTTTGCTCTGGAAGACTAAACTTGTTATACACCAGAGAATTCACACTGATGAGGCGTCCCTATTCATGTTCTGTGTATGGAAAATATTTGTTATATACTTTATAGAAGTCACCCTGGTGAGCATACAAACTATTTATGTTCAGTGTGCGGGAAATGCTTCCAATGCAATGGGGTTTTATTTACTAAAGGTAGAGAGCAAAATTAGGCACGCTTCTGCAGAGAAACCAATCATTTTCTAACCTCAGATTAAGTTAAGGTTTAGCAATAAAACCTGGAAGCAGCATGATGATCAGACACGTCATTTTGGGGGCAGCACAGTCAGGATGTTGGTTGAACCTTTTTCCCAGGTGTCTCCTGTGTCTGGTGTCTCCTGTGTCTGGTGTCTTTGTAGACCATCACACATCACTGGGATATGAATGGAGGAATTTGTTTAAGTTTCTTGAGTTCCTCCCATTTATATCACTAAGGAATGGATGACTTCTGATGTCTCCGTTGACCGGCAGACATTTTTTGGGGATTTTTACTCAGGAGGAACTTTTTATGAGATCTTCCAAGTTCTGGTCCAAGCTAAAGAGTGGTGGAGCCGAGGACTGGCAGAGGACAGGAGATTCTCCAGTTGCCATCACCAAAGGAATACCAATCCACATCCGTGGAATACAACTGCCCAGTGAGATCTCTGGTGCAGCATTACTTAGGGTCCCGCACCATCCTTTCCACCTCGGTGGCATTGGCCAAAATCAGTGATTCTGTTGTAGCCGTCTACACTGATGGAAGATGTTCTACAGATTTATATCTACATAGAAGAGATTTCTTATAAACCAGAGTCCTTTTCATTTTCAGAGTGCAGGAAAGAACTCACATAATTGAGCACCCTTATGCATGTGTGGGGAAATGTTTTATTCATAAAGAAGACTTTTTAGGGATTTCACACAGGGAGCATCCTTATTTATGTTCTGAGTGTGGGAAATGTATTGCTGATAGCAAAGAAAAAAAAAAAAAAAAAAAGGACTCGCACAAATGAGTATTCGTGTCCTAAGTGTGGGAAATGTTCAAATCAGAAAAAAAGACCTTGGGAATTCATACTGGGGAGCGTCCTAAATTAATGTTCAGAGTGCGGGAAATGTTTTACTGAGAAAGTAACACTATACATCATGGAAGTCACATGATATTGCATTATATTTTGAGTGTGAGAAATGTTTTATTCAAAAATAAGACCTTTTAAGAGAGAATTCATACTGGCGAGCGTCCCTATTCATGTTCTGAGTGCAGAAAATGCCTTCTTAAATAATAATGAAATCACGCTTATGAGTGTCCATTTTCATGTTCAGAGTGCGGGAAATGTATTTCTGAGGAAAGAAGACTTTAAATAACAGAAAATTCACAGTGTCCCTCTTCATGTGAGTGTGGGAAAAGTTTTCTGAAAAAAGAAACCTTGTGCATCATAGAATTCACAAAGATGAATTTCCATATCTATGTCTGGTGTGGCAAAGGTTTAATTTGTTAGCATCCCTTTTCATGTTCAGAGTGTGAGAAATGTTTTGCTGAGAGAACCCCCCCCCCCCCCCAAAAAAAAAGTCAGTCATCAGAGAACTCAAATGAACATTCTTATTTATGTTGTAAGTGCGGGAAATGTTCTAGTCGGAAAGAATACTTTAAGGGAATTTACACGGGAGTGTTCATAGTGCGGGAAATGTTTTACGGGGGAAATAACACATACAGTGAGGGAAAAGAGTATTTGACCCCCTGCTGATTTTGTACATTTGCTCACTGACATAGAAATGATCAGTCTATAATTTTAATGGTAGGTTTATTATAACAGTGAGAGGCAGAATAATAACAAAAATATCCAGAAAAACGCATTTCAAAAAAGTTAAATTGATTTGCATTTTAATTAGTAAAAAAAGTATTTGACCCCTTCGCAATACATGACTTAGCTGTTGGTGATCACAGAGGTCAGACATTTCTTGTAGTTGATCACCAGGTTTGCAGACTTCTCAGGAGGGATTTTCTTCCACTCCTCTTTGCAGATCTCCAAGTCATTGAGGTTTCCAGGCTGATGTTTGGTAACTTGAACCTTCAGCTCCCTCCACATATTTTCTATGGGATTAAGGTCTGGAGACCACTCCAGCACCTTAATGTGCTTCTACTTGAACCACTCCTTAGTTGCCTTGGTGGTATGGTTTGGGCCATTGTCATGCTGGAAGGACCCATCCATGACCCATTTTCAGTGTTCTGGCTGAGGAAAGAAGGTTCTGACCCAAGATTTTACAATACATGGTCCCTTTGATGTGGTGAAGGTGTCCTGTCCGCTTAGCAGAAAATAATGTTTACACATCCACTCTAGGACCATAATATGCTTATTCTTGAGCCGCTCCTTGGTGGTATCGTTTGGGTCATTGTCGTGCTGGCAGACCCATCTTCGTTGTTCTGGCTGAGGAAAGAAGGTTCTCACCCTACATTTTACAATGCTGAAAGTTGGCCTGTACCTTTAGAAGAGAAACAGCCCCAAAGCATAATGTTTCCTTCTCCATGTTTGACGGTGGGAATTGTGTTCTTGGTCATAGGCAGAATTCCTCCTCCAAACACAGCGAGTTGATGCCAAAGAGCTCGATTTTGGTCTCATCTGACCACAACAGTTTCACCCAGTTCTCCGAGTCATTCACATGTTCCATGTTCATTAGCAAACTTCAGATGAGCTGTAAATGTGCCTTCTTGAGGAGGACAACCCATTCTCAATGCCCTGACTGAGGGAAGAAGGTTCTCACCCAAGATTTTACAATACATGGCCCTGTCCATTGGCCCCTCGATGCAGGAAAGTTGGCCTGCACCTTTTAGAAGAGAAACAGTCCCAAAGCTGAATGTTTACTTCATGTCTGACATTGCGGATGGTGTTCTTGGGGTCGTAGGCAGCATTCCTCCTCCTCCAACAAACACAGCGAGTTGAGTTGATGCCAAAGAGCTTGATTTTGGTCTCATTTTACCACACTTTCACCCAGTTCTCTGAATCATTCACATGTTCAGTAGCAAACTTCAGATGGGCTGTACACGTGCCTTGAGGAGGACAAGCGGTTCTCTCCCAAGATGTGACAATACATGGCCCTGTCTATTGTCCCTTTGTGGTGGTTAAGTTGTCCTGTCCCCTTAGCAAAAAATTTTTCCACCTCCGTGCATGGAATTTTCTTCCTCGAGTTGAGTTAATACCAAAGAGCTCAATTTTGTTCTCTTCTGACCACAGCACTCCCAATCCTCTGAATCATTTAGATGTACATTGGCACACTTCAGACGGGAGGGACATGTGCATTCTGGAGGAGGAGCACCACCGATTTTTCAATTCCCTGACCCAGGGAAGGAGGTTCTCACCCAAGATTTGACGATGTGGTGAAGTCTTCCTGTCCTCTTAGCAGAAAAACACCCTAAAGCATAATGTCTCCACCTCCCATGTCTGACGGGTGGGGATGGTGTTCTTGGGGTCATAGGTAGCATTCCTCCTCCTCCAAACACAGCGAGTTGAGTTGATTCCAAAGAGCTCAATTTTGGTCTCATCTGACCACAACACCTTCTCCCGATCCCTCTCTGAATCATTCAGAGGTTCAGTAGCAAACTTCAGACATGTGCTTTCCTAGAGCAGGGGGACCTTGTGGGTGATGCAGGATTTCAGTCCTTCATGGCGTAGTTTGAAACCTTCTACATCACAATTCACACAGGCGAGTGTCTAATATATATGTCTGGGATGCGGGAAAGGTTTCATTGAGGAAAGAACACTTTCAGAACTTATTCACCAGAGAGTTCATAAAAATCAAAAGATTCACGCTGGTGTGAACTTATTAACACTTATTTTACATCAGGGAAGCAAGTCAGTCAAGCGTCCCTATTTTTTTTTTGTTCAGAGTGCGGGAAATGTTCTATTCAGAAAAAGACTTTAGGGGAATTCACACTGGGGGGTGTCCTTAATCATGTTCTCACTTTGGGAAATCTTTTTTTAAAAACATATCTGTCCAGGGAGCGGGTAACATTTCATTGAGAAAAGAACACTTCTTATACACCAGAGAAGTCATATAAATCACATCAAAGAATTCACACTGGCTAGCGTTCTTTTTCTTATTCAGAGTGCGCAAAATGTATTGCTGATAAAAACTAAACAAACTTCAAGCACATCAGATAGGTCAAACGGATGATCTTTGTTATTCCTGTCTTAAGGGGGGTTTACACTGATGAGCGTCCTTATTCATGTTCTGACTGCAGGAAATGTGTTTCTGAGAAAAAAAAACATCTACATTACAGAATTCACACAGATGAGTGTTTATATCTATGTCTGGAGTGTTGGAAATGTTTTACTGACAAAATAACACTTGGTAAGCTTATCTATTTATGTTCAAAGTGTGGAAAATGTTTCTATTCTGAAAAAAATACTTAATGAGAATTCACAGTAGGGAGTGTCCTCCATGTTCAGAGTGCGTGAAATGTTTTGATGAAAAAATAACCCTTGTTATACATCAGGGCAGTAACACAGATGAGCTTGCTTACTTATGTTCAGTGTGCTAATGATATTACTGTTTACAGCTTACATTGTTTAGGATAATGTGATCAAGCTCTTACCTAATTTTTTGTATGGTATAAATTTTGTTGTTTAAACAGAGGGCACTCCAGCACCATTGACACCCTCTTCTTTGCAATGCCCTCTTCAGACTTGCTGTCCATCACTTTCTCTAAATCGGCAATCCTCATGTGGCCGTCTTTACTAATGGAAATTAACTACAGCTGGCATGTTGGTCAACAAAGGGTGTTGACCAACATCGAAATGGCATCTTCCCTGCATTGACCTTTCTCTTTCCCAAAATTGACAATTCTGATGTGGTCGTTTTTAATGCTGAAAATGTATTATAGCTTTATATTTTGATGAATGAAGAGCACAGGAGGCTTTTGTTAGTCAGCAGGGGAAACCCCACCACCATTGATTGATGTTCTCTTCCAACTTTGTGTCCATCTCTTTATCAAAGTTGGCAATTCTGATGTGGCCATCTTTATTGATGAAAATGTACTAAAGCTTTATATCTTGATATTAGGTGAAGAGCACCTAGGGAGGCATGTTGGTCTACAGAGGGTATTCCCTCTTCCCTGCATCGTCCTCTTCTAACTTGGTGTCCTGCAATTTTCCTGTGGCCGTCTTTACCGATGACTATGTACTACAGCTCTAATATATCTCAATGGATGATGCCGTGGGACACCACCACCATCGAGAAGTGTCGTCTTCCCTGCAATTCCCTCTTCAAACTTGGTGTCCCATCGCTTTCCCAAAGTCAGCGATTTTTATGTGGCCATCTTTACATCTCGATGAATGAAGAGCACATTAGGATTGCTGGTCAACAGGTCCCCACCACCATCAAGAAATGTCCTTTTCCCTGCATTGTCCTCTTCAAACTTTGTGTCCTTCTCTTTCCCAAAATCTGCAATTTTCGCGTGGCCTTCTTTACTGATGAATATGTACTACAGCTTTAATGGATGATGCCGCATATGGGGACCCCCCCCCCCACCACCATCATCGAGAAATGCCGTCTTCCCTGCAATGCCCTCTTTAAATTTGGTGTCCATCTCTTTCCCAAAGTCCGCGATTTTTATGTGCCCATCTTTACAGCTCGATGAATGAAGAGCAGCACATATGGTTTATTGGTCAACAGAGGGGACCCCACCACCATTGAGAAATGCCCTCTTCCCTGCATTTTCCTCTTCAATCTAGGTGTCCATCTCTTTCCCAAAGTCCGCGATTTTTATGTGGCCATCTTTACATCTCGATGAATGAAGAGCACATGAGGCTTGTTGGTCAACAGAGGGGACGCCACCAACATTGAGAAATGCCCTCTTTCCTGCATTGTCCTCTTCAAACGTAATGTCCATCTCTTTCCCAAAGTCCATGATTTTTATGTGGCCATCTTTACATCTCGATGAATGAAGAGCACATGAGGCTTGTTGGTAAACAGAGGGGACCCTACCTACCACCATCGAGAAATACCCTCTTCCCTGTAATGCCCTTTATTGATGAAAATGTACTAAAGCTTTATATCTTGAACATTAAAGAGTACAGGATGGATGGATGATAGAACACAGGAGGCATGTAGGTCAACAGGGGGTAACCACACCATCATCGAGAATTGCCCTCTTTTCTGCAATGCCCTCTTCAAACTTGGTGTCCATCTCTCGTCTTTTCTCCCGTTAAGAGCTACTACCACACCAATGGGGGACAACTGGATGTACGGAGGACACAAGATAGTAGGTAGGTAGGACATGAGAAATTACAAGTTCTATATTTCGAAATCATGTAAAAGTAGTTATTTCCCGTAATGTCCCTTCTCCCATAAAGAGCTACCACCATCCATCCCAGGGGAGACAAATGGTTGTTCGGAGTACACGAGAAGTAAGTAGCTCTACATTTCTACCGGTGTATTTTTAGTACCTGAAACCCTTTCTCTACCTGTAATGCAAACTTCTCCTGTTACGTCCTTTCTCCCGTAAAGAGTTACAACCACCGCAGG
>BLSH010426397.1:225859-240415 GCA_018402905.1 Glandirana rugosa
GCCGGGCGGATGACTAAGTTCTTATTAGCTTCCAATGAGGCTATGCCCTTCTGTATATAAGTGGGGTTATTAACTTTCTTAAGTTCCTGCAAATCTCCAATCACCATATTCTTAAAAACCTCTAAGTGCTTATTATCACTGACTAGTGGCTTAAATACTGATTTGTTGGCTAGGTTGGAGTGTGCCCCACTAGGGGGTCGTACACTTCTCTCCGGTGCATTAGTCAAAAAGTATTTTTTAAGATTAAGTGTCCTAATGAACTCTTGGACACTAACAAGCCTGAAACTTATGTAAGTTCTTAACAGGAGCATATTTCAACCCTTTATCCAGAAGTTTGATCTCATCATTCGTTAGCTCAATACCACTCAAATTAAAAATTCCTGTCCCTATCGGGATCTTTTTCTTTTGAATTTGCTTTCCGGATCTACATCCTTTCTTCCTCGTCTGATACCTCGTGGTGTCTGATAGTGGGCACCCCCCCAAGACGGGGGGGGTGTCCCTAAAAGACCCCCCGAGTTAGAAACATTTTCTCTCCCGAGGGGATTAAATCTATTAGCAACTGTTTGTTTGTAAGTAGACTGTTATTAAAGCTTTTTAGCCTTTTTTACAGTCTACACTTAGTCCATGTTTCTTTTATCTATACCCACCAAACGGGTCCTCCTAAGTTGAACAGGAGGCTATATTCAGATAAGAGGAAGGAATCCTTGTGAATTTCATACTGCATTTCATCTCAGCTTGCCAGGAGTTTCTTATGTGTTTGACCCTCTAGTAAAACTGGGGTCAAACCGTGAGGTGAGCATAGTGGATGTTGGTGGAGGGACCTGTATCACTGTCCAAAGTGGATTTTAAACACCGGGTGTATTTTATACATGATGAATTGGACTTTCTAATTGCTTAGTTTTAGCAATTTTGGACATTGTTTATGGATTTATTGTGCTGCATCTCTTTTGATATATTATAATTGTTAGGTGCTATATTATTATTTTTTAAAAGGCCTCGATCAAATGACTTAGAGCCCCTGTGTATATTTGTCTCTAGGTAGCCGGTCCTCTTTCCTCTGTGCTGGATAGAGGCTTACGGCTGTGACGCCTTCGTCAAGTGTCCACCTCCGGTCTGCTGGAGAGGACACAGTTCCATCTGACCTCCTCCTCCTGGATACTTCAGTCCGATACCCACCTGAGAAGGGCAGGTGACTCTGACATCCCTGTTTACACGTGCCTTTATCTTTTGGTGGCGGTGTGGGGTGGACAAAGCGAGCAGTTGAGAAAGAACGTTTTATGTATGTGGTGAGCACATTAGTCTGGATAATTTACTGTTAAATGCATATGTGTGTTATATGTAACTAACCTAGATTGTTTGTATTAGAGTGCCAAGCAACTGGGATCACCATGGATGAAGCAGGCAAGCTGTGAAATGTTGGTGCTATATGATCCCTACGCTGTATTCACCATGACATAAGTATTTTGTATGGTTCCTAATGATTGATTGATATATCAAGTTTTATCATGTATCCAATAAAACTGAAATTTTAACAAATAGTTGTGATACTGCTCACTACCGAGGTATGTCCTGTAAAATCCCTACACCTATGTCTGAAGGCTTACTGCTGACCCTGATAGTCTGCCTAGACACTCTCCTTCTATGTCTATAAAAATTAGGAACAATGGTCTGGCTATTACTTGGATGAGTTCCTTAAGTTCCTCGGGTGCAAACCATCTGGTCCTGGAGATGTATTAATGGTAAGTTTATCGAGTCTATTTCTAATTTTTGTCCTCAGTTAGCCATGAGAGTGCTTCCTGTGACATGCTATGAAGATTAATATTACTTTCTTGGCTACTGAACCCCCCGTTTCCTTTGAAGACTGAGGAAAAGAATGCATTCAAAACTTTCTCAATCTCTCCATCATTTGTAACCAGGTTCCCTTCCTCATCCTGTATTGGGCCAATATGTTCTGACCTTCCTTTCTTACTATTTATATATACTTCACAAATTTCTTTTTTTTTTTTTTTTTTTTTTAATCTCTGATATGGGTCCTTTTGTGTTCTATTGTAGCTGCCCTGGTAGCACCCTTACATTTCTTATTGCATTCTTTGTATAGTTGGAATGCAGATAATGACCCGTCAGCCAAACTTCCTGTCTTAGGGTGCCTACATTCTGGATGAACTAGTACAGCAGCATTGTCAATCTTTCCTGTTGCTTGTGCTGCCGAACTGTAGTAAAGCAAAGCCAGCAGTTTCTTGATCCAGCAACTTGATTGATGCTTTATTCGTTGCACCTCCCAAGGTCCAGAGACTCCAATAGCTTGCTCAAGTATTCTTACTTCGGCTGCTGTCTCTCTCCTGCTCTCATTTCTCTGAGTCCTCCTACCAAAGCTAGCAGGTGCAGCAGAGTCTGAGGACTGCTCTATGTGCAACAGCCGGAGTAGGAAGTGTGTTACTAGCAGGATCATGAGGTGAAATAAAGGAAAGAAATCTACAAAAGGAGTGGACCTGGTGGACGCAGTTAGCAGCTCACTGCACCAGCCCTCAAAGAGAAGTGCACCATAATCCCTAGGGGGACCCTGGCCGGGTGAAAAGCCAATGCGCCTTTTTGCTTACATCTGGTTTACACCTGTGCATTCCCATTGGTGATCGGTACCCGGAGGGACATTGAGGATACCAGGGCACCTGGCAATCGGACAGCTCCCACTAAGGCGGGTTTGACTTCTGTGATGGGGGTCATTGTGATCTGGTAAGTGGGGGGGTGTCATCAGTGCTCGGCGGAGGGACTCCACTGAAAACCACCTTCATTCATTGATTTTATTTATTTCTTCAATTCCATTTGCACCTGAATATATATACTGTTTACCAGCAAGTGATCTGGTGGCAATATTGTGCTTTTTTAAATTTAGCACCCAGCACTTGGACATATGTTTATACAAAATATCTGAACTTTTTCTAGCAGGTGTTTCTGTGGCAATATATGACACCACTTTATTCAGTATCCAGTATTTATGGAATGTTATTGATACATTCATGTTCACATATGAGCGCGTTTTTTTTAGTTTTTGTATTAATTTAAGGTTATCCTGTCATACCAGCTGCTCTACATACATTATTTCCATAGCGCGGGTACCCCCGGTGGCTGTTTCAGCCTTGAGAGATGTCCTTTATTACATATATAACAGTAATCGAAGACACAGGCAAGTTAGCCTTCCCCTTAGAGGAATCGAATTTCGGATCCAACACAAGGTTAACGTCTTCCCCCATTTTAAGATAACCTTGCTTTACTTGTACTAATTTAGTCATAATTTTCTGGGCTTTTATTTGGTAGGTATGCATTAACTAACGTGAAGATTATATTACATGTTCAAATAAGTATCAGGAATCTCCCCTCTGGATCTCTGACCTCTGAGATGACTTTCACTAGGAGATTAGTATGAAGTACTACAGCAACTCCTTTTTTCGGAGGGTTGTTACTTGTATACCATTGGTTTTAATGTCTTGAGATAAGCTTGGGGGCCTTAATTTTTTTGAAAGCATGTTTTGAAGGAATAACATTTGCACTTTCTGCGTATGCATATTGTGCAGCACATGGCTCCTTTTTGGGGAATTATTAATACACTGAACATTCAGGGAGCAAAAGACCAACAATGTAATTTCTATTTTTTGCCCTAAATTCTATGTTTGAACCCAGCTGAGGCATAGTTCTCCCCTTGGGAAAATAAGATAGGGAGGAGAGAAAAACTAAACAAGCAAAAAAACAAAAAAAAAAAACACCCCAAAAACACCACACCAGCCCCCTCATACGTCTTTTGCGCAGCACACCATAATCAGAAAAAAAAGACAGCCAAACTCAGAGCCAAGAAAAAAGGAAAAGAATGTACAAAGTTATATAAATACAGAGTCTCCCAAGAAAATCCAAAAATTGGGGAAAAAGTACCTATTAACTTTCCCCTGGAGCATTAACTCATCTCCAGGGGATGTCCCTATTTAGGGGTAAGGAGACAGAGATGGCCCAGATTATGAGCCGAGACTACTTGTTTTCAAATAAATTTAATTTATAATCTAGAGAGCGACGAGGAAAAAAACCAAAAAAAAAAAAACCCTGCCCTTTACTTTTGATCATATCCTTGCTCTATCGGGTCATCTTTAACCCAATATATAATCAATTTGCATATATATATGTATATATAACAGGCCTATTTCAAGCATGTATTTGTTTACTTATTTCTCCATATAATCAAAACCCAACTTACAATTATAAGCTAAACAACGAATATATGACATAATATATAACCGACCTTTGCACCCTAATGAGATCTATTTGCTGTATATTGCTCATTGCATACATGGCAATGTGACATGCATGTTTTTAGTTGGCTTTTTATTAAAGTTTACCACAAATAAAAATAAAAATAAAAATTAATTTGGATTGTCTCCTTTTAATTTTAATCCGGTGGCATACAGAGCCAAATGTGTATATTAAAAAAATGTGCCTGTGTCCAAATATATGTTGACATAATTGTAAATAACATATCTTATTGCAACTATTAAAGTGCCACAACAAAAGAAAACAAGATAATAGCCCCATCTTTTGGTTAGAGACACTATAGTCACCAGAACAACTTTAGCTTAAAGTGTTACTAAACCCACAGCAGTAAAATCAGTGTGTATATGCAGTAAAGCATGCTTGTTACTGTGGAACCTAAGAGGTTAATCCTCTGCACTGTGTAAAAAGGCTGTTTGATCTTGTCCTCTGATCCTCCCCTTCTTCCACAGTCCCCAATCCATCTCCTGATAGTACAGTCTTGGGGCACTCTGCACATGCTCAGTTTGATTTTTCTTTTTTTCTTGGGAGGGTGCATGTGATCAGCACAGAGCCAATCAGCACTGTCCAGACAGGGTCCTGCAGCCTCATTGGACAAACAGAGGAAAATGAAATGAACCTGTTGCTATTCCTGACCCTATAGTGTCCCTTTAACTATAGATATCTAACTTTCAAAATTTACCAGATAAACAGACATTATAGTGTAAAGCAATTATTGAATAAGGAAACGAGGGCACATAAAATAAAGATATGCAGTGGTATTCTTTTACAGTGAACCGAAATGAAAAAAAATTACACCGATTAAAATAAGGCGACCTTCGAAGTGCTTGTGGAACCTTCAAGGACTGGTTAATTAACACAGTTGCAATCAAACAAAACTCATGCATAAACTCATAAAACACTCTCCAAATGAGTGCAAACTGCACTGCTTAAAATAATTACAGTCTATAAAAAACGATCAATCTTTCTCTCATCGATAGCAGCGCACACCCTGCATTGCACTGTATATGATATATTAATGTGAAAGTCTCTGTCATCTTACTAGTCCAAAAATAACAGTAATGTTCTTAAGAGTTTCAGCCAGGTGTCCCCAATCGTGAGAGAATAAAACCACTTATTGTGTGGCTAACACCACCGCCAACTGTGCGGCACACTCTCGGTGAATTTGACTTTTACCATGGCTAAATGTCAAACTCGCATATATCAATAGCACTTTCAGTGTAGATGGATATCTATCTAGAACTCTGCACTTACACCCGCATACCACTGCTCTGTCCACAAGTGCTGGTTATCATCAACGTGTATTGGTAGGGGGTTGCTGCATAGCATAAAATAAACCCGCAGCACAAAATGATCAGGCTTCAAATGCACACAGTGCTGTACATTACCGCCTGATTATGCAGAGCCTTCGATCACCAACTCTCATCTCGTTCGCAGCTCGGATTGGCTGGCTGCTCAGCTCTGGTTACCTGGGCGATATCTTTACACTTTCTGAACGCCGTGTAGACCCCCCACCATGACGCGTTTCGTCACATCCTGACTTCGTCTGAGGGGAGGGGCTACACGGCACGGCTGTTCAATATACAGACACGTTATTAACTATTAACTTTACGGAGCTATTAGGGGCGGACTAGTGTGGTGGATTAACACCCCCAATTAGTATTGTTTCAAGCTCCCGAATGCTCTGCAACATCCGCCGGGATATTATCCTTATGCAAGTATATACCTGACACATAATTTACAAGTAAAATGACTACATTGAATATATCCTTAATTAAAATATCCTTTGCATTAAAGGTACGATATCAATCAAATCAATTAGTTAAATTTCATTATTAAAAACAATTCTTTAAACACCAATTCTACTTGGCAACAAATGCAGACTCAATCATCCTAAAAATTAGATTGCTTAAATAAGGATATCTTGCCACTCTTTCTTACCCATTTTTAAATTGAATTACAGAACAATTAAAATAGGTGAATCAGTGCAAGCATAAATCCCCCTCACTACTCCATACCGAGACATTGTTAAAGGACGCCTCTAACTCAGATTCAGGCTCCTTACTAGAACGCACCGACCCCCTATTACGGGGGGTCAGTGTATGCCTCAAGTGATCAATCCAATTTGTGGAAGCATCAGAGGTCCCTCACATGTAACAGGAAAAATCCCTCATATGGCTCCAGGGGGTCACGGCTTAATACACAGTTCTCGATTGATGGCCATAAAAAACATAAGTCTCCAATAGTGTAGATTGTACAACCAATAGCTTTAATAATCAATAAAAAATTCACACTCACGTTTAGGAAGATAAAAGAAGAACGATCAACTATATAAAAACTCTCGGCGTCCAATCACCAAGATGGCGCGGTCGCTGGTTAGCTTGCTGGTCACATGTGGCAAGCGTCGCTAGGCTCCACCCAACGCGTTTCGCCATCAGCGTGACGTCAGGGGTGTGGTTAACCAGCTACACAATGCCCTATATGACCAGGGAAAGGAAATGGGATGCGTTCCAGCATCAGCAATCTGAACCAGCCGTGCAGGAAGTCATGTACATACCCTAGCATAATAGCCCAGGGGTTACACGATCATACCCACTTCATCGCAGCCGGAAAGACAATATCCAAAAGCATTAAAATACAACGTTCAAAGCCGCCAATTACGATAAAAACATATAAAAATTAATTTTGCATATTAATAAATGCACAATAGACCAGGAAGCGTAGGGCAGCGCCATCTAGCGGTTGGAAGTCGAACACATCAAATTATTAATGTTAAATAAAAAGAAGAAAAGATATATAGCAAATTCCATTGACTAAGCATTATTAATAAATGCATTAACATCTAATTCGATGTTAAGCCCATTGGGAACATAAGAACGCAGGGTATAAATCCAGAATGTTTCCAATCTTGAGATTTCTCTTTTAGTATTATTTCCCCTCCATGTGGGCACATATTTATCTATAGCAAGTATTCTAGTGCCCAAGGGGTTCCTCCCATGATGTTTGGCATAGTGTTTGGATACACTGTGGTTGGGGAAACCTTTGCAAATATTGGCAAGATGTTCCTTCACCCTCACTTGAAAAGTCAGTGTGGTGCGTCCAACATAATATAAGCCGTAGGGACAAATCAATAAATACACAACATTTTTAGTATTACATGAGATGAAAGATTTGGTAGGTCCGGGCATCATGTGGAGATAAAAAAGATGTACATTTAGACCTAATACTATTGTGTTTGCAAACTCCACATCTCCTGCAAGGATAAAATCCTTTCATATTTTGAAAAAACATGGTTTTCTTAGGTGGAGGCTCAGTAACATTAGGTGCTATGCTTAACCTTATTGGGGCCACTCCCTTAAACAATACCATAGGGTTATCAGACAGAAGAGGTGCCGATACTCGTTTTTTAATACCCCCCCAATGTTTACGCATGATTTTGTTAATCTGCTGGTGTTGATTAGAATAGGTAGTAATTAAAGGACAATTAAATTTATTGTCAGTGGGTCTCTGCCTAGGTTCAAGGAGATGCTGTCTATTCATAGCCACTACTTCATCATAAGCCCTGTCAATCACGACAGGCTCATAGCCTTTTTCGTTGAATTTCCTCTTGAGAACCGTGGCTTCTTCCTTAAATGTATCAAGACTAGTACAATTCCTCCGGAGACGGAGGCTGACCCTTCGGAATAGCTCTCAACCACGCAGGGTGGTGACAGCTACCTACTCCCATCAATAAATCAGTTTCGATCCTTCTCCTTAAAGTAAGTGTAGGTAATAAGTTGTCCATCTCTCACTTCAATATTAAGGTCCAAGAAATGAATCCTGGTCGTACTAGCTTCGTACTGAAACCTAATTCCCCTGTCGTTATCATTCAAGACTGTCATAAAATAATCCAATGACTGCATATCACCCTCCCACAGGAGGGCGACATTGTCTATATACCTGAGCCAGACCTTAAGCTCTGGCCTCCGGTCATAATAGACGACGTCCTCCTCCCATTTGGCCATGAACAAATTGGCCATGCTAGGAGCATATTTAGCTCCCATGGCCACCCCTCTGGTCTGCAGATAGTAATTACCCCTGTACCAGAAGAAATTATGTTTCATGGCATAATCTAGGAGGAACAGAATAAACCTGACTTGTTTTGATGGCGAAGTCTCATCGGTTTTAAGGAATTTCTCCACTGCTTCCATACCATGGGCATGGGAGATAATGGTGTAGAGTGAGGACACGTCCGCTGTGACAAGGATAGTGCCCTCTCTCCACTCCACCTCCCGTAAAAAATGAATGACTTGCGTTGTGTCCTTAAGAAAGGCGTGTCTTAGCCACCAAAGGTTTGAGGTACGAGTCAATATACCGACCCGCCCTGGAAGTGATGGAATCTATGCCACTCACTATTGGCCTTCCAGGGGGGTCGGTTATGCTTTTATGAATTTTAGGCAGATAATAGATCACAGGTAATCTAGGGGCCACCGGTATCAAGAAGGCCTTCTCCTTCCTTGAAAGGATACCATCCTTGAAACCGGCATCTACCAACTTAGTCAAATCCCTCTTAAACCTGGTGGTGAGGTTATTTGGTAAAAGTAGATAAGTGTCCTTATCCGATAACAGCCTCTCCATCTCGTTTTGGTAGGCAGAATGGTCTAAAACCACAATGCCCCCTCCCTTATCAGCAGGTCTATGATGTCTTTCCGTTCCTTCAAAGAATTGAGCCCCTTTTCAAATTTAAGGTCAGGATAGTTCCTCTTAGGCTTAATAGCATTTACATCTTTTAATACCAGGTCCCTAAATACCATCAATGAAGGTGGCAAGTTACCTGGTGGGTTAAATAATGAGGGGTTGGATAGGCCTGAGTGTTTGTATTGATCCTGACTTAAGCCCGATCTAACTGGGTTACTGGTTAGGTAACATTTAATATTTAATCGCCTAATGAATTTGTGGATGTCCATGTAGGTTTCAAACTTATTGAGGGATCGCGGAGGTGCATGTCCACGATTCAAAACATGTATCTCCTCTTTACAGTTACATGGTACAGTTCCTTTTTACCCTCATTTGTCCCTTTGGGATATTTTTTTAGCCACGCTGGGTGGTGTCCATGCTGTATTGGCAAATAACTGTTCTGATCAGTTGGTTTAAAATACACATTGGTTTCTAACTTGTCCCCTTGTACATTATTATACATTGACATCAAGATAATGTAGACTATCTTTGCTCACCGCATATTCCAATTTAATGTTATTTGTATTGGAATTCAAAAATTTCAGAAACTCCTCTAGTTTGGTCTCAATACTATTCCAAATAAGGAACAGGTTGTCTATGAATCTAGAGTAAAATAATGATCCATCCCAATCCTTTCCTGTCCTCCCATTCTCCGATGAATAAAACAAATTGTACTTAAATTTAGTTGTTCACACTAATATAGGTTTAAACTTGAACTATTATGGATTGATGCAAACTTGCTAACTACAGGTTCCATATCTATTTGGGATGCAAGTCTGGCCTCAGTTGGCAATGTGGCAAGATCTGAAAGCCTTTCCTCAGTCATTGTTGTGCGTAAGAAAGTTAGTGAACTTAAGTGTCCACCTTAATGGCATTGGCATCTGATGATTTTTTTCTGTGTAGGGTTAGCATTTCCTGCTCAATCTCCAAGTGTCCTATGTTGCAGGAGTAGAATTTGGCCATTGTTGGCAATTTCTCAGATTGAGGATTCAGAGATTGTACACCTTACATTGTTTCCAGAGACATGTGCATTGGTTCTTTCCTCTATGGGTAATGCCTGAGTAAGTCCACTGGATGTGGGTGCACTTGCATTGAGAGTTTCTTGTTCCGAGTGTACAGACCCTTCCTCACATAGAAGCATAACATCTCTTAAGTACTCTACACTCTTCCCTGGTGAAATTTTTAGTTTGTTCCGTAAGGTCTATTTCTAGTTTCTTTTGTTTACGTTCATCATTGAACATACTGTAAATTTGTAAGTGAGATTACGTGCAAACATGTAGAGAGAGATCTTTGTCTCCAGAGTGTCTATATGGTGGGTGGGACAAAAGCCCAATCCCAATTGAAGTGCCAATATTTGATCATGGGTAGTAAGTGTTGTTGGTGTAAGATTAATGATATTGAAAGTGGTGTGACCGGGTAGGGTTAGGCGTGAGTTGATGAAGCACAAATGACTTCAGACTGCCTTATTTGGTGGGTTTGGGAGTTGTAGCTTTCTGTTAATCTAAAAAATCATCATCATTCTTAGTGGGTAACTCTGTTGTCTCCTTGTGTACTCCCTGAGGAAGCAGACCACTGCGAAACATGTTGAGAGTTTAAGGCTATACACTACAGTGATGATAAGAGGCATCTATATGCTCCAAGAGACATAGACTTCCCATCTAAACCAATTGGAGGCTCGTCCATGAAGCAATCTTTTGTAGTAATGTGTTTTTAAATATTTGTCTACCATGTACAAAATAAATGATAGATTTTTAACAACCTATGTGTAATGTCTGGTGACAGTATCGAGAAAATCCTCCTGCCCCTGTTCTAGTCCTTTTTTTGCACTTTAAGTTGGGATGGGGGGGGGGGGGTACCCTTATTTAAAAACATGCTAGTGTTAACTATCCAGTTAACCAAAAAAATGTTGAAATAACTCACTTGGTTTTCCAACTCATTTCCTGGTTTAGGACACAGGATATCATTGTCGAAATCGGAATATGGATGGATTTTTCAACATAAGTATATGTCCTGTTATGTTTCTCCATACCTCCAAATTATCTACTTTATTTAAAACATAGCAACACATTAATATTTTATTTTTTTGTTAAGTATACCTTGAGCGTGTGTACTGTGTGATTTTTCTTGCGTTTTTAAAATCCTCCTTCAAAATGACAATCTGCTGAAACTTCTTTGATGGTAAAATCATTGAGTCTTTCCGATTTTTTTCTAAACATACACATTCTGATTCTCCTGATTGTGAATGTGTGAAGTTTTTAAAACTTTCTCTGTAATGTGTATTGTAAGGGTCTCGTCCTGTAGATATTCTAAACAACTTTAAATTGTCAATGTTTTCTTTCTCATCTGTGATTTGGGCAACTTTGCCTACTAAACCTACAATGGTGAATGGTCCCAAAAATGTATAATCTACCCCACCCCTTTTCTTTGGAGGGATTTTACTTTTTTTAAAAAAACAAAGCTGTCTCCTATGTGGTAAATGCTTTTTAAACTTTCATTTCTTTTTTTCTATTGTTATGTCTGCTTCCATTATGTTCTATTGAAAATTTTTCAGAATTGTTTTTTTCTTAAACACAATCCCTTTTGGAATTTCTTTAGTAACCACAGCTCCTTCTACCATTTCATGTGTTACCTTGAAATTTCCAAAAAACAATAAGTAGTCAAAAATCATTACAGATGTCAAGCAAGCTCAACGTTCATTCCTAGGGGTGTTAATGAGCTAGTCATAAAGATCCACTTAGTTTCTCTCTTGGATAGCTCACACACCCTATTATCACCTCTCCATGCCGGGTGGGTCCTATCTACTCCCCAAAATATCAACCCAGAGGGGTCCCGGGCATGTACCTGTCTAAAATGCAGTGAGACACTGTGGTCCTTAAATCCTATTAGTATATTGTGTATATGTTCAGCAACGCGGACTCATAACAGTCTCTTTGTGCGGCCGATAAAAATTATGCCACACGGACATTCCAGAGCATACACTACATAGGATGTATTGCACGTAATAAACACGAGTTTCAAAATTTCTACCAATAGCTTTCACAGTAAATTTCTCTAATCCTCATATTGGGTCCGTAACTTGATGCCAGGATTTACATGTTGGACGAGTATAAAATCCTTTCTTGTTTCTAAATTATTTTGTTTTTTTTAGGGGGGTCAATTATTTTCTTGACCACCCTACCCCGAAACGTTTGGGCTCTCCCTGTATATAAAGGAGGACCGGACCTCTCTGATAGAACTGAGTTCAATACCCGATCCATCTTTAAGATGTGCCAATGATTGTTAAAAATTCTTTCTATTTCTTTGTATTGCGAATAGAAATTTGAGATAAACCCAAATTCTTGATTAATATTTGCCTCTTTTTCCTTATCTTCCAAAACTGCTTCTCGGGATTTCTTTTACCACTTGTAGTTTTCTCTATCTTTTGGGGATCATAACCTTTTTGGACAAATATATTTTTAATCACCTGTGCCTGTGATACAAAATCATTTTCAATGGTACAGTTCCTTTTTACCCTCAGTATTTGTCCCTTTTGGGATATTTTTTGGCCACGCTGGGTGGTGTCCACTCTGTATTGGCAAATAACTGTTCCGATCAGTCGGTTTAAAATACACATTGGTTTCTAGCTTGTCCCCTTGTTGGTATACATTGACATAAAGATATTGTAGACTATCTTTGCTCATCACATATTCCAATTTAATGTTATTGGTATTGGAATTTCCAAATTTTCAGAAACTCCTAGTTTGGTCTCATTACTCCGAATAAGGAACAGGTCGCCTATGAATCTACAGTAAAATAATAATCCATCCCAATCCTTTCCAAATACATTTCTGTCCTCCCATTCTCCGATGAGTAAAAAAATGTTACTTAAATTTAGTCGTTCACACTAATATAGGTTTAAACGTGAATTGTTATGGATTGATGCAAACTTGCAAACTACAAGTTCCATATTTATTTGCGATGCTAGTCTGGCCTCAATTGACAATGTGGCAAGATTTGAAAACCTTTCCTCAGTCATTGTAGTGCGTAGGAATGATGTTATTAACTTTAGTGCAGAAAATCTTCTTTTACGTGAGACACTGACTGGCAAAACACAAGCTATTTTATATAGCCGGTAAAGCTCAAGGAAGGTAATAGAGTAAGGCTCCAGAAAGTTAGTGAACTCAAAAATTGTGTCCACCTTTATGGCATTGGCATCTGATGATTTTTTTTCTGTGTAGAGTTAGCATTTCCTGCTCAATCTCCAAGTTTTCTATGTTGCAGGAGTAGAATTTGGCCATTGGTAGCAATTTCTCAAAATTAAGTAATTAATCAGATTGAGGATTCAGAGACAGTACACCTTAAATTGTTTCCAGAGAAGTGTGCATTGGTTGTTTCCTCTATGGGTAATGCCTGAGTAACTCCACTGGATGTGGGTGCACTTGCATTGAGAGTTTCTTGTTCCGAGTGTACAGACCCTTCCTCACATAGAAGCATAAGATCTGTAAGTGCTCTACACTCTTCCCTGGTGAAATTTTTAGTTTGTTCTGTTAGGTCTATTTCTTTTGTTTACGTTCTTCATCGAACATACTGTAAATTTGTAAGTGAGATTACGTGTAAACATGTAGAGATCTTTATCTCCAGAGTGTCTATATGGTGGGTGGGACAAAAGCCCAATCCCAATTGAAGTAGCGATATTTGATCATGGGTAAGTGTTGTCGGTGTAAGATTAATGATATTAAAAGTGGCATGACCGGGTGAGGTTAGGCGTGAGTTGATGAAGCACGAATGACTTCAGACGGTCTTGTTTAGTCGGTTTGGGAGTCGTAACTATTTGTTAATCTAAAAAATCATCATCATTCTTAGCGGGTAACTCTGTTGTCGCCTTGTAAACTCTCCTGAGGAAGCAGACCACTGCGAAACATGTTGAGAGTTTAAGGCTATAAACTACAGTGATGATAAGAGGCATCTATATGCTGCTCCAAGGGACAGAGACTTCCCATCTAAACCAATTGGAGTCTCGTCCGTGAACAAACTTTTGTAGTAATGTGTTTTTAAACATTTGTCTACCATGTACAAAATAAATGATAGATTTTTAACAACCTATGTGTAATGTCTGGTGACAGTACCGAGAAAATCCTTCTGCCCCTGTTCTAGTCCTTTTTTTTTTTTGCACTTTCAGTTGGGATGGGGGGGCCGTCTTCCTAAAAGAGCCATGACAGTGGTCTGTAATGTGTATCCAACAATTTTTAGATAGTAAATAAAACATGTACCATCTGTTTACAAATTTTTGTGTAATGATGTTTTCAAACAAGTGCCTGCTCTGAGGTTAACCAAATCTACCCTTCAGAGACAGGGAACCTCGTCGTATATCTACGGAGAATAGTAGTGACATCAAATATCGGAATTTGAGAGTTGTACAAAGCGTCACCAGACGAAGGAGTCCTCTCAAATGTTCCGCTGTTGTCTCAATGGGCGATTCTTACTACTACTAAAAAATCTAATTGTTTATCAATGCTGAGGGTTTGGCTGATTTGTTCTGGCAGACTTCAGTAA
>BLSH010426397.1:240425-251702 GCA_018402905.1 Glandirana rugosa
TGGTGACAGTACCGAGAAAATCCTTCTGCCTCTGTTCTAGTCCTTTTTTTTTTTTTTTGCACTTTCAGTTGGGATGGGGTACCCTTATTTAAAAACATACTAGTGTTAATTAATTTTGAAATGACTCACTTGGTGTTCCAACTCATTTCCTGGTTTAAGACACAGGATATCCTTGTTGAAATGGGAATATGGATCAATTTTTAGACCTAAGTATATGTCTTGTTATGTTTCTCTATATCTCTAGTGTAACTATAAAGGAATGTAAATTATCTATTATTTTTATTAAAGTACAAAGCAACACATTAGCTTGGGAGCATGTGTACTGTGTGATTTTTCTTGCGTTTTAAAATCCAATAGGTAGGCAAGAATTATTACAGGCTATAGCTTTCAATAAGGGGAATTCCTTTAACAAAAAAAATGACCAAAAATAAACCACTTGCTACTGCGGCAAGGCAGCTTGGCTGCGTGAACTGACGTACCTGTATGTTGGTCTTTGCATGTGGTACTATGGCCACGGGAGCTCGCCCGTGGGTCAGGTGGACTCAATGTCCACCAGCCACTTGCGATCGTGGTACGCAGAGGCAGAACGGGGATCTGCAAACAAATCAGATCCCCGTTCTGTCAGGGCAGAATACTGGGATCTTCTGTTCCTAGTTATTAGGAACAGCGATCTGTGTTGTCCCAGTGAGCCCACCCCCCCACACAGTTAGAACATGCTGAGGGAACACAGTTAACACCTTGATCGCCCCTACTGTTAACCCCTTCCCTGCCAGTGTCATTTATACATTGATCACTGCATTTTTATAGCACTGATCAATGTAATTATGTGAACAAAAAAAGTGTAGCGCTAAAAGAAACACAGCATATATTGCAATGTAAAATCAATAGTGAATCTAAACAGAAAATAATAAAAAGTCCAAACAAAATTGTATTGATATATTCAATCTGATCAAGACACCCGATGTAGTGATCGTGAATCTTCAACAATTGTGGAAAAACTGCATCATGTGCTGTGCACTCCCACCAAGTGTGTATAAGGTACTCTTACCAACGATAAGAGGAAAATGCGCGTAGTATTATTCCCAAAGAGACATCCTCTAGACCTCGCGGTGTGGCTTCAATCCCACCGTCTGCCGGGAACTCCCCGAGGGCCCACAGCCGGATGCCAAACTCCAGTACAAGAGTGTAACAATCTGTTGGGTGATTCAACCGTCGACCAGGAACTCTTGCAGGTCCACAGCTGGGTCTCAGACTCCGGCACCACCGTGCAACAATATGCCTCAATATAAAAAGGGGGTATAGTCAGTCTGGTAATGGGTGGTCAGCTGAGGTGCTTTTCCGCAGAGCGACTGATCCGTGCGTGCTGCAGCTGAAACTCCACTATTGCCTGCTGCTGCTCGCACAGTCTCTCCAGCATGTGCAAAGTGGAGTTCCACCTTGTGGGCACGTGGCATAGGAAGCGGTGAGCGGGAAGGCCGAAGTTCCGCTGCAGTGCAGACAGGCGAGCAGCAGCAGGGTGAGAACGCCAAAAGCGTGCACAGACTGCCCGCACTTTCTGCAGCAGCTCTGACATATCTGGGTAGTTTTTTTAGACATTTCTGCACCACCAAATTCAGCACATGCGCCAGGCAAGGGATGTGCGTCAAACCGGCTAGGCCCAGAGCTGCTACGAGATTTCGGCCATTGTCGCACACCACCAGGCCGGGCTTGAGGCTCAGTGGCAACAACCACTCATCGGTCTGTTTTTGAATGCCCGTCCACAGCTCATGCGCAGTGTGTGGTTTATCCCCCAAACATATCCGGTTTTAAACAGCCTGCTGTCATTTCCCCCTGGATGTGCTGAAGTTGGTGGTGAAGGTGTTACGCTGACCGGATGAGGAGGTGGTAGAAGTGGAGGAGGCAACAGGAGGCATAGAAAAATGCCCTGCAATCCTCGGTGGCGGAAGGACATGCGCTAAACTGCTATCCGCCTCAGGCCCACCAGCGACCACATTTGCCCAGTGTGCAGTTAGCGAGATATAGCGTCCCTGCCCGTGCTTACTGGTCCATGTATCAGTGGTTATGTGGACCTTGCCACAGATGGCGTTGCGCAGTGCACACTTGATCTTGTCCCCGACTTGTTTGTGCAGGGAAGGGATGGCGCGGCTGGGAACCACGTGCTGTGAGACAGCCACCGCCATCAGGTTTTTAAAACTGTCTGTGTCCACCAGACAGAATGACAGCATTTAAATGGCCAGGAATTTTGAAATGCTGGCATTCAGGGCCAGGGATCATGAGTGGGTAGGGGGGGTACTTCCTCTTTCTCTCCAGTGTTTGGGAGATGGACAGCTGTAAGCTTCCATGGGACCATGGTGTGGAAATGCTTGGACGATGGCGGATATGGTGGCGTTGCTGTCACATCGTGTGTTTGCTGGGTGGTAGGTGACACTGGCACTGTGAAGGAAGAGGCCGAAGCAGCAGCAGAAGAGGAAGCAGGAGGAGCCCAAGACCTTTCTTGGATTTTGAGGTGCTTATTCCACTGCAGCTCGTGCTTTGCATGTAGATGCCTGGTCATGGAGGTTGTGCTCAGGTTTAGAACATTTGTGCCTCGCTTCAGGCTCTCATTGCACAGCGTGCAAACCACTCGTGTCTTGTCCTCAGCACATTGTCTGAAGAACTGCCAGGGAACTCCTTTGAGCTGCCTTTGGTATGCTAGGTCCCTGGGTGTGGTGGGTAGTAGTAGGCGTGCTGTCTAGGGGACGGTCGCTCCGCTTTTGCAACCTGCTTCCTCTTTTGCTGTGCTGGTGCCTCTGTGCGACCATCACCTCCCTCCAAACTGCACACATCTCTCGCATGACCTTCATTCCATGTGGGGTCTAGGACCTCATCATCCTCCACATCATCTTCCACCCACCCTTCACCACTGCCCTCCTTGTCAGTCTGCACACTGTAGAAAGCCGCAGCAGTTGGCATCTGTGTTTCATCATCATCAGAGACGTGCTGCGCTGGTGTTTCCATGTCCTCATCCTGAAACAGAAGTGGTTGGGCATCGGTGCACTCAATGTCTTCCACTTCTGGGGCAGCGCTATGTGGATGGCCCATGGAAAGCACACCAGCAGAGTCATCAAAAAGCATAGGAGCTGATTTACAAGGGGCTGAGGTGAAAGACAGATGGGCATGGGGTTTAGGTGCCAACTCTGAGCTTTCAGCAAGGGACCGGGTGGGAGACGATGTGAAGGAACTGGAGGTATTGTCAGCCACCCAATCTACTATCGCCTGTACTTGTTCTGGCCTCACTATTCGTTGAGCGGCATTCAGGCCTAACATATAACGTTGAAGGTTCTGTTGGCTACTCGCACCTGAGGAAGGGGTTTTACTTGTGCGTGTAGCTGGCACAAATCGACCACGTCCTCTCCTTGCAACAGGAGCTTCACCAACACCAGCAGCACCACGACCACGTCCCTCATTTGACGCTCCCCTCATACTGGATGCAAATGTACTATTTAGCCCAAATTTATATTATTTTTTATAACGGTAATCTGTCCCTCACACCAGCAGCAGGAACCTCTCCCTACACCAGTATGAGATGATTTTATAATGCTAATCCGTCCCTCACAGCGGCGGCAGCATCCTCTCCCTACTCTAGTATGAGATCATGTGACATGCAGCTCTACGTGACTCCAGCTTATATCGAGGCTGTGTCACATGATGCACTATCCAATAACAGCCATGCCATTAGTAGGCATGGCTGTGATGTCTTCTAAGGGCAAACAAGTGAAGCACTTGTTGATTGGTTGCCCTGCAGCTATTCAAAAGGTGTGAAAAAATACCCGAACCCTGACTTTTTCTCGAATGTCCGGGTTCGTGACACGGACACCCTCAAGTCCGGTACAAACCCGAACTTTACAGTTCGGGTTTGCTCATCTCTAATCATGAATTGTATATTTCTAATTTTTAGCAGGGGTTCCCAGAGACCGGAGTCAAAGTATACTTTGAACCACTGAGAAAAAAAATGAATAAATCCGTACGCCAACTGTATTTTACATCTCTCCAAACCCTGGTTAGCATATTCCCATTTCCTCTTGTTCTGTCAAGGCAAACACTGCTACTTGGTGAGTGGCTGTCTTATGTAGCTGAACCCCAATGACTGAAAAAGAGGCCGTGTTTTTGGAAGTGACATATCGGTGGTGCCCTCTCTTCTCCCACTTGTATACCTAGGAGTACAACATAAAGATAGAACGGGCAGAGACCTCTTCTGCAGTCACAAATTATGAACATTTTTACTCACTGTCATGTTCTTAACCACCCCTCGTCTCTGCAAAATTTGCAGCAATAGCACTGCTTCCAAGCAATAGAGAACTTCACACTTAGTGCTCAAATCCAAATTCTCTTTATATTGGTCTTTCCTGATGGCTTCCATAAAGGACTCCTTTGCTACCTCCCAGCAGCAATGTGGCATTCGATTGGAGTTTTAGAGGCAGTCATTAAGGTTTCAAACCTGTAATTGATGTGAAAGGTATAGCATTGTAGGAAGCTCCAAGAAATGACAATATAGTCAGTAATCTTCACATCAAAGCTTATATTACCTTTTACCGACATTCTCACAGGATGAGCTTCATTATCCTCTTTTGTATATCATCGGTGATGTTCTCAAAAATGTACAATGCTGAAAAAGTTGAGGATCTTTCACAGACAGATTAGTACCCTTTAAGTGATAGGTTACAAAGCGTCGCACATGTTTAAGATTACTTTAGTTACTTTATGGTCTGGTTCTTGAGGAAACATTTTAGAGCTTTAAAAAAATGTATTAACTTTTCCTATGTTCGTCACAAAATTTAGATTTACACATTCTGGATTCATATACCATGAGTCTGGCCACGTCTTCAACCTGAGGGGGGGACGGGACAATATAATTGATTATATATTGGGGGCATATGCAATTAGCTGACCTCCAGATGTTGCAGAACTACAAATCCCATGAGGCATAGCAAGACTCTGACAGCCACAAAACATGACACCCAGAGACAGAGGCATGATGGGATTTGTAGTTTTGCAACAGCTGGATGTCCATTAATTGCATATCCTTGATATATTGGATCAAGGGTGTACTGCAGTGTTGGCATAGAAAAATATAAGAGCAGATTGATAAGGGTTTACTTGGGGTATGTATTGAAGCATAACTGAAAGCAAAGGGATACAGAGCCTCAAAATTATTCGGATTAAATCTGGGAGCTGCAGGGAGGCCTAAAAACTTGATGAAAGGGGCATCTGACCCATGTTCCTTATAAATTTCCATTAAGTTCACAAAGGCCGCGACTAAGTAGACACGGCAAGTATTGGTGACCTGGTCCCCATGACATATTGGCAGACGATTTGGAACACTCATGACTGGGGTACACCTGATTTGCCGGAACCCATTGCCAATAAACCAAAATGAAATGACGAGACCACACACCAGCTGGAGGAAATTGGCCGATAGGCCGTTAACAAAAACAAAGCTTATAACACAATTAACAAATATACCAAAATTATTGCGCAAGTCGTAAGTCCTAGGAGGCCACTGACCACAACTACGTACTTTTTAGGAGCACTTCCCTGCCGCACTTCGCCGGCTCGGGGACCATCTTCTGCCATCACCACTTTTCCTTTTCCAGTTAAACTGAGTTAACTGTAAAACAACACTGAGGACTCCATACCTAAGATGGATCCTTACCCAGAATCACTAAAGAACTGTCAGGCCTCCTAAGACCCCAAACGCCACAGCTCGCAGGAGGAAAACCTTACGCCTGCGAGCCCCTCCAAAAACGCAACGCCCGATGGATCCCATCCTGGAGCCCAAGGCTCCACAAATCAATGCCAACGGCATTCAAATGAACACCATCCCCGCGCAAATAGTGCCACGTGTCCACCTCAAGCTCAGAATGTCTGACGACAAAACCCCCGTTACGAGAGATAAAACGACCCACTTCCTTATTAACCTTGATATGGGCCTTATTCAATTTTTTTAACGGACCGTGCAAAACGTCACGCTGTACGGCCGACAATCTCTGACCATACAACTATCGTGCTGGGAAAATCCGACTGTAACCGCAAAAAATCGAACTTGATGTCCCGTATCAGGTGGCACATAGAGCGTACACCAAGGTCGTTCCCGCCCGCGTGCAGCACCAGTATGTCCGGAGCGCTGTCCAAACTGGCAAAGCGCCGGAATTCAGGCAAAACCCAGCACCACAAAGGCCTGGAACCCCAATCCACCTAACCAGGGCAGTGTCCCGAGGGACCCCCAATTGCCTGCCGTTGGGCCGCACATCCGCCCGCTTGGCCCCCCAGAAAACGTAGGAGTGTCCAAGCACCCATTTCAGAGCCGGCTCGCCATCTGTAAGAGATTAACAAAGCAACATAGTAACCAGAAAAAAACACCCAAAAACAACACAGTCAAGTTAGCACTGACGAGAACTGTCCCCCAATATGAGCTGGTGGGTATATAAAGCCGGAAACGGTCCCACCGGCCAATGCGCTTCACCACCGAGTCCTCCAAACCTCACCTGGCGGCCTCCGTGGCTGCCCCGATGCGGAAGGAGTGGGACGAAAAATCCCCGGTAGGGAAACCCGCAGCTAACAAGCAACGCCGAAAAACAGCCTTGAATTGAAAAATAGACAGCGGGCAGCCGTCCCGGTGAACCAGAAATGACCCGCCCCCAGAAGGGCGAAATTTCATATACTCCTGAACCACCGTAACCGGGCAAATAGGGGAACCAGAAATAGGAATCCGCTCCCGGCGCCAACTCCCGAAACCTGTCCAGCTGAAACCGAGACAAGGCATCCGCCAATGTGTTAGAAGTCCCTGGCAAATGAACTGCATATAAAATACATTTATTTGTAGGCAACGCAACACCAGGTGACAGAGCAAACGCACTACCGGCGGGGACGCTGCCGACAAACAATTGATAACCTGAACCACCCCCATGTTATCACAATGCAAGCAAACCTTTTTGTTGCTAAAAGAGGAACCCCAGACTTCCAACGCTACCAGGACCGGAAACAATTCCAGCAAGACCAGGTTCTTACAAAACCCAGCTTCCCGCCAGGAGGACGGCCATCGTTCGGCACTCCACCTACCCCCTAGATACGCGCCGTAACCCGTGGAGCTGGCCGCATCCGTGTACAACTCCAGGTCAAAACTGTTGACCGGGCCCTGTTGCCAGAGCGAGCGACCATTGAAGGTCTGAAGAAAAGTGCCCCATACCCGCAAGTCATCCCGATGATCGCCGTTCAGCGTTACAAAATGTCTGGGAGACGAAACACCCGACGTCGGCGCCAAAATCTCCGACAAAAAAATTGCCTCATAGGCAAGATCCGACAAGCAAAATTCAGCTTGCCCAGAAGCGACTGAAGAGCCCGCAGCCGTATAGTACGACGCCGGACCACTACCCCTAACTCCCCCCAACTCCCCCCGCAGAGCGAGCAACTTGTCCTCGGGTAAACGGCATTCCATAGCCATAGAGTCAATGACGATGCCCAAAAAAGTAATCCGTGGGGACGGACCCTCGGTTTTGTCTGCCGCCAGGGGAACGCCAAAGCGCTCGGCGACGTGTTGTACCGTGGCCAACAGGATTCTGCACAACTTGGACTCCGGAGGGCCAATGCACAAGAAATCGTCCAAATAGTGGATCACCGAGTTGGCTCCCGAATCACCCATTCCAAGAAGGAGCTAAATTGTTCGAACAGTGCGCAGGAAATGGAGCAACCCATGGAAAGACAACAGTCCACATAAAAATTGTCCATCCACCTGCAGCCCAAGAGATGAAAGCTATCAGGGTGTACCGGGAGAAGGCGAAAGGCCGCCTCTATGTCCGTTTTCGCCATGAGGGAACCCCGGCCATACCGTCAAACCCAACCAACCGCCGCATCAAATGAGGTGTAGGACACCGCACAAGCCTCCGGATCGATGGCATCATTAACCGAACCACCTTTCGGGAATGACAAGTGGTGGATGAGGCGGTATTTGCCGGGCTCCCTCTTGGGGACAACCCCCAAGGGGGAAACCACCAAATCAACAAGAGGTGGGCATACGAAAGGACCCGCCATCCGCCCTAGTGCCACCTCCTTAGCCAACCGACCGAAAAACCCTCCAACAACCGGGCAGCCGCCCGGTCGGGGTACCGACTTAGGGGCGCATCCTTCCTTAGCACGCTCACCGGGGTCTTCCCCTTTTCTCGTAATATCGCCGGAATGGCCCCTGCTCCGCTTAGAACAGCGGGACAAGGAGTGAAAGCCGCCGCAACATGAGCACTCGTGGCGGAAGCGGCAGCTTGCCCCGAATATACAACTTCCCTCATTGAACTGCCAACACCACCCCCTACGCCTGACGACCGGCTATCCTGGGCACCCGAACTGCCGGCCCCCCCCTGAAAAAACTGGGAGGATGTAGGCCTAGCGGGCGTCATCAGCTTCACCCACAAGCTGATGTCCTTGTGGTCCCAACGTAACGACGGACGCAAAGCCTTACGCTGACGGAATTGTTCGTCATACCTCAGCCATGCCAAACCCCCATACACCCTATGGGCCTCACTGATAGCGTCCAGATAGCAGAAAAGGGAAGAGCAGCAACCCGGCTGTTTCTCCCCTATAACGCTGGCCAATATGGCAAAGGCTTGCAGCCAATTGGCGAACGTCCGCTGGATCAAACGGACCCGACGTCTCTCCTCGTCTCGCCGCGACTCCTCCGACCGCAACCGGTCCAGATTAAACTTCTCAAGTGGCAAAAGGGAGAAGATGTCCACATACTCACCCTTCCAGATCCACTCACGCAGCTCCTGCTTCAAATGAGCCCCCAGGGGGCCCTCAAAGCAAACGTAAATTTCACACTTAGCAGAGTCAGACAACCCCACCGGGTCTGAGGAAGCTCACGCCTCCCCCTAGCTCCCGGCCCTACCGCTGGAGCGACCACTGCTGCCGGGGAGGGGGGTACCCAAGCGTCTACCCGGGAACTCTCTTCCAATAGCTGGATGAGCGAGCGCAAACCCGACACAAATTCTTTCAGACCCGGGTCCGCCCCGGACGCAGCGGATGCCGCCGCTGCCCGCGGGGAAGGTCCTGGCAAGGAAGAAGGGGTAGCCCCCACACCAGACCCAAAAAGCATACATAAATTGTCACGCAACAAAGACAAAGAATTAAAAGGGGACTCACCAGGCTGTCCAGGCGGCACACCTGCAGCCTCTGTACCGGACTCCATCGATGCGGGTTCGTCGAGCACCTCCCCTTCTTCCGAGCTGGAGCGTTCACCCTCCGACCGTGGCGGCAACCTCTGCTGCTGACTCCCCGATCTTCCATTGTCACACCCCTAAGGGCCAGGCCGCTGCGCCACCACGCTCCGCACCTCCGGCCCCCGCCCGCTTCCAGACTGCCTCTTCTTCCTGCAGGATCCTGGGGCATCCTCACGCACCGCCTCCTCCTCAGGACCGGCCGCACTGCGCGTGCCCCGACTGGTGGGCACCTTGAACCTCACCGCTCCCTCGCCGAGCTGACCCCCCAGCCGGTACATCGCCAGAGGGGGCAGCCGATCTGGAGTTCCCACGCCGGCCAGGAGGGGCAGGAGACCGGGACAGAGCACGGCCCCTCCTGGGAGAGCTCCACCTGGGGCGGGGATTCCTCCCGGGGGAGCGGCCGTGCTGATCCGCCCGGAGGGTCCATAGTCGGGCTCCCAGAATGGCGCTGAGCTCTGGCGGATGCGGCCGGACTGTACCGCTCTGGTGGCCGGGACCGCCAAGCGCGTGCCGGCGCCCGCACCCCCCTTCCTCCACCGGATCTTAGCGCAGCCACCTGTGCAGGGAGCCAGTCCGAGCCGCGATGAGCAACGGCCGCCCGGAGCTGGCGAATCAACCGCTCTACGTCGGCCATGAGGGAGGAGCCTGCGGCGTAAGAAACTGGCGACGGGGACACAGGGGGGGTTGCAAATTGCCTGCTGCCGCCCGCCAACTGCCCAAATGGTACCCTCCCACCTAATATAAAGGCGGCCCGCCCCTATACCGTCCCGCCTGTCTGCCGGGAAAACTTTTTAACTATAGCTGTCCTGGCCACAGGACACCCCCGTCAGGAAGCCCTGCGCTCCAATTTTTTTTTTTTTATTTTTTTTTCGCTGCGGGCAGTCTTTCCTGCCATTTTGAGGTAGGTTCTAGTGTGAGTCACGGAGGAGTTTAGATTAGATGTCGTGTTGCCTGCACTATTGACTGCAACTATCTGCGGCACAATTGCTCTTTGAATGACCATATGATTCTGGATACAGTGGCTGACCTGCTCCGAGGCTGTTTTGGTTCAAAACCAGGGCTTCTGTACGGTGTAAGATCCGTCCATGGCCTCCATGCGGCGCCGAGCGCCCTCAGTGCAAGAGCTGGGTGCCGTGATGGCCTTGCTGGCAATCATGATGATGTGGGAAATTACTGTCATATAACCTGTCCTCCTCTATATATTCTGTGTTCCAAGCATGGTCACGATCCATGAATTGCTCAATGTCCCTGACCCCAATCAAAGAGTCCATTATAGCTATTAGATTTTTTCCATTGGGCGTTGGACTGACCAGGAGGTCGTGTCTGACAGACAATGCCATATTGCTTACCGAGTTGGTTGGTTGACGCTTCCGGGTCTGTAGACGCAGCGAAGAGAAAGGATATCATCATTCTTTGTGTTACAACGCTACCAAGCACTGAATTGAAGAGGGCCCGTGCTTGCAAATGGAACTTCCAATACATAAATATGATATCGAATGAAATCACAAACGACAGGCGTTACCCCTGCCTTGAGGTGCATTCTGAGGCTGGCTAACGAGCTTAGGCCGATAAGAAATAATCTCTTCCCCAATAGCCCAGATCTTGCTTGTCGCCATGACCCTCACCTTATCTATCTTGCAGAGGAAAACAAGGTACTTTATATAATTCCTTGATCATCTTTTTTTTTTTTTTTTTTTGTACCTTTTTTCCCGACATTCTCACAGGATGAGCTTCATTATCCTCTTTTGTAGATCATCGGTGATGTTCTTAAAAAATGTACAATGCTGAAAAAGTTGAGGATCTTTCACAGACAGATTAGTACCCTTTAACTGATAGGTTACAAAGCGTTGCATGTGCTTTAGATAGTTTCTTATGGTCTGGCTCATGAGGAAACGTTTTAGAGTATTAAAAAATGTATTAACTTTTCCTATGTTCCTTACAAAATTTAGGTTTACACATCCTGGATTGATACAATATAAGAGTCTGGCCACGTCTTCAACCTTGGGGGGGGGGGGGGGGGGTTGTGGCACTC
>BLSH010426422.1:24445-35859 GCA_018402905.1 Glandirana rugosa
GGCCCCCCCCCCCCCCCCCCCCACAGTTCATGCACCATCCATAATTCTGGGCTGGCTGCTACAATGTGAAGTCACAGTCTGGTGTCATCAGAGAGGTGTAGATGGGTGGCGGAGGTGAGGAGGGTTTGGCACCCTTTGTCTTCCCTCCTTTGCCTCTACTTTCCCCTACTGGATCTGCCCTCTTCCCTCCCCCCACATCCTCTCCTGGCTCCAACCCAAATTTCCCCTTCCAGAAAATTCCCCAATTTTCCCTCTCAGATCTGTCCCGAGTTTTCCCTCTCAGAGGTGTCACTATTGTCCTCTTCTGGCTCCAACCCCAGTTTCCCCTCCCCTAGGGTGCCACCTTTTTTTCAAGTAAAACCTGAACAATTTAGTGGCGCACAACAACATTTTTTTATTGATAACTCTGTGGACTCTGATGTAAAGGAGAACTATGATGTAAGGGGATTTCTGCTCACCAATCCTCCTACTTACATCAGAGTTCCCAGGATTCCCCCTTAAATATAGGTTCCCAAAGCCACCCTTACATCAGATTCCACAGGGCACCCCTTACATCTGAGTCCCTCTTACCTTAGTGTACTCACTCGCTAGGAGGCAGGAAAGAGAATGGAGGGAGGGGGAGATTTCAGTCACAGACATTGGATTGTGAGCTCACTCACCCGAGGATGGAGGCTCAGGCATCCTACCCTCCCCAGTCTGTTCCTCGTTTCCCTTCCGAGACCTGTTACCTGTTCCTGGCTCCTTTTCCCAGTCGTTTCCTAAATTCTTCTACTGGACCTGTGCCCTATTTCTAGTTCTACCCTTTGCCCTGCCCATTCTCTGCGGCCAATTGCTCCTCCTGGCTCCTTCTCCTCCCAGGTGTTTCCCTAATTTCTGCGACCACCCCTAGTCTGCTCCTGGTTCCACCTCCTAGGTCCGTCCCCAATTCCTGGCCTTGCTCTTCAGGTCTGTATCTTGTTCTCCCTCTAGACCCCTCCCCATTCTCTGTGGCCAATTGCTCCTCCTGGCTCCTTTTCCTCCCAGGTGTTTCCCTAATTCCTGGCTCCACCCCTAGTCTGCTCCTGCTTCCACCTCCTAGGTCCGTCCCCAATTCCTGGCCTTGCTCTTCTGGTCTGTATCTTGTTCTCCCTCTAGACCCCTCCCCATTCTCTGTGGCCAATTGCTCCTCCTGGCTCCTTCTCCTCCCAGGTGTTTCCCTAATTCCTGGCTCCATCCCTAGTCTGCTCCTGGTTCCACCTCCTAGGTCTGTCTCCGCTTCCTGGCTTTCCTAGTCTAGTCTGTACCTGGTTCTCCCTCTAGACCCCTCCCCATTCTCTGCGGCCAATTGCTCCTCCTGGCTCCTTTTCCTCCCAGGTGTTTCCCTAATTCCTGGCTCCACCCCTAGTCTGCTCCTGGTTCCACCTCCTAGGTCCGTCCCCAATTCCTGGCCTTGCTCTTCTGGTCTGTATCTTGTTCTCCCTCTAGACCCCTCCCCATTCTCTGTGGCCAATTGCTCCTCCTGGCTCCTTTTCCTCCCAGGTGTTTTCCTAATTCCTGGCTCCACCCCTAGTCTGCTCCTGGTTCCACCTCCTAGGTATGTCCCCGATTCCTGGCTTTCCACGTCTGGTCTGTATCTGGTTCTCCCTCTAGACCCCTCCCCATTCTCTGTGGCCATCTTCTCCTTCTGGCTCCTTCTCCTCCCAGGCGTTTCCCTAATTTCTGGCTCCACCCCTAGTCTGCTCCTGGTTCCACCTCCTAGGTCTCTCTCTGCTTCCTGGCTTTCCTTGTCTAGTCTGTATCTGTTTCTCCTTCTAGACCCCTCCCTATTCTCTGCAGCCAATTTCTCCTTCTGGCTCTTTCTCCTCCTAGGTGTTTCCCTAATTCCTGGCTCCACCCCTAGTCTGCTCCTGGTTCCACCTCGGAGGTATGTCCCCAATTCATGGACTTCCTTTTCTAGTCTGCTCCTGGTTCCACCTCCTAGGTCTGTCTCTGCTTCCTGCTTTTCCTCGTCTAGTCTGTATCTGGTTCTCCCTCTAGAACCCTCCCTATTCTCTGCGGCCAAGTTCTCCTTCTGGCTCCTTCTCCTCCCAGGTGTTTCCCTAATTCCTGGCTCCACCCCTAGTCTGCTCCTGGTTCCACCTCGGAGGTATGTCCCCAATTCATGGACTTCCTTTTCTAGTCTGCTCCTGATTCCACCTCCTAGGTCTGTCTCTGCTTCCTGCTTTTCCTCGTCTAGTCTGTATCTGGTTCTCCCTCTAGAACCCTCCCTATTCTCTGCGGCCAAGTTCTCCTTCTGGCTCCTTCTCCTCCCAGGTGTTTCCCTAATTCCTGGCTCCACCCCTAGTCTGCTCCTGGTTCCACCTCGGAGGTATGTCCCCAATTCATGGACTTCCTTTTCTAGTCTGCTCCTGATTCCACCTCCTAGGTCTGTCTCTGCTTCCTGCTTTTCCTCGTCTAGTCTGTATCTGGTTCTCCCTCTAGAACCCTCCCTATTCTCTGCGGCCAAGTTCTCCTTCTGGCTCCTTCTCCTCCCAGGTGTTTCCCTAATTCCTGGCTCCACCCCTAGTCTGCTCCCGGTTCCACCTCCGAGGTCTGTCTCCGCTTCCTGGCTTTCCTAGTCTAGTCTGTATCTGGTTCTCCCTGTAGACCCCTCCCCATTCTCTGCAGCCAATTTCTCCTTCTGGCTCTTTCTCCTACCAGGTGTTTCCCTAATTTCTGGCTCCACCCCCTAGCCTGCTCCTGGTTCCACCTCCGAGGTCTGTCCCCAATTCCTGGCCTTCCTCTTCTAGTCTGTATCTGGTTCTCCCTCTAGACCCCTCCCCATTCTCTGCAGCCATCTTCTCCTTCTGGCTCTTTCTCCTCCCAGGTGTTTCCCTAATTCCTGACTCCACCCCTAGTCTGCTCCTAGTTCCACCTCCGAGGTCTGTCCCCAATTGTATCTGTTTTTTTCTCCAGACCCTTCACCACATTTCCTCTTCTAGGTTTTCAGTGTTTATAGCAGACCTGAGCAAGTTGCAGCCCCATCCAGCCCTTTGGCTTTCCCTATGAGGCCCTCCATATCTCCACTGACACAGGTTCAGAGAGGCACTCTGACATCCATTACTCCCCGTGTCCTCTATATATCATTATTACACCAGATCCGGTTATAAGATCCGGTCCATACATTACTCCCCATGTCCTCTATATATTATTATTACACCAGATCCGGTTATAATATCCGGTCCATACATTACTCCCCATGTCCTCTATAGATTATTATTACACCAGATCCGGTTATGAGATCCGGTCCATACATTACTCCCCGTGTCCTCTATAAATTATTATTACACCTTGGCCATGATGTCATCTCTGATCCGTTATAAGATCCGGTCCATACATTACTCCCCGTATCCTCTATATATTATTATTACACCTCGGCCATGATGTCATCTCTGATCCGTTATAAGATCCGGTCCATACATTACTCCCCGTGTCCTCTATATATTATTATTACACCTCGGCCATGATGTCATCTCTGATCCGTTATAAGATCCGGTCCACACATTAATCCCCGTGTCCTCTATAGATTATTATTACACCTCGGCCATGATGTCATCTCTGATCCGTTATAAGATCCGGTCCATACATTACTCCCCATGTCCTCTATATATATTATTATTACACCTCGGCCATGATGTCATCTCTGATCCGTTATAAGATCCGGTCCATACATTACTCCCCATGTCCTCTATATATTATTATTACACCTCAGCCATGATGTCATCTCTGATCCGTTATAAGATCCGGTCCATACATTACTCCCCGTGTCCTCTATAGATTATTATTACACCTCGGCCATGATGTCATCTCTGATCCGTTATAAGATCCGGTCCATACATTACACCCCGTATCCTCTATAGATTATTATTACACCTCGGCCATGATGTCATCTCTAATCCGTTATAAGATCCGGTCCATACATTACTCCCCGTATCCTCTATATATATTATTATTACACCTCAGCCATGATGTCATCTCTAATCCGTTATAAGATCCGGTCCATACATTACTCCCCGTATCCTCTATATATATTATTATTACACCTCAGCCATGATGTCATCTCTGATCCGTTATAAGATCCGGTCCATACAGTGTCCTCTATAGATTATTATTACACCTCAGCCATGATGTCATCTCTGATCCTTTATAAGATCCGGTCCATACATTACTCCCCATGTCCTCTATAGATTATTATTACACCTGGGCCATGATGTCATCTCTGATCCGTTATAAGATCCGGTCCATACATTACTCCCCGTGTCCTCTATATATAATATTATTACACCTCGGCCATGATGTCATCTCTGATCCGTTATAAGATCCGGTCCATACATTACTCCCCGTATCCTCTATATATAATATTATTACACCTCAGCCATGATGTCATCTCTGATCCATTATATGATCCGGTCCATACATTACTCCCCATGTCCTCTATAGATTATTATTATACCTCAGCCATGATGTCATCTCTGATCCGTTATAAGATCCGGTCCATACATTACTCCCCGTGTCCTCTATATATAATATTATTACACCTCAGCCATGATGTCATCTCTGATCCATTATATGATCCGGTCCATACATTACTCCCCATGTCCTCTATAGATTATTATTACACCTCAGCCATGATGTCATCTCTGATCCGTTATAAGATCCGGTCCATACATTACTCCCCATGTCCTCTATATATAATATTATTACACCTCAGCCATGATGTCATCTCTGATCCGTTATAAGATCCGGTCCATACATTACTCCCTGTGTCCTCTATATATTATTATTACACCTCGGCCATGATGTCATCTCTGATCCGTTATAAGATCCGGTCCATACATTACTCCCCATGTCCTCTATAGATTATTATTACACCTCAGCCATGATATCATCTCTGATCCATTATAAGATCCGGTCCATACATTACTCCCCGTATCCTCTATATATAATATTATTACACCTCAGCCATGATGTCATTTCTGATCCGTTATAAGATCCGGTCCATACATTACTCCCCGTATCCTCTATATATAATATTATTACACCTCAGCCATGATATCATCTCTGATCCGTTATAAGATCCGGTCCATACATTACTCCCCATGTCCTCTATAGATTATTATTACACCTCAGCCATGATGTCATCTCTGATCCGTTATAAGATCCGGTCCATACATTACTCCCCGTGTCCTCTATATATATTATTATTACACCTCGGCCATGATGTCATCTCTGATCCGTTATAAGATCCGGTCCATACATTACTCCCCGTATTCTCTATATATAATATTATTACACCTCAGCCATGATGTCATCTCTGATCCGTTATAAGATCCGGTCCATACATTACTCCCCGTATTCTCTATATATAATATTATTACACCTCGGCCATGATGTCATCTCTGATCCATTATAAGATCCGGTCCATACATTACTCCCCGTGTCCTCTATAGATTATTATTACACCTCAGCCATGATGTCATCTCTGATCCGTTATAAGATCCGGTCCATACATTACTCCCCGTGTCCTCTATATATAATATTATTACACCTCGGCCATGATGACATTTCTGATCCATTATAAGATCCGCTCCATACATTACTCCCCGTGTCCTCTATAGATTATTATTACACCTCAGCCATGATGTCATCTCTGATCCGTTATAAGATCCGGTCCATACATTACTCCCCGTATCCTCTATATATAATATTATTACACCTCAGCCATGATGTCATCTCTGATCCGTTATAAGATCCGGTCCATACATTACTCCCTGTGTCCTCTATAGATTATTATTACACCTCAGCCATGATGTCATCTCTGATCCTTTATAAGATCCGGTCCATACATTACTCCCCGTGTCCTCTATATATATTATTATTACACCTCGGCCATGATGTCATCTCTGATCCGTTATAAGATCCGGTCCATACATTACTCCCTGTGTCCTCTATAGATTATTATTACACCTCAGCCATGATGTCATCTCTGATCCGTTATAAGATCCGGTCCATACATTACTCCCCGTATCCTCTATATATAATATTATTACACCTCAGCCATGATGTCATCTCTGATCCGTTATAAGATCCGGTCCATACATTACTCCCTGTGTCCTCTATATATTATTATTACACCTCGGCCATGATGTCATCTCTGATCCGTTATAAGATCCGGTCCATACATTACTCCCCGTGTCCTCTATAGATTATTATTACACCTCGGCCATGATGTCATCTCTGATCCGTTATAAGATCCGGTCCATACATTACTCCCCGTGTCCTCTATATATAATATTATTACACCTCGGCCATGATGTCATCTCTGATCCGTTATAAGATCCGGTCCATACATTACTCCCTGTGTCCTCTATAGATTATTATTACACCTCAGCCATGATGTCATCTCTGATCCGTTATAAGATCCGCTCCATACATTACTCCCCGTGTCCTCTATAGATTATTATTACACCTCGGCCATGATGTCATCTCTGATCCGTTATAAGATCCGGTCCATACATTACTCCCCGTGTCCTCTATATATAATATTATTACACCTCGGCCATGATGTCATCTCTGATCCGTTATAAGATCCGGTCCATACATTACTCCCCGTGTCCTCTATATATTATTATTACACCTCGGCCATGATGTCATCTCTGATCCTTTATAAGATCCGGTCCATACATTACTCCCCGTGTCCTCTATATATTATTATTACACATCGGCCATGATGTCATCTCTGATCCATTATAAGATCCGGTCCATACATTACTCCCCATGTCCTCCATAGATTATTATTACACCTCGGCCATGATGTCATCTCTGATCCTTTATAAGATCCGGTCCATACATTACTCCACGTGTCCTCTATAGATTATTATTACACCTCTGCCATGATGTCATCTCTGATCCTTTATAAGATCCGGTCCATACATTACTCCCCGTGTCCTCTATATATTATTATTACACCTCGGCCATGATATCATCTCTGATCCATTATAAGATCCGGTCCATACATTACTCCCCGTGTCCTCTATAGATTATTATTACACCTCAGCCATGATGTCATCTCTGATCCTTTATAAGATCCGGTCCATACATTACTCCCCGTGTCCTCTATATATATTATTATTACACCTCAGCCATGATGTCATCTCTGATCCTTTATAAGATCCGGTCCATACATTACTCCCTGTGTCCTCTATAGATTATTATTACACCTCAGCCATGATGTCATCTCTGATCCGTTATAAGATCCGGCCCATACATTACTCCCCGTGTCCTCTATATATAATATTATTACACCTCAGCCATGATGTCATCTCTGATCCGTTATAAGATCCGGTCCATACATTACTCCCCGTGTCCTCTATATATTATTATTACACCTCAGCCATGATGTCATCTCTGATCCGTTATAAGATCCGGTCCATACATTACTCCCCGTGTCCTCTATATATAATATTATTACTCCTGGGCCATGATGTCATCTCTGATCCGTTATAAGATCCGGTCCATACATTACTCCCCGTGTCCTCTATATATAATATTATTATACCTCAGCCATGAAGTCATCTCTGATCCGTTATAAGATCCGGTCCATACATTACTCCCCGTGTCCTCTATATATAATATTATTACACCTCAGCCATGATGTCATCTCTGATCCATTATAAGATCCGGTCCATACATTACTCCCCGTGTCCTCTATATATATTATTATTACACCTCAGCCATGATGTCATCTCTGATCCTTTATAAGATCCGGTCCATACATTACTCCCCGTGTCCTCTATATATAATATTATTACACCTCAGCCATGATGTCATCTCTGATCCTTTATAAGATCCGGTCCATACATTACTCCCCGTGTCCTCTATAGATTATTATTACACCTCAGCCATGATGTCATCTCTGATCCTTTATAAGATCCGGTCCATACATTACTCCCCATGTCCTCTATATATTATTATTACACCTCGGCCATGATGTCATCTCTGATCCGGTTATAAGATCCGGTCCATACATTACTCCCCATGTCCTCTATATATAATATTATTACACCTCAGCCATGATGTCATCTCTGATCCGTTATAAGATCCGGTCCATACATTACTCCCCATGTCCTCTATAGATTATTATTACACCTCAGCCATGATGTCATCTCTGATCCGGTTATAAGATCCGGTCCATACATTACTCCCCGTGTCCTCTATATATAATATTATTACACCTCAGCCATGATGTCATCTCTGATCCGTTATAAGATCCGGTCCATACATTACTCCCCGTGTCCTCTATAGATTATTATTACACCTCAGCCATGATGTCATCTCTGATCCTTTATAAGATCCGGCCCATACATTACTCCCCATGTCCTCTATAGATTATTATTACACCTCGGCCATGATGTCATCTCTGATCCGTTATAAGATCCGCTCCATACATTACTCCCCGTGTCCTCTATAGATTATTATTACACCTCAGCCATGATGTCATCTCTGATCCTTTATAAGATCCGGTCCATACATTACTCCCCATGTCCTCTATATATATTATTATTACACCTCAGCCATGATGTCATCTCTGATCCTTTATAAGATCCGGTCCATACATTACTCCCCGTGTCCTCTATAGATTATTATTACACCTCGGCCATGATGTCATCTCTTGGTGTCTCCTTTATATTATTAAGCGTTGGTTATGACGTCACCTCTTTGTATCTCCTCCAGGAACTGGTGTGCGTACATCGTGACCCGGACCGTCACCTGCATGGTAGAAGATGGAGTTGAGACTTATGTGAAGCCGGAGTACCAGCCGTGTGCGTGGGGGCAGCTACAATGTCTGCGCACTGTCATGTGAGTATCATTCATAGATTGTGAGCTCTGAGGGTCAGAAATCTGTATTTGTATTGGGAATGCAAGAAAAGCTTCCAGTCCTTTCTGTTCTCTGTATATTTGATGATGCTATTACAGGTGGGATTCCATAGCTGAACTGCCCTTACATGGAGGGCTCTGTATGACACTGGGATAGTCTCGGCTTATAACTGGGTTGATGGTGTCACTGGGATTGTCCCTTTACATGGAGGGCTCTGTATGATACTGGGATATTCTCGGCTTATAACTGGGTTGATGGTGTCACTGGGATTGGCACTTTACATGGAGGGCTCTGTATGATACTGGGATAGTCTCAGCTTATAACTGGGTTGATGGTGTCACTGGGATTGGCCCTTACATGGAGGGCTCTGTATGATACTGGGATAGTCTCGGCTCATAACTGGGCTGATGGTGTCACTGGGATTGGCCCTTTACATGGAGGGCTCTGTATGATACTGGGATAGTCTCAGCTTATAACTGGGTTGATGGTGTCCCTGGGATTGGCCCTTTACATGGAGGGCTCTGTATGATACTGGGATAGTCTCGGCTTATAACTGGGCTGATGGTGTCACTGGGATTGGCCCTTTACATGGAGGGCTCTGTATGATACTGGGATAGTCTTGGTTTATAACTGGGTTGATGGTGTCACTGGGATTGGCCCTTTACATGGAGGGCTCTGTATTACACTGGGATAGTCTCGGCTTATAACTGGGTTGATGGTGTCCCTGGGATTGGCCCTTTACATGGAGGGCTCTGTATGATACTGGGATAGTCTCGGCTTATAACTGGGCTGATGGTGTCACTGGGATTGGCCCTTTACATGGAGGGCTCTGTATGATACTGGGATAGTCTTGGTTTATAACTGGGTTAATGGTGTCACTGGGATTGGCCCTTTACATGGAGGGCTCTGTATTACACTGGGATAGTCTCGGCTTATAACTGGATTGATGGTGTCACTGGGATTGGCCCTTTATATGGAGGGCTCTGTATGACACTGGGATAGTCTCGGCTTATAACTGGGTTGATGGTGTCCCTGGGATTGGCCCTTTTTATGGAGGGCTCTGTATTACACTGGGATAGTCTCGGTTTATAACTGGATTGATGGTGTCACTTGGATTGGCCCTTTATATGGAGGGCTCTGTATGATACTGGGATAGTCTTGGCTTATAACTGGGTTGATGGTGTCACTGGGATTGGCCCTTTATATGGAGGGCTCTGTATGATACTGGGATAGTCTTGGCTTATAACTGGGTTGATGGTGTCACTGGGATTGGCCCTTTATATGGAGGGGTCTGTATGATACTGGGATAGTCTCGGCTTATAACTGGGTTGATGGTGTCACTGGGATTGGCCCTTTACATGGAGGGCTCTGTATGATACTGGGATAGTATCAGCTTATAACTGGATTGATGGTGTCACTGGGATTGGCCCTTTATATGGAGGGCTCTGTATGATACTGGGATAGTCTCGGCTTATAACTGGGTTGATGGTGTCACTGGGATTGGCCCTTTACATGGAGGGCTCTGTATGATACTGGGATAGTCTTGGTTTATAACTGGGTTGATGGTGTCCCTGGGATTGGCCCTTTTTATGGAGGGCTCTGTATTACACTGGGATAGTCTCGGCTTATAACTGGGTTGATGGTGTCCCTGGGATTGGCCCTTTACATAGAGGGCTCTGTATGACACTGGGATAGTCTCGGCTTATAACTGGGTTGATGGTGTCACTGGGATTGGCCCTTTACATGGAGGGCTCTGTATGATACTGGGATAGTCTCGGCTTATAACTGGGTTGATGGTGTCCCTGGGATTGGCCCTTTACATGGAGGGCTCTGTATGATGCTGGGATCCACTATGGACACCCCATAGCTCACACATTGTATATGGGGTCACCCTAAGACATCCCATCCCACTATGGAAACCCCATAGCTCACACATTGTATATGGGGTCACCCTAAGACATCCCATCCCACTATGGAAACCCCATAGCTCACACATTGTAGATGGGGTCACCCTAAGACATCCTGTACCACTATGGACACCCCATAGCTCACACATTGTATATGGGGTCACCCTAAGACATCCCATCCCACTCCCATCCCCCTATGGACACCCCTATAGATCACACATTGTAGATGGGATCACCCTAAAACACCCTGTCCCACTATGGACCCCCCACAGATCACACATTGTAGATGGGATCACCATAAGACACCCTGTCCCACTATGGACCCCCCACAGATCACACATTGGAGATGGGATCACCCTAAGACATCCCATCCCACACTAGGGTAGATGTTACACACTAGACACCCCACAGGTATCACCCTACCCTACAGAATCCCACTGGGGTAGATGTTACACAATAGACACCCCACAGGTATCACCCTACCCTACAGAATCCCACTAGGGTAGATGTTACACCCTAGACACCCCACAGGTATCACCCTACCCTACAGAATCCCACTGGGGTAGATGTTACACACTAGACACCCCCCAGGTATCACCCTGTCCCACAGA
>BLSH010426422.1:57565-77936 GCA_018402905.1 Glandirana rugosa
CAAGAAGGGAAGTCCCCTAGGGAAGAACCTGCACACAGCCCTCCAGCATAGGCCCCTCCCCTGAAGGGAAGAACCTGCACACAGCCCTCCAGGATAGGCCCCTCCCCTGAAGGGAAGAACTCACAAACAACCCTCCAGCATAGGCTTCTCCCCCAATGGGAAGAACCCGTATGCAGCTCACAGTGTGCATTGAAATCAGAGTATATAGCTACATAGTTGGTGAGGCTGAAAAAAGTCCAACCTATGTGTGCGCTCTTATGTCAGTATTACATTGTATGTCCCTCAATGTTGTGGTCCCTTAGGTGCCCATCTAGTAGTTTTTTTTGAAATTATCGATGCTCCCAGCAGAAACCACTGCTTGTGGAAGAGAATTCCACATCCTCACTGCTTTTACCGTAAAGAACCCTCTACACAGTTTGAGGTTAAACCGCCTTTCCTCCATTTTTAATGAATGACCGCGTGTCTTTTTATATTCCCTTGCGCAGAATAGCTTTATCCCTATTTTAGGGTCACCAGTGCAGTATTTGTACATTGAAATCATCTCCCCTCTCATCATCTCTTCTCCAGAGAGAATAAGTTCAGTGCTTGGAATCTTTCCTCATAACTGAGCTCCTCCAATCCCTTAATCAGACTAAGCCATTCAGTACATTTTCTGTTTTGGACACTGCTTTAAACATTGACTTACCTCCTTAGACCCAGCCTACTCTGACACTATGGTCACCTGCTGACTTGGCACCATCCACAGGCAGCTTAACTCTTCAATAAGTTGAGTCCAGAACAATTTTAATTAATTGCAGTGCAGAGGATTCCCAGTCTTCAGAAGTGTAAGAAGACAATGACTTTCCTGAGCCCTGTCTCTGAGTAGAAGAAGCGCACTGAGGGAACGGTGAGGGACAAGGACTGAACTAATTGGCACTAAACAGGAGGGGAGGACAGAGGGAGACACCAGCTCACATAAGTAAACAAGTTGTAGTGGCCATAAACCACCACTAGATGTCAGCGTACATTAGAACAATAGTAACTGGATGCAGTTCAATACAATGTAGCACTGCCCCCTTCAGGGTGGCTGAATGAATCGATTCCCCCTTGGATCTCCTCACCACCCCTGACACTCTGGGTTCAACCATATTGCAAGAATTTATAACCAATAACTCAATATTAGTAAGGGAGACCACAACACAGGCAGAATTAGAAAGGTTTAGTCCGAATTCTTCACATAAGTAATCAACCGGAGGGTTCTGGGGAACAAAAGGAAGTCATTGGTTGATGTCTACCGAAATTTGGACAAATGAGATATTACAATAAATCCTGACCTTGAACCGACGACCCAGAAGTTGGGTTGCCACTTCTTCTTCAAGTCAAACCCGAACACTTTAGCGGCGCACGGCAATTTTTTTTATAGAATAAACGATACATATATTTTGCAATGAAATAACATTTCTAATCATAGGAAGTTAATCACAAGAGTCCCCCTTTACATCAGATTCCACAGAGTCCCCCTTTACATCAGATTCCACAGAGTTCCCCTTTACATCAGATTCCACAGAGTTCCCCTTTACATCAGATTCTACAGAGTTCCCCTTTACATCAGATTCTACAGAGTTCCCCTTTACATCAGATTCTACAGAGTTCCCCTTTTACATCAGATTCCACAGAGTTCCCCTTTACATCAGATTCTACAGAGTTCCCCTTTTACATCAGATTCTACAGAGTTCCCCTTTTACATCTGATCTCGCAGAGTTCCCCTTTTTCATCTGAACTTGCAGCCTGCAACCTGCGGGAGCTTCGTTCTGAGGTAAGTATTTCATAATGAGCTAGTATGCGGTGTTTTTTCCTTCGGTAGACAACCACTTTAAGCAATGTACACCTCACCTTGGTCCCATATTGTTGTGGGGTGGATCCTCACCTCTGTCCCGTATTGTGGTTGGGTGGGTCCCCACCTCAGTCCTGTATTGTGGTTGAGCAGATCCTCACCTCAGTCCCATATTGTTGTGGAGAGGATCCTCACCTTGGTCCAGTATTGTGGTTGGGTGGATCCTCATCTCTGTCCCGTATTGTGGTTGGGTGGGTCCTCTGCTCAGTCCTGTATTGTGGTTGGGCAGATCCTCACCTCAATCCCATATTGTGGTGGGGTGGATGCTCACCTCAGTCCCATATTGTTGTTGGGTGGATCCTCACCTCTGTCCCGTATTGTGGTTGGGTGGGTCCCCACCTCAGTCCTGTATTGTGGTGGGGTGGATACTCACCTCAGTCTCATATTGTGGTGGGGTGGATGCTCACCTCAGTCCCATATTGTGGTGGGGTGGATGCTCACCTCAGTCCCATATTGTGGTTGGGTGGATCCTCACCTCAGTCCCATATTGTTGTTGGGTGGATCCTCACCTCTGTCCCGTATTGTGGTTGGGTGGGTCCCCACCTCAGTCCTGTATTGTGGTTGAGCAGATCCTCAACTCAGTCCCATATTGTAGTGGAGAGGATCCTCACCTTGGTCCAGTATTGTGGTTGGGTGGATGCTCATCTCTGTCCCGTATTGTGGGTGGGTGGGTCCTCTGCTCAGTCCTGTATTGTGGTTGGGTGGGTCCACACCTCGGTCCCATATTGTGGTTGGGTGGGTTCTCACCTCAGTCCCGTATTGTTGTTGGGTGGGTCCTCCTCTCAGTGCGGTATTGTGGTTGGGTAGATCCTCACCTTGGTCCCATATTGTTGTGGGGTGGATCCTCACCTCTGTACTGTATTGTGGTTGGGTGGGTCCCCACCTCAGTCCTGTATTGTGGTTGAGCAGATCCTCACCTCAGTCCCATATTGTAGTGGAGAGGTTCCTCACCTTGGTCCAGTATTGTGGTTGGGTGGATCCTCATCTCTGTCCCGTATTGTGGTTGGGTGGGTCCTCTGCTCAGTCCTGTATTGTGGTTGGGTGGGTCCACACCTCAGTCCCATATTGTGGTTGGGTCGGTTCTCACCTGAGTCTCGTATTGTTGTTGGGTGGGTCCTCCCCTCAGTCCGGTATTGTGGTTGGGTAGATCCTCACCTTGGTCCCATATTGTTGTGGGGTGGATCCTCACCTCTGTCCCGTATTGTGGTTGGGTGGGTCCCCACCTCAGTCCTGTATTGTGGTTGAGCAGATCCTCACCTCAGTCCCATATTGTTGTGGAGAGGATCCTCACCTCTGTCCCGTATTGTGGTTGGGTGGGTCCCCACCTCAGTCCTGTATTGTGGTTGAGCAGATCCTCACCTCAGTCCCATATTGTAGTGGAGAGGATCCTTACCTTGGTCCAGTATTGTGGTTGGGTGGATCCTCATCTCTGTCCCGTATTGTGGTTGGGTGGGTCCTCTGCTCAGTCCTGTATTGTGGTTGAGCAGATCCTCACCTCAGTCCTTTATTGTGGTTGAGCAGATCCTCACCTCAGTCCCATATTGTGGTGGGGTGGATACTCACCTCAGTCCCATATTGTGGTTGGGTGGATCCTCACCTCAGTCCCATATTGTGGTTGGGTGGATCCTCACCTCAGTCCCATATTGTGGTTGGGTGGATCCTCACCTCGGTCCTGCTTAATCTAAAAATGAAACTTCTCCTCTGCTCTGTTTCTCTTTGATTTCTAATTTTCTTTGTTTTCTCATTCTCTGTACCAATTACTGTCTGTTTCTGTCTCACCCTTTGCAGCATCTCTTGGGGTCTATCTTCTCCTCTTGTGGGTCCCCGAACCTTCTCTCAGGTATTGCAGAGGTCTGGTAGTAGTGGATATTTCTATTGTGTGTTGTGTAACCAATCCCATGAGTTTTCCTCGATAAGCCTCTAACATCTGATTTTTCTGCACCTTCTTTCAGGCCAAGCGGACTCCGAGAAAGTGAAGCAGCTGGAGGACAAGGTCCAGCGCCTGACCAAGGAGCTCCAGACAATGCAGTCTACACTACAAGGAATGAATGAGAAGTTCCAGTCTGAGATTCGGCTGACCGTTCAGAACGTGTTAAATGGCAAACAGCCAGCAGATTCTGCCACGGGCCAGTCGGACATGTCCGAGAAACTTAACGACATTCAGACTCTTCTAACCAACCTGGACAAAAAGGTGAAGGACCACGACCAAGAGCTGGGCAACCTCAACAATGCAAACAACAAGCCCCATGGCGGCCCAGAAGTTGTAGTGGGCCAAAAACTGACAGACCTGAAGGGGGACATTTTACAGGAAGTAGAGAAGAGGATGCAGCAATCTTGTTCTGCTTGCCTGGCAGGAGTGGACGGCTTCCGAAACCAGCAGAACGAGGACAGAGATCGCATTAGAGGACTAGAGAAATTCATCAATTCAGTGGACCAGCGTAACAGGGACATTGTGCAGAACATTCAGACACGCATGGTGGAGTTGACTGCACGTGTGCCCAAGGACTGCTGCTCGGAAGTCACTGATCTCCGCAGAAGAGTGACCGAGGCCGAGAAGAAAGCAGACACCTTATCTGGCTCTGTTGTTGCGCTGACTGTGCGACTGGACCGTGAATTGGGTGAAAACAACAACAATGCCATCAACAAAGTCGACAACCGTCTGTCAGATATTGAAGGCAGAATGAATACTACAAAACACACTCTGGAGGAACATTACTACCACTATCGCGATGAGATGCAGAACTTCTTCCAGGACGAGATCAAGAAACTGAGAGATGAACTGAAGAATCGCATCAATGGCAACGACTTCAAAATTACCCTTCTCCTAACTGAGCTCGGGAACAGCTCCGGATTCCGAGACCTGATGGACCAAAGGATAACGGTCCTGACCGACGACATTGACTCTCTCAGGGATCAGGTGGACAAGAACGAAGACCAACTTAATAAAGTGGTTGAAGATTTGGACGGCATGAGGAACCAGGTGACTGACACCATGGAAAGCTGCAGCAATCAATGTAACAGTCATGGTTCAGACATGACTAAATTATATGAAGATTTAGACAAGAGGATAAAGGATCACGAAGATCAGATCCACAATGTCCACTCTGATGTAACCAACCTCCGAATATCTGGAAGCTCCATGCAGGATACATTGATGGACCTGGACGGTGAGATGACCCATGTGAAAATGACGGTGGACTCCAGTGGAGAGACTTTCCGTAAGTCATTGTCTGATATCAGAGATGCACAGGATAGGTTTACATCCACCATCTTATCCGACCTGGATAGGTTTGATCTGGACATTGCTCAGTACCAGAATGACACCAATGGAAAAATACTGGATATGGAAAATGACATTAAACGCCTGAGAAAGATGATTGAGTTTGACTACAAGAGCTGTGGTCAGGTGTGCTCCAACCTGCAGGAGGAGGTGGGCAAATTAAAGGAGCAGGTGGGCGAGTGTACAGACACCTGCCAGTTTCTGAAGAAACCAGAGGATGAAAGTGGCTCCAACAAACGACTTGACGGCTTTGAGGTCTTTGGTGGAAGTAATAGCAGAGACCTGAAGAACCTACAAGGCGAAGTGTCCAACATCATTGTGACCTTCACTTCCCTGAATGACAGCGTCAAAGACCTCCAGGAGAGCATAGGACGACAGCAGACTGACATCCATGACCTGTCAACCACCAAACACAAGCTCATTTCTGAGATCAATAAAATTCAGGAGGAGGTGACAGAACACATCAAGGACAATGCCGAAAAGTTTGACCTGTTTCAAAAAGAGATCCATAGATATGGAAGCACAGTGATGGAGGAAACCCAGGAGTGCAGGAGGTCTTCCAGCGGCTTGGAGGAGAGAGTTTCCAAGCTGGAGAACATCTGTGTGAAGCTGGATTCTGTCTCTGGAAGCCTCCACAAAATCAAGGAGAACCTGAACAAACACGTGTCGGGCCTGTGGAACTGTGTGCAGGAGGTGAACAGCACCCTCCGCACTCATAGCGCCTGGTTTGATAAGCTCCATAACAGCCAACTCAATGGAATCAACCGAAGAATCAACAGCCTGAACTCCTCCATGATTCTTATGTCTTCTGAGTGGCAGAACTTCACTCTTCAGGACTTCATGGGTAAGGACTACCCTGTGTTGGGTATTGGAGGGTAAGGGGATGTTCATCCAGATTCGGGGCAAACTTAGCAAATTCTTGTTCCTAGCTTGGCCCTATGCTGATGATGCACCCCGTTACCAAGTGAAGACGTAGATTAGACACAGATAGCGATAATCCATGACAACAAACTTGGACAGAAAGTTTGAGAATTAGGAAATATCTATGGGGTTGGGGTTAGACATCTACGCTGCCCTGCTGTACTACTGAAGGGCCCATCCACCCAAAGATGAAACTTCTGTTGGATTTAGCAGTGGTCAGATATCTACTCTCGGGGTCACAGGTCGGCAAGGAAGCCATTACAAGGGGCTCCCACCATCCCTGCTGGATTTTTTTAATTCTAAGGTTGGTTGGAAAAGCAAATATCTAGGGTGGGCAGGAACTATGGTGGAGGGGCTCTCACCACTACTTTGAGTAAGAGATAGAAGAAGGTAACAGTTGACTCGGGCCATCAGAGTATCTTGTGGGTAACCTGACCCGCTATCACATCTTGTACCAAAATTAATTCTGTAGTCAGGAGTTTTCTAAATATCAATATTTAATACATACCTCAAATCTTACCTCTTCCTACCTTCTCATTATCATAGGACCTCCAGGCTTGCCAGGTCCTCCTGGCCCAATTGGGAAGACTGGGCCCCCTGGACCACAGGGGCCCCTTGGACCTCCTGGAAAAGATGGGGCAGTTGGAAAGCAAGGGCCTATAGGACCACCAGGTGAGATCAGTTCTTCTGGATACACAAATGAATACTGGAGCTACCACTTTAGGAGGCACTAAGAACTTTCATGGTACCATGAAATTCCTTAGTGCCTCTTAAATTTGTAGCTCCAGTGTCTCTGTTAATAGGACGAAGGTAAAATAACTATGTAAGTTTGTAGCGCATTTAACTGGATACACACATAAATAATATCCTATGATTGGATCTGTCCTGTTATCACCGGCCCAGGGAGGGGTTCAATTTTAGGGTTAGGGCTCGGCTGTCTGCCCTTCCATCTCCCCAGGCTGAACCCCTGGGGCTCCATTCTGCTCCTGCTCCGAGAACAACCCAGCCAGCTCTAGTACACAGACTATGGAGATACCTGACACCGCTCTTCCTGCTCATCTCCTCTGAGGGCAGTCTGGAGGCGGGGGTGGAGGCTGCGGAGCTCTGCCAGCCCTGGAGGAGCAATGACAGGAAATGTAGAGCATGGCCTGAAGTTAGGAAGGCAATGTTCATGCAGAACTCCATGTTTCATGTCTGTACTGTGATGAGGTGCAGAGGCAAGCACAGGGCTCCCCGCTGACATGCATAGGGCTCCCCACTGACACACACAGTGTCCCCCACTGACACACATAGTGTCCCCCAATAGCACACACAGGGTCCTAGGCCTTGTGGGTAAAACAGCCAGACTACAGGGATTAATACTGTTTTGACCCCCATAACAAGCCAGGGATTCATTCTATTCTTTACCTCCCCAATCTCATGAAATATATATTATCTCTTAGGGGTCATTTATTCATCGGCGGTCCTTGCCGTCCCTAGGAGAAGCAATCGGCAGTGGCTAGGAGGTGATATGTTGCCTCTTTGTTTCCCCATTTAACCCTCTGAAGTCCTCGCCAGCACCCCACGACCGTGTGCAATGCATTCTCCTGAATGGGTCATCATGGCCGGGGATGGTACTGGAATTCTCATTATACACTGCTGAGTCTCTATGAGATATAATGTGGATGACGTTATAACACTGCCTGTCAGAGCTTTAATTTGATATCCTGTTTTTTTTTTTTGTTTTAGGTCTGCGTGGGGAACAAGGTGAGACATTCCCATCAGATTTTATTCTGTGATCAGCCAGGGATTCAGAGGGAGAACTCCGACCGATTGTTCTGGCCTTGTATGAAGGTCTTTCTGGTCTGTGTATGGGCCGGTCCCCGGAGAGGTGGTTGGGTGCAATAGACATAAGACATCCATAGATCAGACAAGCAGATAAGTCCGTCTGGTATGACGCTTTCCTCCATCTTGAGTCCTTATGATCAGGGGTGCTGGACAGTCAGGTTGGTGGTCCCCAGTTAGGTTGGTTGGTTAGTTAGGCTGATGGTCCCCATTGAGGGGTGTGGTGAGGACCTGTCATTTCCCTTATCCCTAATGTATATTATCGGAGATATTTACATCACCCTGGGAGGTGCGGAGCTCTACATTGAGGGGTCTTTCAAGCTCAGCTGCTTATTTCATGTGAAAATACTCATTGTCATCTAAAGAAAAAGACTCATGGACCAAAGAGATTGCTGGAGGTCTTCTCCAGCCAGATAAGGAACCTGGAGAACATCTAAGTGAAATCTCTGAATTGTGAATCCTCTTTATATTAAAGAGCGTTGCAACTGGGAGTCATTATATAGAGGAAAGCTGTTTTATCACCCGCAATCTCTACACTTCTCTCAGGGGAAACCAACAGGACAAGGGTTAATAATACTGGGTAAAGTGTTAGATTAGTCTGGGGTTCCTGCAAGGTTATAGGGTAGAGAGAGTGTGGTGTCAAGGATTAGGGTAAGGCTAAGGTTAATTAGACCCAATGTGGGATTAGTGTAAAGTCTGAGATCAGATGATGGTTAGGGAAGGGCTAGAATAGGGTTAGGGGTTATGGAAGAGTTTGAGTAAGTTTAAAGTAGAGCTAAAGTAGGTTTAGGGTTAGAATAGGGTAAGGCTAGGATCTAGGGTAGAGTTTTGTTAAGGTATCAGTGGGGTTTACCATTCAGAGTTAGGGAAGAGTAGGATTAGGTTTAGCAGTTAGGATCTAGTTCAAAAGGGGTTGTGCAGGGTTAGAGTAGAAATTGAAAAAAGATAGGTGTTGGGGTGAAGTTAGAGTAGGTTTAGGTTTAGTAATTTGACCCTAGTTAAATAAGGGGTTGTGTAGGGTTAAAGTAGATTTTGAGAAGGGACAGGAGTTGGGGTAAAGTTAGAGTAGAGTTGGGGTTAGATTAGGGTAAGGCTAGGATCTAGGGTAGAGTTTTGTTAAGGTATCAGTGGGGTTTACAATTCAGAGTTAGGGTAGAGTAGGATTAGGTTTAGCAGTTAGGATCTAGTTCAAAAGGGGTTGTGTAGGGTTAGAGTAGAAATTGAAAAAAAATAGGTGTTGGGGTGAAGTTAGAGTAGGTTTAGGTTTAGTAATTAGACTCTAGTTAAATAAGGGGTTGTGTAGGGTTAAAGTAGATTGGTTAGAGTAGAAATTGAAAAAAGATAGGCGTTAGGGTGAAGTTAGAGTAGGATTAGGTTTAGTAATTTGACCCTAGTTAAATAAGGGGTTGTGTAGGGTTAAAGTAGATTTTGAGAAGGGGCAGGAGTTGGGGTAAAGTTAGAATAGAGTTGGGGTTAGATTAGGGTAAGGCTAGGATCTAGGGTAGAGTTTTGTTAAGGTATCAGTGGGGTTTACAATTCAGAGTTAGGGTAGAGTAGGATTAGGTTTAGCAGTTAGGATCTAGTTCAAAAGGGGTTGTGTAGGGTTAGAGTAGAAATTGAAAAAAAATAGGTGTTGGGGTGAAGTTAGAGTAGGTTTAGGTTTAGTAATTAGACTCTAGTTAAATAAGGGGTTGTGTAGGGTTAAAGTAGATTGGTTAGAGTAGAAATTGAAAAAAGATAGGCGTTAGGGTGAAGTTAGAGTAGGATTAGGTTTAGTAATTTGACCCTAGTTAAATAAGGGGTTGTGTAGGGTTAAAGTAGATTTTGAGAAGGGGCAGGAGTTGGGGTAAAGTTAGAATAGAGTTGGGGTTAGATTAGGGTAAGGCTAGGATCTAGGGTAGAGTTTTGTTAAGGTATCAGTGGGGTTTACAATTCAGAGTTAGGGTAGAGTAGGATTAGGTTTAGCAGTTAGGATCTAGTTCAAAAGGGGTTGTGTAGGGTTAGAGTAGAAATTGAAAAAAGATAGGAGTTGGGGTGAAGTTAGAGTAGAACTAGGTTTAGTAGTTAGGATCTAGTTAAATAAGGGGTTGTGTAAGGTTAGAGTAGAGCTGGAGAAGGGATATGAGTTGGGGTAAAGTTAGAGTAGAGTTGGGGTTAGATTAGAGTAAGGCTAGGAGTTTAGGTAGGGTTGTGTTAAGGTGTCAGCAAGGTTACCATTGAGAGTTAGAGTAAATTTAGAGTAGGACTAGGTTTAGTAGTTAGGATCTAGTTAAATAAGGGGTTGTGTAAGGTTAGAGTAGAGTTGGAGAAGGGATAGGAGTTGGGGTAAAGTTAGAGTAGGGTTAGGATAGGGATCGTTTTAGAAGCTAAGGTAGAAATAAAATTAAGGGTAGGTCTAGCTGTAAGGTAGAGGTAGGCCAGAACTAGAATATGGTTATTGTAGGGTTAGCCTAAGGTCTGGGGGTTAGGGTAAGCGTAGGAATAGGAGTTTAGGCTGAAGTGGGGTAGGGTTAGGATAGGCTTTGGAATAGGGTTAGGAGTTAAGGTGGAAGTGGGGTGGGGTAGGGTTTGGAGTTAAGGTAAGATTAGAATTAGGGTAGCGATAGGGTTATGTGTTATAGTAGAGCTAGGAAAGGGTTAAAGAAGCTTTGGGGGTTTAGGGCTCCTGCCATAATCCAGCTTCAGAAGGGATGACTTCTCTCATATTGGAAGGATCAGTATGCAGCCCTCATGATGATGAATGCACAGTGTACAGTACAACACCATGTGTGAGTTAGTGGGAGAATATATTGCACCCTACATAGAATAACATTGTTTGTATCTTCAGGTCCTATTGGACTCCCACCTGAGGTTCCTCAAATCTCCTTCTCTGCTGCTCTCACCATCCCAGTTGTGGAGGCTGGAACCATTCCATTTGATAAGATTTTGGTGAATGATGGACATGGCTATGATCCAGAAACAGGTGAGTGCAGACCTATGATGGTTAGTTAGTCACTATCCTCCGACTCTAAAGATGGTTACCTATCATCCTTCAACCTTGAGGATAGTTAGCCATCAACCTCCAACTCTAAAGGTGGTTGTACATCATCCTCCAACCTTGAGGATAGTTAGCCATCAACCTCCAACTCTAAAGGTGGTTGTCCATCATCCTCCAACCTTGAGGATAGTTAGCCATCAACCTCCAACTCTAAAGGTGGTTGTCCATCATCCTCCAACCTTGAGGATAGTTAGCCATCAACCTCCTCCTAAGAGGATTGTTAGCCATCATCCTTGACCTTTAAGGATAGTTAGCTATCATTGCAACTTCTGAGAACAGATATCATATCATCCTTCACCTCTAAATATAGTTCTCCATCATCCTCAAGCTCTGAAGATAGTTATCCTTTATCCTCTACCTTTCAGGATGGTTATTCATCATGCTTTTCCTGTAAGAATAGTTATCCTTTATCCTCCACCTTTCAGGATGGTTAGTTATCACCCTTTTCCTGTAAGAATAGTTATCCGTCATCCTTCAGCTCTGAGAATAGTTACCAATCATCCCCCCATCACCCGCCTCCTCTGAGGATAATTAGTCTTCATCCTACAGACCTCTGAGGATCTATAGCCATCATTCTTGACCTTTGAGTATAGTTACCCATCATTGTCCACATCTGGGGACAGTTATTCATCATCCTCCAGACCTCTGAGACTAGTTAGTCATCATGTTCCAAACCTCTGAGAAAAATTAGCCATTGTCCTTCGGACCTCTAAAGATTATTGGCCAAAATCCTCCAGACTTCTGGGTATAGTTAGTCATCCTACTTCAGACCTCTAAGGATCATTATCCATCATCCCTTAGACCTCTGAGGATAGTTATTCATCATCTTCAGACCTCTGAGGATAGTTAGTCATCATCTTTCAGACCTCTAAGAATAGTTAGTCATCATGTTCCAGCCCTCTGAGAGAAATTAGCCATCATCCTTCGGACCTCTAAGGATTACTGGCCAAAATGCTCCAGACTTCTGGGTATAATTAGTCATCCTACTTCAGACCTCTAAGGATCCTTATCCATCATCCTTCAGACCTCGGGGGATAGTTATTCATCATCTTCAGACCTCCAAGAATAGGTAGTCATCATGTTCCAGACCCCTGAGAAAAATTAGCCATCGTCCTTCAGACCTCTAAGGATTATTGGCCAAAATGCTCCAGACTTCTGGGTATAGTTAGTCATCCTACTTCAGACCTCTAAGGATCCTTATCCATCATCCTTCAGACCTCGGAGGATAGTTATTCATCATCTTCAGACCTCCAAGAATAGGTAGTCATCATGTTCCAGACCCCTGAGAAAAATTAGCCATCGTCCTTCAGACCTCTAAGGATTATTGGCCAAAATGCTCCAGACTTCTGGGTATAGTTAGTCATCCTACTTCAGACCTCTAAGGATCCTTATCCATCATCCTTCAGACCTCGGAGGATAGTTATTCATCATCTTCAGACCTCCAAGAATAGGTAGTCATCATGTTCCAGACCCCTGAGAAAAATTAGCCATCGTCCTTCAGACCTCTAAGGATTATTGGCCAAAATGCTCCAGACTTCTGGGTATAGTTAGTCATCCTACTTCAGAACTCTAAGGATCATTATCCATCACCCTTCAGACCTCTAAGGATAGTTATTCATCATCCTCTAGGTGCCTAGAAAAATGATGAAATGCCTCCAGCATTATTGTCTCTTTATTGCCTTGGAGGCCCTACCCCGGACAGCAACAGTCTACAGGCAATGATTGTCATCCCCACCCATGACTGTGATCAAGATCCAGATGGTTAACCGTTTTGCTGCCAGAGACATTTTTGCGTTTTTGGCACACACGTTTAAAAAATCATTTTAGACCTGAAGATTCCACAAAGCCCCCAAACATTAAACATATTTTCTGAAAGCAGACACCCTAGAGAATAAAATAGTGGTAGTTGGAATTTTTTATGTCACAAAGGTCTAGGAAACGCACAATTTCAGTAAAAACTCACTAACGTGAATTGTAGGGCAAATAAATGCAATAAATTACCCACATTTTTGGTAAAATATAAAAGATGAGGTTGTGCAGAGAAAATAGATACCCCACATGCCAAACCTTATATTTTTGTGCGCCCCGCAAAATTGCGTCAAACTTCAGTACCCTATATTTTCTATAGGTGACACTTCAGAAGCCCCCTATAGGTATCAGTTTAGTGTTACGGAGGAGGTCTTGTGTTAGAATGATTGCTCTCACTCTGGCGTATGCAGCGATATGTAACGTGTGTTTCAAAATCTACGAAGTCTACGTGCGTTTACGTTCGTGCGTATGTATATGTGGGGGTGGGGGGGCCTCAAATTTTTTTTAGGGGGGGGATTTTATGTGTTTGCTTGAAACTTTATTTTTTGCAAAGATGATTTTTGGTGACACTTTATTGAGACATGCAGGGTCCCCCAATGTCTCCCCTGTGCTCCACTGATGATCGCAGATCGCATTGCAAAACATCCGTTTCCGGCAAAGCGAGCCGGGGACACCGAGAATGTGACCTGGATGTGACGTCGGCGACGTCGCTTTCTGGGTCACTGCAAGAAGGGAAGGAGAGCGGACGTGTATGCGCTCTTCTCCTTCCCCTCTACACACCGCCACCTGCCATGGACATCCCGGGCCCGCTGATGGGCAAGAAGAGCCCGGTAAGCATGGCGCTCGCATGGGGGGGGGCGCCGTTACCGGGGGTCTGTGAGAGTGAACGGGCCCCACCGCTCTCACCTGACAAGCAGGAGTCTGCCCATCAGTTACACACAGAATTCCGGTGACTGCAGCCACTGGATTGTTTGTAATACCCCCGGTCGTTAGATCCATACAACGTACGGACCTGGCGGTGAAAGGGTTTAATGACAGTCCTCCAAAAACTGATATTCAGTGTTGGTGGCTCCTGGAGAGTGAACCCAGCTAATGTTTCCTTATATACTCTTGCTAGTCCTCAAAAAGCTTTGTCTGTGTCCCCATTCTGATGCTGTTTTCCTCTTCCTACAATTTATGCTGAGGGATCTCTCATTATTATGGAGGGTGATTCCTAGGTCTCCTGTCTCTAACAAAGGTTTCCCATCTCAGGTCTCCTGTCTCTAACAAAGGTCTTCCGTCTTAGGTCTCCTGTCTCTAACAAAGGTTTCCCATCTCAGGTCTCCTGTCTCTAACAAAGGTTTCCCATCTCAGGTCTCCTGTCTCTAACAAAGGTCTTCCGTCTTAGGTCTCCTGTCTCTAACAAAGGTCTTCCGTCTTAGGTCTCCTGTCTCTAACAAAGGTTTTCCGTCTTAGGTCTCCTGTCTCTAACAAAGGTTTCCCATCTCAGGTCTCCTGTCTCTAACAAAGGTCTTCCATCTTAGGTCTCCTGTCTCTAACAAAGGTCTTCCGTCTTAGGTCTCCTGTCTCTAACAAAGGTCTTCCATCTTAGGTCTCCTGTCTCTAACAAAGGTCTTCCGTCTTAGGTCTCCTGTCTCTAACAAAGGTTTTCCGTCTTAGGTCTCCTGTCTCTAACAAAGGTTTTCCGTCTTAGGTCTCCTGTCTCTAACAAAGGTTTTCAGTTATAGGTCTCCTGTCTCTAACAAAGGTTTTTCATCTTAGGTCTCCTGTCTCTAACAAAGGTTTTCCGTCTTAGGTCTCCTGTCTCTAACAAAGGTTTTTCATCTTAGGTCTCCTGTCTCTAACAAAGGTTTTCCATCTTAGGTCTCCTGTCTCTAACAAAGGTTTTTCATCTTAGGTCTCCTGTCTCTAACAAAGGTTTTCCATCTTAGGTCTCCTGTCTCTAACAAAGCTTTTTCATCTTAGGTCTCCTGTCTCTAACAAAGGTCTTCCGTCTTAGGTCTCCTGTCTCTAACAAAGGTTTTTCATCTTAGGTCTCCTTTCACTAGCAAAGGTTTTCTGTCTTTGGTCTCCTGTCTCTAATAAAGGTTTTCCATGTTAGGTCTCCTGTCTCTAATAAAGGTTTTCCGTCTTTGGTCTCCTTTCACTAGCAAAGGTTTTCTGTCTTTGGTCTCCTGTCTCTAATAAAGGTTTTCCATGTTAGGTCTCCTGTCTCTAATAAAGGTTTTCCGTCTTAGATCTCCTGTCTCTAACAAAGGTTTTCTGTTATAGGTCTTCTGTCTCTAACAAAGGTTTTCCGTCTCAGGTCTCCTGTCTTTAACAAAGGTTTTCCGTCTTAGGTCTTCTGTCTCTAACCCAGATTTTCCGTCTTAGGTCTCCTGTTTCTAACAAAGGTCTACCGTCTTAGGTCTCCTGTCTCTAACAAAGGTTTCCCATCTGAGGTCTCCTGTCTCTAACAAAGGTTTTCCGTCTTAGGTCTCCTGTCTCTAACAAAGGTTTTCCGTCTTAGGTCTCCTGTCTCTAACAAAGGTTTTCCGTCTTAGGTCTCCTGTTTCTAACAAAGGTTTTCCGTCTTAGGTCTCCTGTTTCTAACAAAGGTTTTGCGTCTTAGGTCTCCTGCCTTTAACAAAGATTTCCCGTCTTAGGTCTTCTGTCTCTAACCCAGATTTTCCATCTTAGGTCTCCTGTCTCTAACAAAGGTTTCCCATATTAGGTCTCCTGTCTCTAACAAAGGTTTTCCGTCTTAGGTCTCCTGTCTCTAACAAAGGTTTTCCGTCTTAGGTCTCCTGTTTCTAACAAAGGTTTTTCGTCTCAGGTCTCCTGTCTTTAACAAAGGTTTTCCATCTTAGGTCTCCTGCCTTTAACAAAGGTTTCCCGTCTTAGGTCTTCTGTCTCTAACCCAGATTTTCCATCTTAGGTCTCCTGTCTCTAACAAAGGTTTCCCATATTAGGTCTCCTGTCTCTAACAAAGGTTTTCCGTCTTAGGTCTCCTGTCTCTAACAAAGGTTTTCCGTCTTAGGTCTGCGGTTTCTAACAAAGGTTTTCCGTCTCAGGTCTCCTGTCTTTAACAAAGGTCTTCCGTCTTAGGTCTCCTGTCTCTAACAGAGGTTTTAGGTCTTAGGTCTCCTGTCTCTAACAAAGGTTTTTGATCTTAGGTCTCCGGTCTCTAGCTAAGGTTTTTCGTCTTATGTCTCCGGTCTCTAACAAAGGTTTTAAGTCTTAGGTCTCCTTTCACTAACAAAGGTTTTCCGTCATTGGTCTCCTGTCTCTAACAAAGGTTTTCCATGTTAGGTCTCCTGTCTCTAACAAAGGTTTTCAGTCTTAGATCTCCTGTTTCTAACAAAGGTCTTCCGTCTTAGGTCTCCTGTCTCTAACAAAGGTTTCCAATCTGAGGTCCCTGTCTCTAACAAAGGTTTTCCGTCTTAGGTCACCTGTTTCTAACAAAGGTTTTTCGTCTCAGGTCTCCTGTCTTTAACAAAGGTTTTCCATCTTAGGTCTTCTGTCTCTAACCCAGATTTCCCATCTTAGGTCTCCTGTCTCTAACAAAGGTTTTCCGTCTTAGGTCTCCTGTCTCTAACAAAGGTTTTCCGTCTTAGGTCTCCTGTCTTTAACAAAGGTTTCCCGTCTTAGGTCTTCTGTCTCTAACAAAGGTTTTCCCTCTTAGGTCTCCTGTCTCTAACAAAGGTTTTCCGTCTTAGGTCTGCGGTTTCTAACAAAGGTTTTCCGTCTCAGGTCTCCTGTCTTTAACATGGTCTTCCGTCTTAGGTCTCTCTGTCTCTAACAGAGGTTTTAGGTCTTAGGTCTCCTGTCTCTAACAAAGGTTTTTGATCTTAGGTCTTCTGTCTCTAACAAAGGTTTTTGATCTTAGGTCTCCTGTCTCTAACAAAGATTTTAGGTCTTAGGTCACCTGTCTCTAACAAAGGTTTTTGGTTATAGGTCTCCTGTCTCTAACAGAGGTTTTAGGTCTCTTAGGTCTCCTGTCTCTAACAGAGGTTTTCCATTTTAGGTCTCCTGTCTCTAACAAAGGTTTTCCATCTTAGGTCTCCTGTCTCTAACAAAGGTTTTCCATTTTAGGTCTCCTGTCTCTAACAAAGGTTTTCCATCTTAGGTCTCCTGTCTCTAACAAAGGTTTTCCATCTTAGGTCTCCTGTCTCTAACAAAGGTTTTCCATTTTAGGTCTCCTGTCTCTAACAAAGGTTTTTGATCTTAGGTCTTCTGTCTCTAACAAAGGGTTTTGATCTTAGGTCTCCTGTCTCTAACAAAGGTTTTCCGTCTTAGGTCTCCTGTCTCTAACAAAGGTTTTAGGTCTTAGGTCTCCTGTCTCTAACAAAGGTTTTAGGTCTTAGGTCTTCTGTCTGTAACAAAGGTTTTCCGCCTTAGGTCTCCTGTCTCTAACAAAGGTTTTTGGTTATAGGTCTCCTGTCTCTAACAAAGGTTTTAGGTCTCTTAGGTCTCCTGTCTCTAACAGAGGTGTTCCATTTTAGGTCTCCTGTCTCTAACAAAGGTTTTCCATCTTAGGTCTCCTGTCTCTAACAAAGGTTTTCCATCTTAGGTCTCCTGTCTCTAACAAAGGTTTTCCATCTTAGGTCTCCTGTCTCTAATAAAGGTTTTCCATCTTAGGTCTCCTGTCTCTAACAAAGGTTTTCCACCTTAGGTCTCCTGTCTCTAACAAAGGTTTTCCATCTTAGGTCTCCTGCCTCTAACAAAGGTTTTCCATCTTAGGTCTCCTGTCTCTAACAAAGGTTTGCGTCTTAGGTATCCTGTCTCTAACAAAGGTTTTCCCTCTTAGGTCTCCTGTCTCTAACAAAGGTTTTCCATCTTAGGTCTCCTGTCTCTCAAAGGTTTTCCATCTTAGGTATCCTGTCTCTAACAAAGGTTTGCGTCTTAGGTATCCTGTCTCTAACAAAGGTTTTCCATCTTAGGTCTCCTGTCCCTAACAAAGGTTTTCCTTCTTAGGTCTCCTGTCTCTAACAAAGGTTTTCCTTCTTAGGTCTCCTGTCTCTAACAAAGGTTTGCGTCTTAGGTATCCTGTCTCTAACAAAGGTTTTCCATCTTAGGTCTCCTGTCCCTAACAAAGGTTTTAGGACTTATATCTCCTTTCTCTAACAGAGGTTTTAGGTCTTAGGTCTCCTGTCTCTAACAAAGGTTTTAGGTCTCATATCTCTAACAAAGGTTTTAGGTCTCCTATCCCTATAGAAGGTTTTAGGTCTTAGGTCTCCTGTCTCTAACAAAGGTTTTCGGTTTAAGGTCTCCTGTCTCTAGCAAATGTTTTAGGTCTCCTTTCTCTAACAAAGGTTTTTGGTCTTAAGTCTCCTTTCTCTAACAAGCCATGTGCGTTTTTTTCCCAGGTATCTTCACCGCTCCAATAGAAGGCAGGTATTTCTTTAGTGCCATCCTGACCGGTTACAAAGATGAAAAGCTTGAAGCCGTGCTCTCCAAATCCAACTTGGGCATTGCCAGGGTGGACTCTGAAGGCTACCAACCGGAAGGCCTGGAGAAGAAGCCTCTCGTAGAGAACAAGACCAGCACCGGCTCCCTTGGGGTCTTCAATATTATTCTGCAGCTGAGTGCGGGTGACACTGTCTGCATCGACCTGGTGACCGGAAAGTTGGCCCATTCTGATGAGCCTCTGACAGTGTTCAGCGGCATCCTCCTGTATGAGGGGGGAGTGGACTACTAGGGGGACTCAAGCTACTCAACATGTTGATTTTTTTGTACAATACGAAGGGTGAAACTTTTCTATGGTGAATTTTGAGTCATTTTTTTCTGTTATTAATGTTGTCTGGGCCAGAAGAGTAATGAGTGAGGACAATCCTGGAAGATAAGACATTATGTACCCACCATAAGACATCTTCCTGGACAAGAGCCCGGCGGCCATCTTGTATAAACATCTGCTCACCAAGCCTATGAATGCACCTCACAGATCCAGTTATCCCCATTATAAAACCACTTAGCTTTTCAACCGTATCAAGGTTATCCCAGCACAAAGTCACCGGCACAAATGAAGCAATCGTTATTCTATAAGATGAGATATATTGATGATTTGACTGGACAGACGAGTTACATGAAGTCAGTTGTGATGTGTTTATTAAATGGGGTCAGATCAGACCTCCGTCCACAATTAGAGGTGTCTGTTCCTTCTAACACACAATACATGACAATGATTTGTATCCTGGTGTGTGTGTGTGTGTGTGTGGGGGGGGGTTCCGGAGATGTTGCCGGCTTTCTAATCATCGTGTAACCATGGAAGGAGGCTGGATCTAGGAGATTTAAATTGTTTACCAGTTTTGGATGGCGTGGGGAAGGATTAGAACTCCTGTCCGTTTTTTACTGCTATTTGGGGCCCCTTTGAGAGATTCCCTTTCACTTCCTGTCATACTGACAACACTTTACCAAACAGGAAGTCAGGGGAACCGTACAACAGGGACACGGACAGGAATACAAATCTGTTAGGGACTCCAGCTTTCTTATATTCTACTAAAGTAAAGTATATTTCTTTCGCGTCCATTGAGGGACACAGGTGTTCAGAAACAGTTGGGTACTGCCACCTACAATAGGAGTAAACAGAAAACCTATAAGCCAGCCCCTGTTTGACCCCTCGTGCTCCCAGCATGCCCCTGTTTTATTTTTGCTATTCTAACTTTGGAATTTTATTCTTCGCGATGTCAGTGAAGATTTTTACTTCACCAATGGGGTTTTGGTGACATCAATCAAGGTTCCTTGGTAAACCCAATCAAGGTTCCTTGGTGACATCAATCAAGGTTTCTTGGTGACCTCAAAGAAGGTTACTTGGTGACATCAATCAAGGTTTCTTGGAGAGCTCAATCAAAGTTCCTTGGTGACATCAATCAAGGTTTCTTGGTGACTTCAATCAAGGTGTCTTGGTGACCTCAATCAATGTTTCTTGGTGCCCTCAATCAAGGTTCCTTGGTGACCTCAATCAAGGTTTATTGGTGACCTCAGCCAAGGTTGCTTGGTGATATAAATGGGGATTCCTTAATGACCTCACTCAAGGTTACTTGGTGACACCAATCAAGGTTTCTTGGTGACCTCAATCAAGGTTCCTTGGTGACCTCAATTAAGGTTTCTTGGTGACATCAATGAAGGTTTCTTGGTGACCTCAATGAAGGTTCCTTGGTGACCTCAATCAAGGTTTATTGGTGACCTCAATCAAGGTTCCTTGGTGATCTCAATCAAGGTTTCTTGGTGACCTCAATCATGGTTTCTTGATGACCTCAATCAAGGTTTCTTAGTGACATCAATCAAGCTTTTTTGGTGACCTCAATCAAGGTTTCTTGGTGACGTCACCAAGAAGCCTTAATTGAGGTCACCAAGAAACCTTAATTGAGCTTAATCAAGGTTTCTTGGTGACCTCAATCACGATTCCTTACTCTACCGCCACTTAAGATGATCTCTACCAATCAGCTATCCAGAATGGCATTTCCTCAGCTATAGCTTTAGAAGCTGGACCCTGCTGGATTGTACATGTGAGGCTAGCCTGGAATGGGGCCATCTCTGCACCCACAGCCTCCCTTATACCTCCCCTGCCCCCTGAGTCTATGGGACATCCACACTCAGAACTTTTTCTACACCATATCTGCCCCCACAGTCTCCATTATACCTCCTA
>BLSH010426422.1:77946-99203 GCA_018402905.1 Glandirana rugosa
CAACAGGGTATCTGAGCCCCCGTTTCCTCCATCCACACTTAGAACCTTCTCTACACCATCTCTGTCCCCACAGTCTCCATTATACCTCCTCTGCCCCCCAAGTCTATGAGACATCCACACTTAGAACCTTCTCTACACCATCTCTGCCACCACAGCCTCCATTATACCTCCTCTGCCCCCGAGTCTATGTGACAGCCACACTCAGAACCTTCTCTACATCATCTCTGCCCCCACAGCCTCCATTATACCTCCTTTGCCCACGTGTCTATGGGACAACCACACTCAGAACCTTCTCTACATCATCTCTGCCCCCCACAGCCTCCATTATACCTCCTTTGCCCCCGAGTCTATGGGACAACCACACTCAGAACCTTCTCTACACCATCTCTGCCCCCACAGCCTCAATTATACCTCCTTTGCCCCCGAGTCTATGTGACAGCCACACTCAGAACCTTATCTACATCATCTCTGCCCCTACAGCCTCCATTATACCTCCTTTGCCCCCGAGTCTATGGGCAACCACACTCAGAACCTTCTCTACACCATCTCTGCCACCACAGTGTTAGGAAAAATGGTCATTCCTGCCTCCTGTGCACATTCGCATGTGTGCGCGCCAATGGCACCAAAACACTCTATTTAACCGGGCAGCACCCTGCAGAGGATGCTGTCTGTTCTACAGCGTTTCCCAGTGTGCTCCTGTGGCTTGTTTACTAAAGACTTCCTGTATCTGTGACCCGGCTTGCCTGACCCTGTTGAACTCCGCCTGCACCGACCCTCAACCTGTCTATGACCACGCTCCTGCCTGACCCTCTTGTACTTCAGCTGCCTGCCTGTTAACAACCCTGCCTGTACCCGACTATCCGCTTGCCTGCTCCTTTTGTACTGCACTTGCCCGCTTGTTACCGACCCGGCATGCACCACCAATCTATTGCCTGCAGGAGCTCCTGGAGGATCCTCACAACACCATCTGCATCCATACCAGCCCTTGTGCCCCCTGTGCTCCGGAATCTCCTGTCCACTCTATCAGGGGTTCCTGGACCAGGGCCATAAGAGAGGTTGCCCACTGCACAATCAGACTCCACCACCAGGTACGTGACACACAGCCTCCCTTATATCTCCTCTGCCTCCTAAGTCTATGGGACATCCACACTCAGAACTTTTTCTACACCATATTTGCCCCAAAGCCTCCATTATACCTCCTATTCCCCCCAGGTCTATGGGACCCCCACACTTAGAACCTTCTCTACACCATTTCTGTCCCCACAGTCTCCATTATACTGTACCTCCTCTGCACCCCGAGTCTATGGGACATCCACACTTAGAACCTTCTCTACACCATCTCTGCCACCACAGCCTCCATTATACCTCCCCTGCCCTTAGTCTTTGGGACATCCACACTGAGAACATTATCTACACCATCTCTGCCCCTACAGCCTCCATTATACCTCCTCTGTCCCCGAGTCTATGACGCATACACGCTCAGAACCTTCTCTACACCATCTCTGCCCCCACAGCCACCATTATATCATATCTGCATCTCTTGTTTATGGGACATCCACACTGAGAGCCTTCTCTACACCATCTCTGCCCCCACAGCCTCCATTATACCTTCTGCCCCCCCGAGTCTATGCGACATCCACACTCAGAACTTCCTCTATACCCACAGCCTCCATTATACCTCCTCTGCCCCCTGAGTCTATGGGACATCCACACTCAGAACTTTCTCTACACCATCTCTGCCCCCACAGCCTCCATTATACCTCCTCTGCCCCCTGAGTCTATGGGACATCCACACTCAGAACCTTCTCTACACCATCTGTGCCCCCACAGCCTCCATTATACCTCCTGTGCACCTAAGTCTATAGGACATCCACACTCAAAACTTTCTCTACACCATCTCTGTACCCATAGCCTCCATTATACCACCTCTGCCCCCTAAGTCTATGGGACATCCACACTCAGAACCTTCTCTACAACATCTCTGCACCCACAGCCTCCATTCTCCATCTGCATTCTCAGACTAGGACTCCTCTGCACCTCTATCACCAGGGCACAACTCCTGCCTCCAGCTAACCTGTACCGCATTCCTCTCTCATACTCTAGTTCCTCATTTACTGGCACCTTTCCTCCTACATCTCTGCAAGCAAATGATCTGGGGGTAACCAGCAGCTAAGCCAAAATCTCTAAGAGGGGGGTCAGTGGTGGAACACCAGTTACCCTTTAGATTCCACTATCAGAGGAAAAAAAAAGACATGGAGGAGAGGTCCACCTCCTGATGACACACAAGGGTTGTCTAAGTCAAAAATGTGAAATTGAGGGAATCTTGTGTGTGGGCGGCCAACCTTTTCCTATTAGGTGTTCCCCGTCACCTGCACCACCATTGACAGGGATCCAGCCACCTCCGGGAGATGCAGCAAGGAGGTTCATTGCCTTTCTACCATGGAGGGTGTCATAGATGCTATTACCATTCTCCACCTGGATGGAAGAGGAATGAATCAGGTTTATACAGTCCTGTCTGGCAAGCAGAATACCTGATACTTCTCTGCTGTATTTCACTCATAGGTCTTGTCCCTCCCTCAGTCTGTGATTGGACAGTGAGCAGGAGAAGCAGCAGACCAATGAGCTCATCTTTCTGTCACTCTCCTCCTATCAGCATGCTCCTTGCATTGCTAACTGGCTACCTCCTCCAAAGACTACCCCACTTCAAAGACTACCGCCCCCTTCAAAGACTGCCTCCCTTTCCAAAGACTATTTACCTTCAAAGACTACCTTCGCCTCAAAGACTGCCTCCCCTTCAAAGACTTCTTCCCCTAAGAGAGTACCTCCACCTCAAAGATTATTTACCCTTCAAAGACTTCCCTCCTCCAAAGACTAACCCTCTCCAAAGGCTACCTCTACATCAAAGACTACTTCCCTTCAAACACTGCCTTCGCCTCAAAGATTGCTTCCCCTTTAAAGACTACTCCCCTTCAATGACTACCTTCGCCTCAAAGACTGCCTCCCTTTCCAAAGACTACTCCCCTTCAACAACTACTTTCGCCTCAAAGACTGCCTCCCCTTCAAAGACTTCTTCCCCTAAGAGAGTACCTCCACCTCAAAGACTACCTCCACCTCAAAGATTACTTCCCCTTCAAAGACTTCCCTCCTCCAAAGACTAACCCTCTCCAAAGGCTACCTCTACCTCAAAGACTACTCCCCTTCAAACACTGCCTTTGCCTCAAAGACTGCCTCCCCTTCAAAGACTACCTCCCTTTCCAAAGACTACCCCCCTTGAAACACTACTTTCCCTCCAAAGACTCTTTGCCTCAAAGACTGCCTCCCCTTCAAAGACTACCTCCCTTTCCAAAGAGTACTCCCCTTCAAAGACTACCTTCACCTCAAAGACTGCCTCCCCTCCAAAGACTGCCTACACCTTGATAACTGCCTCCCCTCAGAGACTACCTCCAACTCAGAGATTGCTTCCCCTTCAAAGACTACCCCACAACAAGGACAACCACCTCCATCTCAGAGACTACCCCCTCCAAAGACTACCTCCCTTTCCAAAGACTACCCCCCTTCAAAGACTACCTTCCTTTCAAATACTACCTTCCCTGCAAAGGCAACCTCCCTCACCAAAACTACTCCCCTTCAAAGACTACCTTTGCCTCAAAGACTGCCTACACCTTGATAACTGCCTCCCCTCAGAGACTACCTCCAACTCAGAGATTACTTCCCCTTCAAAGACTACCCCACAACAAGGACAACCACCTCCATCTCAGAGATTACCCCCTCCAAAGACTACCTCCCTTTCCAAAGACTACCCCCCTTCAAAGACTACCTTCCTTTCAAATACTACCTTCCCTGCAAAGGCAACCTCCCTCACCAAAACTACTCCCCTTCAAAGACTACCTTTGCCTCAAAGACTGCCTACACCTTGATAACTGCCTCCCCTCAGAGACTACCTCCAACTCAGAGATTACTTCCCCTTCAAAGACTACCCCACAACAAGGACAACCACCTCCATCTCAGAGATTACCCCCTCCAAAGACTACCTCCCTTTCCAAAGACTACCCCCCTTCAAAGACTACCTTCCTTTCAAATACTACCTTCCCTGCAAAGGCAACCTCCCTCACCAAAACTACTCCCCTTCAAAGACTACCTTTGCCTCAAAGACTGCCTACACCTTGAAGATTGCTTCCCCTTCAAAGACTTCTTCCCCTCAGACAGTACCTCCCCCTCAGAGACTACCTCCATCTCAAAGATCACTTCCCCTTGAAAGACTTCCCTCCTCCAAAGACTAACCCTCTCCAAAGACTATCTCCACCTCACAGACTACCCTCCGTCAAAGACTACCTCCCCTGCAAAGACCACCTCCCCTCCAAAGGCTACCCACAAATACCCCTTCAAATACTATTTCCCCTCAGAGACTACCCCCCCTCCAAAGGCAACTTCTCCTTTAGAAACTACCTCCCCCACAAAGACTACCTCCACCTCAAAGACCACCACCCCTTTAAAGACTGCCCCAATACAAGGACTTCCCGCTTCAAAGACTACCTCCCCTACAAAGACTGCTTCCACCTCAAAGACTACCTCCCCTCCAAAACCTACCTCCTCCAAAGAAACCTCCTTCAGAGACTACCTACCCCCCAAAGACTATCTCCACCTCAAAGATTACTTCCCCTTTAAAGACTAACCCTCCCCAAAGACTACCTCCACCTCAACACCCCTTTAAAAACTATCGCCTTCAAAGACTACCTCCCCTACAAAGACTACTTCCACCTCAAAGACTACCTCCCCTTCAAAGACTATTTCCCCTCAGAGACTACCTCCTCCTCCAAAGACTACTTCTCCTACAGAGACTACCTACCCTCCAAAAGACTACCTTCACCTCAAAGATTACTTCCCTATCAAAGACTAACCCTTTCCAAAGACTACTTCCACCGAAAAGATTACCACCCCTTTAAAGATTACCTCACTCCAAGGACTACCCCCCACAAGGACTACCCCCTACAAAGACTATTTCTCCTTCAGAGACTACCTACCCTTCAAAGACTTCCTACCCTCCAAAGACTACCTCCACCTCAAAGATTACTTCCCCTTCAAAGACTAACCCACTCCAAAGACTACCTCCTCCTGAAAGATTACCACCCCTTTAAAGACTACCCCACTCCAAGGACTACCCCCTTCAAAGACTACCTCCCCTACAAAGACTACTTCCACCTCAAAGACTACCTCCCCTTCAAAGACTATTTCCCCTCAGAGACTACCTCCCTCTCCAAAGACTACTTCTCCTACAGAGACTACCTACCCTCCAAAGACTACCTACCCTCCAAAGACTACCTCCACCTCAAAGATTACTTCCCCTTCAAAGACTAACCCACTCCAAAGACTACCTCCTCCTGAAAGATTACCACCCCTTTAAAGACTACCCCACTCCAAGGACTACCCCCTTCAAAGACTACCTCCCCTACAAAGACTACTTCCACCTCAAAGACTACCTCCCCTTCAAAGACTATTTCCCCTCAGAGACTACCTCCTCCTCCAAAGACTACTACTCCTTCAGAGACTACCTACCCTCCAAAGACTACCTCCACCTCAAAGATTACTTCCCCATCAAAGACTAACCCTTTCAAAGACTACCTCCACCTCAAAGATTACCACCCCTTTAAAGACTACCCCACTCCAAGGACTACCCCCCACAAGGACTACCTCCCCTATATAGACTACTTTCACCTCTAAGACTACCTCCCCTACAAAGACTATTTCTCCTTCAGAGACTACCTACCCTCCAAAGACTACCTACCCTCCAAAGACTACCTCCACCTCAAAGATTACTTCCCCTTCAAAGACTAACCCACTCCAAAGACTACCTCCTCCTGAAAGATTACCACCCCTTTAAAGACTACCCCACTCCAAGGACTACCCCCTTCAAAGACTACCTCCCCTACAAAGACTACTTCCACCTCAAAGACTACCTCCCCTTCAAAGACTATTTCCCCTCAGAGACTACCCCCCTCCAAAGACTACTTCTCCTTCAGAGACCACCTGCCTTCCAAAAGACTACCTCCACCTCAAAGATTACTTCCCCATCAAAGACTAACCCTTTCCAAAGACTACCTCCACCTCAAAGATTACCAGCCATTTAAAGACTATCCCACTCCAAGGACTACCCCCCACAAGGACTACCTCCCCTATATAGACTACTTTCACCTCTAAGACTACCTCCCCTACAAAGATTATTTCTCCTTCAGAGACTACCTACCCTCCAAAGACTACCTACCCTCCAAAGACTACCTCCACCTCAAAGATTACTTCCCCTTCAAAGACTAACCCACTCCAAAGACTACCTCCTCCTGAAAGATTACCACCCCCTTTTAAGACTACCCCATTCCAAGGACTACCCCCTTCAAAGACTACCTCCCCTACAAAGACTACTTCCACCTCAAAGACTACCTCTCCTACAAGGACTATTTCCCCTCAGAGACTACCTCCACCTCAAAGATTACTTCTCCATCAAAGACTAACCCTCTCCAAAGACTATCTCCACCTCAAAGACTGCCACGCATTTAAAGACTAACCCTTTCCAAAGACTACCTCCATATCAAAGACTACCTCCATATCAAAGACTACCTCCACATCAAAGACTACCTCCACATCAAAGACTACCTCCACATCAAAGACTACCTCCATATCAAAGACTACCTCCATATCAAAGACTACCTCCACATCAAAGACTACCACGCATTTAAAGACTTCCCCACTCCAAGGACTACCCGCTTCAAAGACTACCTCCCCTCCAAAGACTACCTCCACCTCAAAGACTACCTCCCCTCCAAAACCTACCTCCTCCAAAGACTACCTCTTTACTGAGGTGTAATAAAGGAAGATATTACACCCCATCAGCTCTCACCCCTGTATGACACCTGAGTACCAGGGCAAGTTCACATTTCCGCTATGAACTTGTTCATTCGGCAGTAACTTTATCATTACATAATATAACAAAGTGATACAATAAGACACATACCTATTAGTATTAAATAAATTGCAGTGTTAATGTTTCAAGCATTAACACAGCCCACATGATTCCTCACTGTATTTTGTCTGATATGATAATTTTATGTGATCATCAGCGCCATCTAGTAGCCATAATACAGTATTTTCCTGAAACACCTCAATCGGGAAAATATCTCATTATGACCACTAGATGAAGCTGACCATCAGGAGAAATAAACATAATAGACAAAATGTGGGGATTATTCATATTGTGTGAACTCTTGAGTGGATTGTACAGCGAATGTTTTATAAATGGACCCCATGGTGGGTTTTTGGTGATATTGTCTTAAAAAATGTTTTTATTTTTGATGCATTCCAGAGACAAAAATTGTAACAAAACTAAACGGTTGCACTTTGTTTTCCACAAAAGAAAGTGTTACTGTAGATAAAAGGTATCAGTTTTATTCTATCGTTTGTGCTTTTTAAAATGACAAATGATTCCGGTACGAAGCAGAGCAGAGAATTTCTTTCGAATTTTGCGGGTTTTTTTTAATACAATATCAATAAAAAAATGAGAAGAACATGCGAAGGTGGATGAGGCTCCAGGAAGGCATCTGGGTGAAGGCGGGGCTTGTCTACTAAGCTGAGGTGACTCCGCCCCACAGAGGAGGTCTTGTGTTGGTATCATCTCTGGATCTGGACTGCTGCAGCACCCCCTGGTGGGAAGAGAAGGACACAGAGGGTATATAGGGTAGGTCCTCAAAGTAGGTGGTGATGTGAGAAAAACATCAACTACAAGACTAAAACTTTAACGCTTGAATACATTTGTTACAAAAACATTTTAGTTTTCATTTCAATCCACCGTAAAAGAAAATTAGAATTTACAATTTTTTATCCACACTGTATGGACCAATGCATGACCCCCCTCAAGTAATGGAGATCAAGTATATCCAGTTGGGATGTCGTTTAGGTTTCCTTCCTCCTCTGTGAAGGGAAGACTCTGATGAGAAGATACTTCAAAGAGGGGTCTCTGATCTGATGAGGGACTCTGTGAGGAGGTTCTTAAAAGAGGGCCCTTTGATGTAAACGGGTGACTCTGATGGGAAGGGTTGGGCTACTGATGTAATGGAGGGGATATCTCTGACATGATGGGGGACCCTAATGGGATGGGGGAATTCTGATGCAAAGGGGACTCTGACATGAAGGGGGACTGTGACAGACCCAACCAGGAGGGAGGCTTTTGGAGGGGACTGCAGGGTGGACCCTTGCCTACAGACTCTGGGAACTGGAGTACCCAGATACAGATTTGGGGCCTCTATGCCCAAACCAGCGTTGACTGCTGTGACAGATCCGCTTGGCACATTGATTAGGTGCTTCCTTCCACCTCTGACATGAAGGGGGACTGTGACAGACCCAACCAGGAGGGAGGCTTTTGGAGGGGACTGCAGGGTGGACCCTTGCCTACAGACTCTGGGAACTGGAGGAGCTGGATACAGATTTGGGGCCTCTATGCCCAAACCAGCATTGACTGCTGTGACAGATCCGCTTGGCACATTGATTAGGTGCTTCCTTCCACCTCTGACATTAAGGGGCACTGTGACACACCCAACCAGGAGAGAGCCTTTTGGAGGAGACTGCAGGATGGACCCTTGCCTACAGACTCTGCAAACTGGAGGACCTGGATACAGATTTGGGGCCTCTATGCCCAAACCAGCGTTGACTGCTGTGACAGATCCGCTTGGCACCCTCATTAGGTGCTTCCTTCCACCTCTGACATGAAGGGGGTCTGTGACAGACCCAATCAGGACAGGGGCTTTTGGAGGGGACTGCAGGGTGGACCCTTGCCTACTGACTCTGGGAACTTGAGGACCCGGATACAGATTTGGGGCCTCTATGCCCAAACCAGCGTTGACTGCTGTGACAGATCCGCTTGGCACCCTGATTAGGTGCTTCCTTCCACCTCTGACGTGAAGGGGGGCTGTGACAGACCCAACCAGGATAGGGGTTTTTGGAGGGGACTGCAGGATGGACCCTTGCCTACTGACTATGGGCACTGGCTGTTGAATGGGCTCTATTCTTTGAGAGGGGTGTGCCTGGGGGACCTTTGGAGTGGTTTTGCTTTGGATTCGGGTTCATGTCTCCCGAAACACACAGACTCTGGGATCTGGAGGACCTGGATACAGATTTGGGGCCTCTGTGCCCAAACCAGCATTGACTGCTGTGAGGGAACTGCTTGGCACCCTGATTAGGTGTTTCCTTCCACCTCTGTCATGAAGGGGGACTGTGACAGACCCAACCAGGACAGAGGTTTTTGGAGAGGACTGCAGGATGGGTGGCCTCTTGCCTACTCACTATGGGCCCCGGCTGTTGAATGGGCTCTATTCTTTGAGAGGGGTGTGCCTGGGGGACCTTTGGAGTGGTTTTGCTTTGGATTCAGGTTCGTGTCTCCCAAAACACACAGACTGGGATCTGGAGGACCTGGATACAGATTTGGGGCCTCTATGCCCAAACCAGCATTGACTGCTCTAATGGAACCGCTTGGCACCCACTTATGTGTGTCCACCAAACAGTGCCTCCTGCCCTCCAAAGCATTCCAGCAGAACATGAGTTAATACCAGCCCTGTTACCCTAATTTATATTTTGAGTGTAATGGTCATGGTTATGGATTAGGGTGTCATACAGGTGTGATGGTCCTCAAAGTGTTGGTCATATATTGAATATTAATGGCCATGGTTATGGATTAGGGAGTCATACAGGTGTGATGGTCCTCAAAGTGTTGGTCATATATTGAATATTAATGGCCATGGTTATGGATTATGGAGTCATATAGGTGTGATTGTCCTCAAAGTGTTGGTCATATATTGAATATTAATGGCCATGTTATGGATTAGGGTGTCATACAGGTGTGATGGTCCTGAACTGCAGCACGGTGGCCAAGACCATACAGCGGTGTAACAGGAGAGGTTCCTCTCAGAACAGCGCCTCGCCATGGTCCACCAAAGAAGTGCAGTGCTCAGCGTCATATCCAGAGGTTGTCTTTGAGAAATAGACGTATGAGTGCTGCCAGCATTGCTGCAGAGGTTGAAGGGGTGGGGGGTCAGCCTGTCAGTGCTCAGACCATACGCCGCACACTGCATCAAATTGGTCTGCATGGCTGTCATCCCAGAAGGAAGCCTCTTCTAAAGATGATGCACAAGAAAGCCTGCAAACAGTTTGCTGAAGACAAGCAGACTAAGGACATGGATTACTGGAACCATGCCCTGTGGTCTGATGAGACCAAGATAAACTTATTTGGTTCAGATGGTGCCAAGCGTGTGTGGCGGCAACCAGGTGAGGAGTATAAAGACAAGTGTGTCTTGCCTACAGTCAAGCATGGTGGTGGGAGTGTCATGGTCTGGGGCTGCATGAGTGCTGCCGGCACTGGGGAGCTACAGTTCATTGAGGGAACCATGAATGCCAACATGTACTGTGACCTACTGAAGCAGAGCTTCCCCTCCCTTCAGAGACTGGGCCCCAGGGCAGAATTCCAACATGATAATGACCCCAAACACCTCCAAGACGACCACTGCCTTGCTAAAGAAGCTGAGGGTAAAGGTGATGGTCTGGCAGGGCAGCCATCAGAAATTTTGGGGCCCCTTACACAGCTTTAGACCTGGGGCCCCCCTGTCTGACCACCAACATTCCCCCAGAGCCCGCCCACTGGCCATCCCACCACATCCGCCCTCTGGCCAAGGGTGTACACATGTTGCATCCACAGTAGGAATTATAAACCCTGTCACACTTACCAGGTGTATAGCCTGCCGAGCATGACCCATTCAAGTGAATGGGGCCACTCTGCAAACACCCTGCAACTGTGTGCAATGCATGCTAGTGTGGGATCCAAGGGGTTAAAGCAGACGGTGAAAAGGCGATAAAATGCCTGCTCACTGCCTGCTTTAGCCCCTTGGTCACTGCACAAGGTTGCTATATTTTTTTTAATTGAGAGAGGATGTGCAATTCCTGTTGCAACATGCGTAGTGGTGTGCAGTTGCTGGGTGGTAAAAAACAGGGCTCATCTATGGGGATTTTATCTCCCCCAAACTGAAAATGTAAACAAGTTCTTATTGGCCTGAGCCCCCTATCATAGCTGCCTTTTAGGGGTTGTTGTGGGAGAAGAACAGAGAGGGACGCTGTACAACAAGGACAGAGAGGGATGCTGGGACAGAGAGGGACGCCAGGGACAGAGAGAGACACTGTGCAGACAGGGACAAAGAAGGACATAGTGGGGGGGGGGGGTCAGAGAGGGATGCTGTTGGGGGGTGGGGGTAGGACAAAGGGGGACACTGTGGTGGGGGGCTAGGAGGAAACAGGGAGACACTGTGGGGTGGGGGAGGGGAGGACATCATGGGTGGGTTAGAGGAGAACACTGTTAGGAATGAAGGACTCAGGGGATCACCGTGGAGGGGACCAGGAGAGTATCATAGGACCTCCTGCGGTCCTGTTGGGGTCCCCTACATCTCTTCTGGCCCAAATTCACCCAATTGCCGGTCAATGACTGGTCAATTTGGGGACCCGGTACGGCCGAACCATAGGTGCTGGAGGTCCCAAACTTTGACCAGTTGTTGCCCAGGGGGCCCTCACCACGTGTCCCAAGTTTGGTATTTTTATCGGCTATGGTTCGGGAGAACAGTGTCCCCAAACCGAGTATCCCCTTCCCATAGACTCCAATGTTAAAGAGTGCTTAAGTCTTTGTTGTAAGGGCCCCTTGAGACACTGGGCCCCTTTACAAGAGTACTGCCTGTACCCCCCTGATGGCGGCCCTATGGACTGGCCAAGCATGTTTCCAGACCTAAACCCTATTGAGCATCTGTGGGGCTCCTCAAATGGAAGGTGGAGGAGCGCAAGGTCTCTAACATCCCCCAGCTCTGTGATGTCGTCATGGAGGAGGGGAAGAGGACTCCAGTGCCAACCTGTGAAGCCCTGTGAACTCCATGCCCAAGAGGTTTAAGGCAGTGCTGGAAAATAATGGTGGCTACACAAAATATTGACACTTTGGGCCCATTTGGACATTTTCACTTAGGGGTTGCCAGTGGTTTAGACATTAATGGCTGTGTGTTGAGGGGACAGTAAATGTACACTGTTATACAAGCTGTACACTCACTACTTTACATTGTAGCAAAGTGTCAGCTCTTCAGTGTTGTCACATGAAAAGATAGAACAAATAGAAGGGGTGTACTTACTTTTGTCAGATACTGTATATTGAATATTAATGGCCATGGTTATGGATTAGGGAGTCATACAGGTGTGATTGTCCTCAAAGTGTTGGCCATATATTGAATATTAATGGCCATTGTTATGGATTAGGGTGTCATATAGGTGTGATGGTCCTCAAAGTGTTGGCCATATATTGAATATTAATGGCCATGGTTATGGATTAGGGAGTCATACAGGTGTGATGGTCCTCAAAGTGTTGGCCATATATTGAATATTAATAGCCATTGTTATGGATTAGGGAGTCATATAGGTGTGATGGTCCTCAAAGTATTGGTCATATATTGAATATTAATGCCCATGGTTATAGATTAGAGAGTCATATAGGTGTGATGGTCCTCAAAGTGTTGGCCATATATTGAATACTAATAGCCATGGTTATGGATTAGGGTGTCATACAGATGAGATGGTCCTCAAAGTATTGGTCATATATTGAATATTAATGGCCATGGTTATGGATTAGGGTGTCATATAGGTGTGATGGTCCTCAAAGTGTTGGTCATATATTGAATATTAATAGCCATGGTTATGGATTAGGGTGTCATACAAGTGTGATTGTCCTCAAAGTGTTGGCCATATATTGATTATTAATGGCCATGGTTATGGATTAGGGTGTAATATAGGTGTGATGGTCCTCAAAGTGTTGGTCATATATTGAATATTAATGGCCATGGTTATGGATTAGGGTGTCATACAGGTGTGATTGTCCTCAAAGTGTTGGCCATATATTGAATATTAATGGCCATGGTTATGGATTAGGGTGTCATATAGGTGTGATGGTCCTCAAAGTGTTGGCCATATATTGAATATTAATGGCCATGGTTATGGATTAGGGTGTCATACAGGTGTGATGGTCCTCAAAGTGTTGGTCATATATTGAATATTAATGGCCATGGTTATGGATTAGGGTGTCATATAGGTGTGATGGTCCTCAAAGTGTTGGCCATATATTGAATATTAATGGCCATGGTTATGGATTAGGGTGTCATATAGGTGTGATGGTCCTCAAAGTGTTGGCCATATATTGAATATTAATGGCCATGGTTATGGATTATGGAGTCATACAGGTGTGATGGTCCTCAAAGTGTTGGTCATATATTGAATATTAATGGCCATGGTTATGGATTAGGGTGTCATACAGGTGTGATGGTCCTCAAAGTGTTGGCCATATATTGAATATTAATGGCCATGGTTATGGATTAGGGTGTCATATAGGTGTGATGGTCCTCAAAGTATTGATCATATATTGAATATTAATGGCCATGGTTATGGATTAGGGTGTCATATAGGTGTGATGGTCCTCAAAGTATTGATCATATATTGAATATTAATGGACATGGTTATGGATTAGGGTGTCATATAGGTGTGACGGTCATACAGTAAATATCTATGGATATTTTCCACATGAATGGAAGCCAAAGTTTGGAGTTCAGACATCGTCTACTCTAGAGGCAATTATCATAGGTGACTTGTGGACTGTGAGAGCATATAAGGGTGAGAGGGGGATCGTAGGGATTCCTTGGGATCTGCTATCTGTAGACAGAACTCAGTACATGAGGAGCTCATTGGATGATCTTACCTTACCGTGGTAACTGCAGGTTGTGCATGACCCCGGGGTTATGGTTGTCCAGAGCGCTGGCCAGGATGTTCTTCTCAGTGTCGCCCCACCCGCTGCTCAGTTTCTTCAGTCTCCTCATCCTCTCCTGGGACGTTTCTCCCGCCATCACAACGTCACACAGTTCCTGAGTCACAAGACCTCTTTGTAGTAGATGGTCCAACACTGGAGGTATATTGGCTATATATTGGATGAGCATCTCCCAGTGAAGGTCCAGAAAGTGTGGTCCACCTTTATATCAATACAGGACAATAAATTATATATCTATGACTTCCTCCATCCCACACACTAGACGTTCCGACCTCGAGATGGGAAAAAAGTCAGTCTAGTACGAGTCTACCAGACCACAATGACAGAAATCCCATTCATAGATTCACAATGACCTACAGTACTGTGCAAACATTTTAGGCAGGTGTGATGCCTACTGAATGAAGAATACCTTCAGAAATCAAAGTGTTAATAGTTTTCTTTTATCAACTGTAGCGCCCCCAAAGTGTAGGCGTTTTTTGTGAGGTCTTTCTGCTAGGTATGGCAAAATTTAGTCAGGCCTGACTGTAGGTGCAGGCCTGAGTGTTGTGATCTGGGGCTGGGGAGTGGCTCAGGGGGTGGTTGGAGATGGAAGGAGGGAACACTCCTTGGAGATTCCTCCCCTTTGAGCAGAGAAGGCTCTGGAAAGGGGGATGGATGAGGCGTCATTTCCTGATGTATGACAGCCCTGACCAATCTACACTCTAGATTGGCAGGGGGCAGGCCTCCTTAAATACAGCATTCTGCCAGCAGGGGGGAGGAGAAGTCGGGTGGAAGTGTGGAAGATGTAGCAGAGGTGCCATTGAGGCCTCTACCCAGGAAGGAGCCCCAAATCTGGGGGGGTGACCTTGAGGCCTGGAGACTCGGGTGCAGCCAGGAGTGGGGTTTGTTTCCTGGAGAAGCACATGGGAGTAGGAGAACAGCAGAGGTGCTACTGAGGACACTTTAAAGTATCTACTGGAGTCGGTGAGTGACAGCCCCTGGGAGCTGGAGGAAAGGCTGGAGGAGGCTGGGAGAGGAATAGTAGACAATCTGTGGAGGTCTCGGGAGCCAGTCAGGGGAAGGAGTGTCACTGGGAGGAAAAGCAGGCCCGTGTGACCTGGAAGAGGGATGGGCTACACTTTGTAGGGTCTTTGACCCTGGCCTGCAACGGGGGGGGGGTTCGGAGGTCCTGCTGACAGATTGCAGGCCTCACCATGTGCTAGCTGCGGTGAAAAGAAAGGAATGAGGTGAGCCTCATAAATTTCCCTTCAGGTCAGAAAACTAAGTGACGTGCTGAAGAGAAGTGAAGGAGCCAGGGGCGTAACTACAGGGGATGCAGGGGTTGCAATTGCAACCGGGCCCCATGCTCCACGGGGCCCTTGTGCCTCTCTTGTACACCTGAATAGGAGGGATGGCGGGGGTGGCATTTAGAGGAACCGATCTCCTCCATTTTCCTCCTAATGCAGGAGATTGGTTCCTCTATATGCTGCCCCCGCTGCCCCTCCTATCCAGGTTACTTGTCTTCTGCTGTTCCCAGGGTCCCTGTGTGCTTCCCTGGCCCCCCCACAGAGCTGCTGTCTTCCCCCCTCCTCTCTCCTGCCCCCTCCTGTAGAAGATGAGTCATGATGGAGAGATGGGAATGGGTTGGTAAGTTTGTCATTTACCGGCTCCTTCCTTTTCTGAATGGACAGAGTCAGTGATTGGTACCAATTGGTTCATTCATAACTGAAGCATAGTAAACTGTTTTTACTGAATGAATGGGAGGCTCGGTGCACAGCTCTTCCTGTCCATTCATTCTGTGCAGCTGAGGTTACAGAGATGGAGATTGAGGGCTGAGGTTTGTTTAGACCCCCTGATATCTCATCAAAGCCCCCCAACAGAGCTCCTAAAAACAAAAATAGTAAAAATAAAATTGTAAAAGAAATAAAATGAAATGGTAAAAAAAAAAATACAATTAAAATAAAAATTAAAAACTACTGACACCAGTGAGGGAACTATCAGGATTGCAAAGGTCGCAATTGTGACCGGGCCCTGGCATTTCACCACCATGGAGAGGCCTGAAGATGGCAGAAAGGGGGGCCCCCTGCAGAACTTGTAATAAAGGGACCCGCGATGGGAGTAAAGGGCCCCAGGATCAGTGGGAAGAGGGAAGGGCCCTGGCCAGGGGTCAGGGGGGCCCTTTATAATTTCTTGCACCGGGGCCTTGATGGTTCTCGTTATGCCTTTGGAAGGAGCAATAGTCTGCAAGAGAAGTGCTGCAGGAAGTAGAGTGTATATAGGAGGCCCTGTAATCAATTCTTTGGGCATCCACCAGTCACCCCTTTTCCCCATCCAAGTTAATTCCCTAAATAAAACAACAAAAACAAGGGCCGGCCTATTCAGTGATTTCGGATGTGTGAGATATGGTGTGATTGAGGGCAGCTATAAGGTGAACCACAGCTACCAGCCACCCCCAAGGGAGCACATGGCGCACAAGGGGTTACAGTATCGTGACACGCAGCAAGTCTGCTTTTTAGGACATTTGGCGCCAGCTCATCTGGAAATGGGGGGGGCGGGAAGCGCCACGCCCTGGAAGAGTCAGCGCGCGCGCGCTTGTGGCCAGCAGCAGTCACCACACGGAGAGAGATGGCGGAAGGTGGGAGACTTGTGCCAGCACTGACCTGGTTGCCGGAAAGGCCGGAGCAGACCCTGATCGACATGGGGGTCCAGTTGGAGCCAAGTGGGGGAATTGCCCTGGGGGTCGTCAAGGAGATGGAGCGGCTGTGTCTCGTATGCCCAGAGTGCCGGATACTTATCTCGGATGTCACTGCTTGGGCCCGGTGTGGCCATTGTGACGTTGTGAAAGTACCTACCAAGCAGGAGCCACAGTACTACTTAGTGGACCTGCAAACAGGGCTGTGCTGCCCGCAGCCACGGAAATATCGGGCATGATGACGTTGCCCGAAGGCAGGGTAGAGCACCAACCTAGCGGCTCCTCTGTGAAGATCAAGGATGATGATCAAGGGGCCAGAGTCATTGAGGGAGGGGAAAGCGCTCCCTAGTGTGCCAGCTGAAGACGTCAGGGAAAGGGCCATAGACTGGGGGTCAACAAGACTGCTGGCTGAATTTGGGTCACTGGAGCACCTGGTGGAGTGGTCATCTCCTAGTGAGGGGTCGAATGAGGAGCAGAAGACGGAAAGTTCACATGTTCTCTATTTCTATGATGGGGGTGAGATGAAACCCCCTCAAGACACCAGATCAGCTGCAGGAACCCCCAGTGTCAGCTACCAGGCTCTCCACCACGCAGACCAGAGCACCCACATACCGGCAGATGGTGGTAAGGTCCCCGGCTACACAAATTAGGCCTGGGAAAGGGAAACCGTGTCAGTTTACCCAGGTTCTCCAGATACCAGAGGGAGGTCCAACGCCGGGTTGCTCTGGAGTGGGGCCTGGACTACCCCTACGTCCCACCCCATGTCATGGACATTGTTGACAGCTCAAGAGAGGAGTGGGAGGGCGACATTGCCCTTGCGGGTTCCTAAGAGCAGCTTCTGGAAAAGGTTAACGGAGCTGAAAAAGGAATGGAGCCTTGGCGATCCATAAAGGGTGACTGTGCGCTGATCGTCAAGCCCAACCAGCCCTCAAGGAGCTATTCAATTTCAGTTCGGAGGCGGGGGACAGATGGGTGAGATGGCCTGATCCTCACTACTATGTTTAGGACTGTGATGTTGTACAGCCTATGCAGCACACTCCATGGGCTGCCGGAGGAGTAGTGGAGTGTGCACTTTACCCCTGAACTGTAGGACAAACTAGCCTGCCACCCGGTGCCCAGTGGAAGAGACTGTTTTCCCTGCAAGGACACTGGGGTGAAGTTTTCCATTATTTTGAGAACCTGTTGCTCGGGGAGGGGTCCCTCCCATCAGGAACCCTGAAAGGAAAGGGAGGGGCCCCTCCCATCAGGAACCCTGAAAGGAAAGGGAGGGGCCCCTCCCATTAGGAACCCTGAAAGGAAAAAAAAAAGGTTCATCGTTGACTTTCTGTGTTTCTGGGCTCATAACCCCTCACTGCAGGACAGGCAGGTGAAAGAAGTACAGAAAAAGGCTCATGTTGTTATGTTGCTCTATCAGGAGGATAATAACCCCCTCCTGGTAGGCTGTTCATTGATTAGTTCGTTTTAGGTTGGTGTGTTCCTCTTCTCTGGGATGGAACGGCTGTTCATCCCCATCCGTCGAGAGTCAAGACAATGCCAACCTTCCACTACTAACTAGGCGAGTAGAGGGCTCCTCCTTCGGGAGAAGTGCTCTGACTCAGGAATGTATGGTATTTATATGTGATTAGCTGCAGGGCTCTGTAGTCAGGAAATGTGATAAACTGTATAGTGTAAATAATTACAAAAACAATGGCAGTGATAAACTTATTTGTACAGTTTTGTATGTCCCCTTTTCCAAGATTGTTCCCCTGGGGCTGGGGAGTGGCTGGAGATGGAAGGAGGGAACACTCCTTGGAGTTTCCTCCCCTTTGAGCAGAGAAGGCTCTGGAAAGGGGGATGGTTGAAGGAGGTGTCACTTCAAGAAGCCCTGACCGATCTACAGTCTGGATTGGCAGGGGGCAGGCCTCCTTAAATACAGCAGTCTGCCAGCAGGGGGGAGGAGAAGTCAGGTGGAAGGGCGGAAGATGTAGCAGAGGTGCTGTGGAGGCCTCTACCTGGGAGGGAGCCCCCAGTCTGGTTGGGGGGGTGACCTTGGGGCCTGGAGATGCTGCTGAGAACAGCTGGGCAAAATATTGCCTCCTCACCACCTCTGAAACAGCTCTGAAAAGCGATCCAAGCATGGATATTTTCATGTCCTGCTGGGATGACACACAGTCTATGCTGGCCAGTACATTGGAGACCTTCCTCAAGCAGTTCGCTGATAACAGAAGATAACAGAGATTGGGCTCAGGTGAAGTGAACGTTCTCTGATCACGTTTGAACAAACACTTTACTTTCCTCCCTAGTGTGTGGACACCTTGCTGATTCCGGGGGGGAGGGGCACTTGGCCCCCATTACCCCTGCTTGCGCACGCCCATGATCCACAGAAGATCTGTGCTTAGTTCTCCAAGATGTACATAGAACGACCTACCTGCTGAGTTCCTTCACCAACTCTGTGCAAGTCTCCCTACAGCAGTGGTTCTCAACTCCTGTCCTCAGGACCCACCAACAGGCCAGATTTTAAGTATTACCTTGGGGAGATGCAGACTAGAATACTGCAATCACTGAGCAGAAATGATATCACCTGTGATGTATTTCAGTTATCCTGCAAACCTGGCCTGTTAGTGGGTCCCGAGGACAGGAGTTGAGAACCACTGCCCTACAGGGAACCTGCGGCTCTCCAGCTGTTGTAGAACTACATTTCCCATCATGCTTCTGGGAGTAATTGTATCCATCAGCCTTGCAATGCCTCCAGCATCACACTTGCCTAAGACTTTTGCACAGTACTGTATAAGGAGCTGATTTACATTTCTATATCCATCCAGTCCTGAGAGTTAACCAGCCTTTCCAGATAACACAACGCACCAGGTGACCTGACTTTCGCTGCTGCAGCTATACAATTGTGGTAACAGCTCTATCAGCCAGAGGAGGGAGCTGCTGAGCAGGAGAGTTTAAGAGTCAGGCAGCACTGCACTGTGGGAACTGTAGTCCAGAGGAGATTTACTCTACTGTGTAATCAAGGGCTTGTGAACTGCATTTCTTAGAGAGGGGAGTGTCAGGAGGAGGGGAAAGAGCTGCATGTTCTCCTGCTGTACAGGGGACATCTTCCCCAGGGAGTGCACATCGCTGTCCAGTGTGCACCATCACTGCTGTATATCGGTGGCATGAGCCGGATCCGGAGTGCTGAGTCCAGGTGTGCCGACAGACAGAGTCACCTGAGTGCAGAGCAGAGAGTGGACTGATCGCTGTGTGTGACCGGATGGTGGGCTGCTGCTCTGGGGATTTGCTATCTGCTGCTGGAGAGACTTACCCTTTAGGAACGACCATACATCCATCTAGTGGTCTTGTTGCTGCGTGCTGGCTTAAAGCGGAGTTCCACCCAACAATGGAACTTCCACCTTAAGGGAAGGTGACCCCTGGACATGGCACAATTGGCATGTCATTTTTTGGGGGGGGACCGGGGACCCTGTTTTCACAGGGTCCCAGGTCCACTTCCTCTACTAGAGCTGCGGCTCCGGAAGGAAATTAACCTTCCCCCCTCCCTCTCTGCGATCTTCTGGGACACGTCACAGGTGCCAGAAGATATGCCGGCCATTCACCAGGCGCAGTGCGTATCGCACACTTTTTCTGGGTGGAACTCCGCTTTAACTGGAACTATTCCCATGTGCACCAACGCTACAACTGGGCCCCAATGCTAGCTGGCTGAAGAGTTTGGACTAAAGACTGCCCTTTACAGCTACTACACAGAGACCTTCACCTATTGCTTATGCTAAGAGGTACCTCAGGGGACACCTACCTTCTGTGTGAACCTACCTCCTGTGTGAACCTACCTTCTGTGTGACCCTACCTTCTGTGTGACCCTACCATCTGTGTGACCCTACCTTCTGTGTGACCCTACTTTCTGTGTGACCTTACCTTCTGTGTGACGCTATCTTCTGTGTGACCCTACCTTCTGTGTGACCTACCATTTGTGTGACCCTACCTTCTGCTTGACCCTTCCATCTGTGTGACCCTACCATCTGTGTGACCCTAACATCTGTGTGACCCTAACATCTGTGTGACCCTACCATCTGTGTGACCCTAACATCTGTGTGACCTTACCTTCTGTGTGACCCTTCCATCTGTTTGACTCTACCATCTGTTTGACTCTACCATCTGTGTGACCCTACCTTCTGTGTGAACCTACAATCTGTCTGACCCTACCTTCTGTGTGAACCTACAATCTGTCTGACCCTACCTTCTGTGTGAACCTACCATCTGTGTGGCCCTACCTTCTGTGTGACCCTACCTTCTGTGTGACCCTAACATCTGTGTGACCCTACCTTCTGTGTGACCCTTCCATCTGTGTGACCCTAACATCTGTGTGACCCTACCTTCTGTGTGACCCTTCCATCTGTGTGACCCTAACATCTGTGTGACCTTACCTTCTGTGTGACCCTACCTTCTGTGTGACCCTACCTTCTGTGTGACCCTTCCATCTGTGTGACCCTAACATCTGTGTGACCTTACCTTCTGTGTGACCCTTCCATTTGTGTGACCCTACCTTCTGTGTGAACCTACCATCTGTGTGGCCCTACCTTCTGTGTGACCCTACCTTCTGTGTGAACCTACCATCTGTGTGGCCCTACCTTCTGTGTGACCCTACCTTCTGTGTGAACCTACCATCTGTGTGACCCTACCTTCTGTTTGACCCTTCCATCTGTGTGAACCTACCTTCTATGTGACCCTACCTTCTGTGTGAAC
>BLSH010426436.1:0-10060 GCA_018402905.1 Glandirana rugosa
GCATAGGCCAGGTCAAAAATATTCAAGCCAGGGCACAGTTCTGGAGGACGAGGAGGACGAGGAAGATGAGGAGGAGGAAGAATCGCAGCAGGGTGGCACCCAACGCAGCTCATGGGCATCACTGGAGCGTGGCTGGGGGGATACAGAGGACACAGATATACCTCCCACAGAGGACAACTTGTCCGACATTCTGCAGTGCCTGCGCAACGACAACCGAGTTGCCCACATTGTAACTTCTTATGATTACTGGGTGGCCACCCTGCTGGATCCCCGTTACAAGGACAACGTGCCGTCCTTAATTCCCTCACTGGAGCGTGAGAGTAAGATGCGCGACTACAAGCGCACACTGGTAGAGGCGCTGCTGAGGGCATTCCCAAATGACACCGGGGGCTCAGTGGAAGCACAAGGCGAAGGCAGAGGAGGCGGAGGAGGAGGAAGAGGCCATTAATGCAGCTGTGCCACCGCCAGCACCTCAGAAGGCAGGGTTAGCATGGCCGAAATGGGGTAAAGCTTTGTCAGCAGCCCGCCACAACAAACAGCACCACCAGCCGATAGACAACGTCTTAGCAGGAGGCAGCATTTCAGCAACATGGTGCAAGAGTATGTGTGCACACGCCTACACGTACTGACTGATGGGTCTGCCCCATTCAACTTCTGGGTCTCCAAATTGGCCACATGGCCTGAGCTTGCCCTTTATGCCTTGGAGGTGCTGGCCTGCCCTGCAGCCAGTGTTTTGTCTGAACGTGTGTTTAGCATGGCAGGGGGCATTATCACAGACAAGCACAGCCGCCTATCCACAGCCAACGTGGACAAGCTAACCCCAATGATAAACAAACAAAAAAAAAAACAGTGTTGGCTACCTCCTCCTCCTCCTCGACAACCGCCACTTTCACCTACACTGCCACGGTCATGGCTTAGTCAACCTCTAGGCTCCTACTCCACATCCACCCCCCCTTCCCATTTTTTTGTTATTTGATTTTAATTTATTTTCCCTATCCCCATTTTTTTGTAGGGCACTTGCCCTACTCTTACCCCCATTTTACTTCCTTTTGCAGCCCTCTAGCACTTGCCAGGACTTTGTTACAGCCATTTTTGTGCCTAAAAGTTTGGGTCCCCATTGACTTCAATGGGGTTCGGGGTCCGGGATAACGTTCGGGCAACGTTCGGTGCCAAACCCGGACTTTTTTGTTCGGACCCTCCGAACCCGAACGCCCAGGTGTTCGCTCAACTCTATCCAAGACATATAACAAGCCAAGAACTGACATAGCCCACTGGGCTCTGCCTAGAACAAAAAAAAATCTCTTTTGATTGGACTGACCCTTTAATTATTACAATTATACAACATTAGAGGATTAGAGCATAAAGCGTGAATACATATTTTATTAGATACAAGCAGCCACCAATCAAGATGATATGAAAATGTACAATCTTGAAATTAGGATAATTCAATCTGCACAACAGTGCCATTTAAAATGTTAGTCTCCTAATTACTGAACAAACATATCTCTAATTAAAGTCACTAAATGTAAGCGACAGGAGCAAATGCAAGCAAATTAATATGTCCTCATCAGAACTGAATTAACCAAAAGGCAATGCGGGGTGTATAGCAGCACAGTGTAGTTTGATGGCAGACCAGAATATAAATTCACCCAGCTTTCAAATATAAAATAACCCCTTACATATTTCTGATGGGTTTATATATATAACATAACTAGTGCCATGCTCTGTAACATTTAGTGGAATCACATATGTTCTTAGATGACCATCAGAACATGCTGGCTCTTGAAATGAAGCAGTATGAAGTGCATGTATAGTGCACGCTCTCCCCTGTTGTAGTCGCTGACCCCAGCTGACGAATGCCGTTTTTTTTTTTTCAACAAAGCAATTCTGGATATCCTTTGGATACTACCTGAAAAGACCCTAGAGCTTCACTTATTGACTTAAAATAAAAATGCAATATATTAATATGTAATGTTTCATATTTACCTGACAATTACTTTTGACTGTAATCAATAAAGAAAAATACACTTTAACTCATGAAGGATTTTTTTGCATCAGTGTTTACAAATCTTTAGTTTGTGGTGTACCATAATCACCGCCTTTTGCCATGCTATAATGTGCCAGATTAGGTTGTGTTTAGAGTGGATTGGGGATGAACATTATTTCTGTATTTGTGAATTCTATTCTTTGGCATTGCAATATTGGCAAACAGGACCAACATGGACACCTACAGTATGTCATTTTTCTTTCAGATCTTTAGTTATTTTGTCATTTTCAGTGTTTGGTCTGTTGTTCCTCTATTAATATTAGATGTTCCTTTGCATATTTCTTTACTTCTTTTCTCAATTTTGTCTTTACTTAAATTTATTTAGACCTCCACTTTAAAAAGGTACTTTTCTCGACTGCAACCCCCTCCGCCTTTCTCTATTAAAAAAAAAAAATGTGCGTTTTTTTTCTACATTTTTATTTTTTTACTCCAGCCCACCCTCATCTCCATTCTTCTTAAGCGGAAATGATGTGTTCCTGCTCCTGAAGCCTCTTGGGATATCCCCATTACATATTCCTGGAGGCTGCAGGACACTTGGATACTGTAAGGTGGACCTGGTAGCGTGTCATCGGGGGGGGGGTTGGCAGTTGAAAGAATCTGGAAAAGACAACCAGCACCTAAAGAAGGCGAGTGAGGCCTGGCCTGTGGCAGCGGATCAGCAGATCCCAGCAGGACAGCGTTGGATTCACAAGGCTGCTGAGTATAATTTATGAAGAAAACCATGCATCATGGGTAGGTAAGAGGGGGTGAAAAAAAAAAAATCAGTGCAGACTATCAGTGCCCAGCTGTCATGCCTCATCAGTGCAGCCTATTGGTGCTTATCAGTGCAGCCTATCAGTGCTCATCAGTGCAGCCTATCGTGCTCATCAGTGCAGCCTATCGTGCTCATCAGTGCAGCCTATCAAGCTCATCAGTGCAGCCTATCAGTGCTCATCAGTGCAGCCTATCAGTGCACAGCAGTTATGCCTCATCAGGGCAGCTTAACAGTGCCCAACAGTGCCGTCTCACCAGTGTTACTTATCAGTGCCCATCAGTGTGGTCTTACCAGTGCCGCTTATCAGTGCCCATCAGAGCCGTCTCACCAGTGCTGCTTATCAGTGCCCATCAGTGCAGTCTCACCAGCGCCCATCAGTGCCGTGTCACCAGTGACCACCAGTGGCGTGTCAGCAGTAGCCACCAGTGCAGAGAGGGTATCAATCGATCCCCCACATGAAAGAGCGGAGACGATGTTGGGTGATGACAGCTCTGCTATGTGTGGTATGTCTGCCATGTGTGGAATGTGAGACCGCTCTGTAAGTTCTCTGCCTGCATTGGAACTGGGAGCTCTGCACTGTATATCACAATACAGGCAGAGAACTTACAGAGCGGTCTCACATTCCACACATGGCAGACATACCGCACATAGCAGAGCTGTCACCACATCTTCTTCGCTCTTTCATGGAGGTCAAGTGGGTCATCCTGTTTTCTTCTGGGATGCTGGCCTGGCTCGCTTGGGTCTCCGGCTACCCGCAAAAGCCTGTGGTGAGGACAGAGGACAAGTGCGGGCCACTGGCTGGGGTCTCCCACAGCAGTATGTGTGACAGTGAGCCGAGGAGAAGGCCTCTCTTGAGACGGGGAGTTGGTGACACTCGCTCCACGTGTCTCCTCTCCTGCAGCAGCCAGCTCAACACATAGCGATGACGAGTTGATGGGGATGACGTCAGGAGGAAAAGAGGGCGCGGCTCCTTTCAGCTGCTTTTGGCTCTGTTCGGAGAGGCAGGGCACAATGCAGTATGCGGATGACATCATCCAAAAATCGATTATGTCGGTTGTAGCATCGATGCCGAATTGCAGACAGCTGAATTGCGATGCTGCGATTAAATTCAACACCCCTACTGGGCATTATCAGATTTAGATGGACTCCAGCTAAAGCTGGCCATACATGGAATGAAGACTGGCCAATTTTCATCCACATGTGGCCGTCCTGCGATGAGCGGCTGCAACCTCTGATCAACAGCAGAGAGTCCCTCTGTCAGCATACAATATCCCACCGGGGACGAAACCTCTATCCACTTCGCTTGTGTGGATAGTGGAATCTGTAATGGTTTTTTTCCATTCAGCCCGCTGGCTGAACACAAAAAAATGACCCATCTCTTGCCAGCTTTACACCAAGCAGTTACAGTAACAGTTTATTTTTTCTTTTAGGATAAAGGTTTTACATAAATAAATAAAAGCTGACAATTGTAAGCACCCCTGCCAGTGTTAAATGCTTTGTCTAGATCCTCTACTTGACACTTTTGTTGGACAGCTTGGTTTCTTAAAGGAAATAGAAAAATAACAGATGTACTAGTCAGATCACCAGGTGAAAATAAAGTGGGAAATAAGTCTAAAAAAGAAAAAAATGCAGCCACCACATCTGAGCATTGGTAAGCTGCAAAATACTTTTTCCTGACAGACTCCATGGCAGCCTACGTGTGGGTTTAGCCCGCCTCTCCTATAGGACTCCTCTCCCATAAATCTTTGCTCTGGGCCCCCGGCCGTGTTCCTTTTTTGTCCTCCTCTCATGACCGAATGGATGGTCCTCCTACCTGAAGGGTCCCCTGCTGCGATCAGGACTGGCCTGATTGCGACCCAGGAAAGAGAAATTTGCATTCTCCTATAAGCCCTAGCTGCTTGCAGGGTATGGAGGGGGCAAGTGGAGGAGGCGCTGAAGGGGCAGAAGCCTAGCCACTGGCAGGCAAGCCGTGTATCGGCCAGTGAGCCTAGCAACTAGCAGGTGGCCTATCACCCCAGAACGGCATGGGCAGAGTACCTTGGTCCAGGACAATCACGGCAGGAGCAATGAGAGAATGTCATCTCTATGGCAGCAGTTTGTGTTGTTGCATCGTCTATTCTGTGTGCTTGTAATTTTCTTGTATCTCTGGTGGTCCGTGGCTGACAGGCATGGCGGCTGGTTTTCCCCTGTGTTCCAGCTGCCGCCCGCTTCCTGGTTCACCCCCGCGACTGGTCTGTGCAGGCGCGGGGTCGAGATTAAAGCGAGGCGTGGATCACGCATGCGCGACTCCGCCAAGATGGCGGCGGATGCACATGCGCACTAGCGCAGCGGCGTCCTCCAGGCACAAAATTTAAGCGGGGAAAAAGCCGCAGCCCTTGGGATTGATTGCAGGCTTCATCGGCGACTTCCCCAGGCTCTATTCTGTTGCTCTCTGAGGGTTTCTACCGGGAGGCAGACTCAAAGAGATGTCTTTGTTGGATTGCTGATCCTATTGTCTGTTACAGCTCCAATGGAGAACCCTGGATCTCAGGATGCGTCACCGCCTACCTGTGGCCAGCCCTCCTGTGGCAGGTACATTGCAGGGGCGTCTCCCTGGGATGTGTCCTGCGGGGGGGGGGGGTTTGGAACTGTATTGATGGTATTACTTTTCCCCTTACCCTATATGCCTTTCTTTTGCTTTCAGCTCCTTTAGGTCTGACCGTTATCAGAGCTCACACAGAAGAAATAGTTCATCTAAGTCCCATCGCCGATGCTCCTCCTCCAGGTCAAAGCATTGTGGGTCACCCTCTAGGTCAAGGCACCATAGCAGAGACCAGGCCTATCCTTCCACGGCTCACTCCAGCCGCTCAGCCAGACATATCTGCTGGGGGTGCAGGTCGCAAGTTCCAATGGGAAAATACTTCTGTGACCTCTGTTATGACAAAGCTGCAGACGAAAGAGGGGGGGACAGATCAGCTTGAGTCCCTCATCAAGAGGGTTGTCAAGAGTCTCTTATAGAGATAGAGACCAGTAAGACCCAGAATCCTTCTGTAGAGTCGGTGGGTTCACCTGTAAGAGAGCCGCAAGTACCAGAAGCTTGTGAGTCCTCTCAGTCAAGTCACCCATCTGCTGATTCCTCAGGCAGCGATTCGGAGGTGGAAGAGTCGTACAGTTGGTTTGATTTCGCTCTGGTTACCCCGTTGGTGAGAGCGGTAAGAGATGCACTAAATTGCTAAACTGGGAAGATCCAGTGGCTGCTCCGCCTAAACAGAGAAAGTATTTTAACCCCTTCCTGCCGGTAGGACGTCCATGGATGTCCTGGACTTTGAGGGGTGATATCTGAACGGTGCCAGCAGCTACAGGCACCGTTCAGATATAATTTTCTCAGGCTGGCGATTCTGTGCACCATGAGAATGATCATATCGGCAGTTCAGCCGCTTGATCGTTCTTGTAGGCAGCGGGAGGGGATGTCCCCCCCTCCCGCCGCCATTCGGTGCTTCTCCCGTGCCACCTGTACGATCGGCGGCAGGGAGAAGAAATCTGTCACCGCCGGATTGTCATCAGGGAGATGACCATCTGGTCACCAGTCATCTCTATGACCCTCGGAGGCCCGGGCGCGATGTTATGACGTCACGTCCGGGCCGGCTTTAGTAAACAAAGCTGTGGTCACGGCTGGAAAGGCTGGGATCGGAATTTTTTTTTCTGATCTCAGTCTTTCCAGCCTGCAGGAGAGATGTGAGGTCACATTGACCCCACATCTCTCCATAAAGAGGACCTGTCACGCAACATTCCTATTACAAGGGATGTTTACATTCCTTGTAATAGGAATAAAAGTGATAAAAAAAAAAAATTAAAGAGACAGTGTAAAAATAAAAAAATAAAAGTAAAATAAATAATAATAATAATAAAAAAAAAAATTAAAGACCCCCCCCGTCCCTGTGTGCTCGCACGCAGAAGCGAACGCATATGTAAGCCCCGCCCACATATGTAACCAGTGTTTAAACCACACATGTGAGGTATCGCCGCGTGCGTTAGAGCGAGAGCAACAATTCTAGCAGTAGACCTCTGTAAAGCATCGCCTATGGAGATTTTTAAGTACCAATGTTAGGCGCAATTCCACGAGTGTTCGCAATTTTAAAGCGTGACATGTTGGGTATTAATTTACTCGGCGAAACATCCTCTTTTACAACATACAAAAAAATTGGGCTAACTTTACTGTTTTGTATTTTTTTAATTCACTAAACTGTTTCTTTTCCAAAAAAAACGTGTTTGAAAAATTCCTGCGCAAATATCGTGTGATATAAAAAGTTGCAATGATTGCCATTTTATTCCCTAGAGTTCCTGCTAAAAAAACATATATAATGTTTGGGGGTTCTGAGTATTTTTCTAGCAGGAGTGTCAGAAATGGCCCGGTAAGGAAGGGGTTAAGCAATTAAAATAGGACCGGGTCAATGTTCTGTTTCTGTCCGAGCTGGGTGAAAGTTGACAAGAAAAACTCCATGCTCTCGAAGGTACTGAGAATGTACCCTTTCAAGGAGGAAGAAGTAAAGCACCTGGATTCAGCACCCTTGGTAAACGCAGTAAGGCTGGTCAAGCATGTCATACGTCCCCTGGAGGACACTGTCTCCTTTAGGGATGCACTGGACAGGCATCAATCCGCAATTGAAAGCAATTAAAAAAGGACCGGGTCAATTTTCTGTTTCTGCCCTTGATGTGGGAGCCACCCTAAAGCTATACCTAGAAGCCACGGCTCCTTTTCGACAATCAGACTATCTCTTTGTCCTTCTCAATGGGAAGAAGAAGGGGCTGTGGGCCTCCATCAGAACCATTGCTACTTGGGTCGTCCAATCGTTTCAATGGGCCTATAAAGCAAAGGGTTTGGCGCCTCCGCAAGCGGTGACAGCGCATTAAACTAGAAGCGTCTCAACCTCATGGGCAGCCTCACGACATGTCGCTCCCAAAGTGATCTGCAGAGCAGCTTCCTGGTCTTCAATTCACACATTCATGTCTCATTATTGTGTTGAACTTGCTGCTCTGTCTTTTGTTCAGCATTTTTGCCCAACCGGGTGTGCACGGCGAGTTATTTCCCACACGTAGGCAGCCATGGAGTCTGTCAGGAAAACTGAAAATTCCCTATGAAATACTTACCGTAATTTTCCTTTCCTGATGGACGCCATGACAGCAGGAGTCCCTTCCAAATTTGTGGAGAAGTGATGGAACACGGCCGCAGGCCCAGAGCAACAATTTATGAGAGAGGAGCCCTATAGGGTAGTAGAGGCAAGGCTAAACCCACACGTAGACTGCCATGGAGTCCGTCAGGAAAGGAAAATTACAGTAAGTATTTGATAGGAAATTTTTTGTCTTTTTTGTTTGTTGAATACCACTTTAATTTGGAATTCTCCAAAATTTCATGTCAATCTAGATATGTCTGTTGATTTTTTTTTCTATGTGTAGCCTGTGCATTCTTAGGTTGTCACTGCCACAAATCCAAGCTTGCTCTTTATACATCTATGTTTGGGAGAGCCCCGCTGATTTATGTCAATAAGAAATGTTAGCAAGCAGAGGATAACTTGATTCGTTTGACAAACATGTTTATTTAGTCCTGGTTTTGCCATTTGCAGTAATTTGCCCGTGATTGTTGATAATTATAACCTCTGATGCATATTGTAGGAGTTTGTTAAATAAATCAATGAGGACAACAAGTCCAGTGCATTTGCTTAGCTCTGTTTCTCTGGTTACCAACACAAGCCAAACAGTTGAAATTCTAGTCAGATCACGCACTGTGCTGTGACAGCAGTGTATAATTGGCGGGCTCTCCCACAGGAAAGCTGTCTTTGTGAAATCCTGGGAGGTGTTCTTTTATAGATTACCATATGCTCTAAGCAAAGCGTTTGATGGATAGAACACAGGAACTCCTGCAACTCTTATCTTAATTATGAAAAGAAAGGGGAAAATATTCCTCATGAGTCGTGAAAGCCTTGTGTTTTCAAAACATGCTAATGAACAGTCCTAAATCAAATGAAAAACCAAATTATACGAATGAATGTTGTAGGTTCCGATAAAGAGCGGTTTTATGAACTAGAATAAGCTGTTAAGCAAACTGTTAAAGAAAAAAATTAAAATCACAACCACCCAAAAAAAACAAAAAAAAAACAGAAATGATGCACTATATAGCCAAAGGCATGAACAATCAAACCTATATATACCACTGTTGGACATCCCATTTCAAAAATATGGGCATGAATATGAAGATGGAGCATAACCCCCTTTGTGGATATTACAGCTTTCAACCTTCTGGGAAGACTTTCCAGAAGATTTTGGAGTGTGTCTGTGGGAATGTGTGTTCATTCACTTAAAAGAACATTTGTGAGGTCAGGTACAGATGTTGGATGGGAAGACCTGACTTGAAATCAGTATTCTAATTCATTCCAAATGTGGTCAATAGGTGCAGGTCACCTAAAGCCTAAGTTTAGATAAAAAAAAAAATCTGCATTATTTACTATTTATATGATGGTATTTATCTGATGGGTCCCGTATGCTGCTGGGTCCTGCATTTCTTTAAATCTCCCTCTTCTGATGATCCCACTTGCCTTGCTGCCATAATCTTGAGGGAGCTGTGATAGGCAAGAGAGCCTGACTATGCCCGCCCTTTCTGCCCCACTCCTCCTTTCATAGAAGCCGTACTATAGCTTCTATAATTGAAACAGAATCTATGAATGGAGGGGGTAGACTTTCCATTCATAGAAGCAATAGTAGGGTCTCTATAAACGGACAAGCTAGGCAGTAAGGGTAGGTATAGTTAAGCACTCTTGTTGAGCACCTGTCACAGCTCCCTCAATTGGGGGGGTCATAGTTGGAGAAAGATTTCAAAGAATGCAGGAGCCAGCAGCATTAGGGAGCGTCAGATTAATGCTATGTAATGTGCTGATTTTTTTTTTTAGGCTTTATTTCCTCCACGTCATACTTGTTTTTATGGACCTGGCTTTGTAGAGAGGGGCACATTTTGAAACAGAAAAGAGCCTTCACCAAACTTGGAAACCCAAATTGTCTTTGGGTTTGTATGTTGTAGCATTATTAAAAGTACCTTTTGCTGAAAATAACTGAAGTCAATAATTTGTAGGGGTGTCCACATGCTTTTGGATATATAGTAGGTGTGATGGTCAGGAGCCCACAAATCTTTAGCCATATATGGTATATGAAATGGCCAAATGACCAGGTTCCAATGTTTAGAAAAAAAAAAACTCATTATAGGTCAGGGTTGGAGAAAGTTTGTTAGTAGA
>BLSH010426436.1:11788-23332 GCA_018402905.1 Glandirana rugosa
TGAAAGATTTACTTCGTACTAAAACTACAAGGGAAGTTACGGAATCACCAAGTACAACTGACCTTACCGACAAATTGACACCTGAATAGTCATTATGTCAAGTATATAATGGTAATATATTCATAATACATCCAGAATGAATCTCCAGAAGTATGAGATTTACCAAAGGGCCGTGTTACACTTACCTTCTCCCGTAAACTATTGTGTTCACAAAGATGATCTATACTTATGTTTTAGTCGGATTATTTTATAGAAGTTAGTCTTTTGTATACGGGTGACATCGTCGAAAAAGTACTATTAGTATGAAGACCTCTAAGTAAGACCTACATAATACTTATATAATGGTAATATATGAACTGTATTACTGATAAGTCCACAGTTAAACAGCCATTCCAGTCAACATGAACCACTAAGGCATTGAAGGGAACATCAAAATCATGCTTCATTTAGAAAGTCCATTGAGTTTATTTTACCAGCAAACCATTTACTCCTCTCGTTTTTTTTTAACAAGTGCCCATTTATTCATTAAGGCTCTGCTAGATATGTAGAATTGCATTACCAATTCTGCAGAGAGTGTCACATGAAAAACAGAGGTGAGACCAAGGGCAGCCCGTCCATTAAGGTAGCACGGGCACCACCCCCTCTATCCTCGCCACCCCTATATGAATAATGGATACATTCATGCACAGTATGAATCTATCCATGGCCGCCGCTGTGGCCACACCCCAATAGGCTTCAAAATGGAGTGGACTCCGAGAGCAGAGCATTGAGCTCGCAGCCCATTCCAGGTGCTAGAAAAGCAAATTAATATTTGCTTTTCTAACACTGAATCGCCTCTCCACCAATCAGGAGGAGCAGGTATGTTACCCATTTCCCGATTGGCTGTGAAGTCAGGCGATCCTATTGGACGCCTTTCTCAGATGAGGAGGGGGAAGCACAGCCAAAGCGAAGTACGCTCCCACTCGCCAGACACCGATGCCCGCCCCCTTCCTAGATGGGGTAAGTGTGGGACTCCGGGGGGAGGATGTTGTATACCCCTATCTGGTGATGCTGAATATACCCCTATCTGGTGATGCTGTATATATACCACCATCTGGCGATGCTGTATATATCCCTATCTGGTGATGCTGTATATATCCCTATCTGGTGATGCTGTATAACCCTATCTGGTGATGCTGTATATACCCCTATCTGGTGATGTTGTATACCCCTATCTGGTGATGCTGTATATACCCCTATCTGGTGATGCTGTATATACCCCTATCTGGTGATGCTGTATACCCCTATCTGGTGATTCTGTATATACCCCTATCTGGTGATGCTGAGAGGAGTGGGATGACTAGGTAGAGTAAACAACAAGAGGAACAAAGAGGGGATATTAAAGGTTAACACAGAAAAGCTTGCCACACACAAAAGTTCTAGAAATCTAACAGGTTCCTTTATCCACGCTAACAGCACTGATGGACCAATCTTCTGCTACGCATAGAGTATTCTGACAGCCACCACTGTCTGGCTCCTTTAATTTTTCAATCAAAGCATGTTGGGTTGGAGGATGCATCAGTGCTACCCACATGCCAAATTTTCGGTCAGTTCATAGGGAACAGGACAACGTTTGCATATTGTATGGTCAGCTTTAGACAGAGAAACAAAGTTGCCAGGGGATAACATCAGTTTTATACAATGACCCGCTCCCAAGGCACCTAATTACAGTGGCTAGAGAATGGAAATCCTGGCCTGTACCTTTAAATGATTCCACAACTGATGTTCTCATAACAACTCTTCAACTGACAAGAGGTGTTTTTGGGGTGTAGAGAGGTCTGAGACGCAAAAAACAAGTCTGCATAAAAATCATGAGCCCTGGGCAGGTAGGCCATGTCCACTGTATGCATTGCATTGGCTTTCAGCTGCTGCAGAGAGAGCCATACAGGGGATCAGTTCCAGTAATTGCCCCCTGCTGTACCCATCACCCTCCCTGTGCACCATATCTTTCCCCCTGCAGCCCAGGCCCCCCTGTATGCCCTCAAGCCCAAAGTGCTGCCGCTTCCCTCCTCTCCTTTCCACTGGCAGCTGCAAGGGTCCGGTTAATATGTCACACTTACCAGCTCCTTCCTTTCCTGAATGAACACAATGATGCTGTATAGAGCATTATTGCTTATATCGATTCCAGGACACCTCTGTAGGACCACATTTGGAGACGGCTCCTCCTGTCTAATGAGGACATTCAGTACAAAAGAAGATAAATCACCCACCTTCACACAACCAATTCAGTGAATTACAAAGGACTCCACATGTCAACTCTGAAAGCCAAAGCAGATCACGTAAACTATATGTACCGGTATTACCACCAACTTCATGACAGTGCAGGTCAAGATTTACAGCAAATTCATATTAGGTAGTAAAAACATCAGATAAGACTTTGCAACCAGATGACGGATGCAGGTTTGCCAAGGCATCTGTGCTGTAGGCTTCATGCACACAGGACGTTAAAAAAATGTCCTAAAAACATCAGTAGCTCATCAGTGATTTTTTTCAGGTGTTTTTCCGCGTTTTTAAAGGGCCAGCGGTTTTTGTTTTTTTTTTCCAATTGATCTAAAACGTCCAAAAACATTGGGGATCGATGTTTAGCCATGTTTTAAAATTTTTACAGCTGAAAAACATCTCTCAAAACCCACTGGTCTTGGTTTTTTTTACAGCTCAAAAACGTCACTGCTAAAAACAGCTGATAACAGCCTATGTGTGCATGAACACATAGGATAACATGATGGAGAGTTTATTGACTGTAGAAAAAAACGTCTGCAGCTGAAAACAGCTGCTGTAAAACAGTCAAAAACCGTCCTGTGTACATGAGGCCTTAGGCTGCATTCACACCTGGGCGTATTGTTTTCAGGCAGAAATACACGCTTTTTTACCGCAATTTTGTACATGTCAAAAGGTCACCAATGTAAAAAGTGGAAAAACGCCCAAATCAAGCTACAAAAATACCTCCAGAACTTTTTTGAGCTTCAGGCGTTTGGCTTCAGGCGTTTTGGAGTGGAGATGTGAACGGACTCCATAGAGAATCATTGATTTTTTCCCCTCAAGCGTTTTGTAGCTTCAGGCTTCAAGCTACAAAACGTTAAGGTGTGAATGGGGCCTTAATGTTTGGAAAAAGGTATGGAAATCTGTTGACATTGTTGATCTACAATCTACAAATGTAATGGCTGAGTCTAGATAAACAGTTGAAGTGTTAAAAAAGTCCGGTAATTGGAGCTGTCAAAAAAAAAAAAAGCAGCCAGGCAATTTTCATCCCCATCTGAAATTATTTGTTATGAGACCCATGAAGAACTTTTTATTGATTATTGTGAAAACTAAAATGAGTTTTGCATTGCTCACAATGACATTGCCAACAAAGGAGAATTTGAATACGTGGTTTCTGTTGAGATAATGACTACTTGGTGATTGTTTTTGGCACAAGTGTTTTTTTCTTCTTCTGTGCACACTTGTTTTTAAAACGCCTTTTTTTTCTCTAATTTTCAATCACCTTTTAATTACATTTGTAGCACCCTCACTGTTGCTAGTGTAGGTAAATGTAGTTTGGACTCCCTGTATGTGGAGGAAAATGCGTTAATTATGTTTAGGAGGCTGTGCAGTGCTTCAAAAGCTGTGGCTCTGTTACCTCCTCCTTTCTTCTGGAACTCTCTGGATAGTTCTAGAACTTAGTGGGTGGAAAGACAGAGGCTGCAGCCTGAATATTTATGCAGTTTCCACCAATCCCTGGGGAGGTGAGTCCCAGAAGGTGGGGAAACAATCCATAAATATTCAGGAGCCTGGCAGTCCGGACAGAGTCTGGGGTTTAGTCATCTGGAGGAGACCCTTGTGCTGGGGGCTCTGTCCCTGGAGCAGAAGAAAGTGTGAGAGAGAGAGAAAAGTCTTCATTCTGCCCAGTCCCAAGCTTGGCTTAGCTGCAGACATCAAGCCAAGCCAGGAGCAGCCTGCTCAGCAGAGAGGCTGGTGCAGCTGCTTTCTGGATTTGAGAAACCACTTAAAGGGGACTAAGTGAGTACAAACCAGCATTACAACCAAAGAAACAGAGACATCAGTCAAGTGCAATACCTCATGTGTCTAGGACCTGGGGGAATCTTAAGTGCAGAGCACGTCAGCCAGGGACTAGAGCAGGCAGGTGCCAGGCAATACAGCCAGGTGCTGTCTCTTCAATGTACCTTTGTTTTTGGAATTGTTTTGCTTTGCTATTGCTGCACTACCGCCCCCCTGTTGCAGCTCAGTTCTACATTAAAGTAGCCAGAGACATTAGTCCTCATTTGGTGGTTATAGTTCAGGTTCTGTGCATCCCATGTATCCCAATCCCTATCCAAGTTTATTTTTCCCAAATAAACACAAAAAAAAAACAAAACCTTAGACTGTTTTTGAGCCATTTGGAGAGTGTGGAAAAATCCTGTTGCCTGGCTGTGGGTGCTGTGTGGGGGGAAAAGGCCTGAAATCCAGTGGCTCTTTCGGGGGTAGCACCGTATACTTTTTATCCTTCCTTCAATTTGCTAATTGGGGGGGGGGGGGGGAGTAATTCATTCATGTAAATGTGAACATTTACCTTGTAAAACAACCCATTTAATTTAAAATTGAAATGCAAGGCAAAATGTTTGTACATATATATGAAACCATTCTTAATACCCTTTTCATTTTTTTTTTTTTTGGGTGTCCACATTGACATTCTCAGCTGCATTAGGCTACATTCACATGGCTGTAAAAATAAATGCATTTATATGCATTATTTATTATTTACAGATGTGAATACAGCTGCATTGATTTCAGTGGAGGTAGTCACACAGTTGTGTAAATATACACTGCATTCAGATCTGTAACACAAAATCCCAAAAACTGCATCTGAGGACATGTGTATACACATATACCAGATAGAGCTATTGGGAAAAAAACAGGACAATTTTACACATTTGAAAAACAGATCTCAAAGCAAGTACATGCACAGAAACATCTGTAATAGAAAAAAACTTGCATAATAAGATCAGTAAAAGTTTTATATGCATGGTAATATAGCCCTAAGGGCTTAGAGAGGTGGGGATAGAAACTTCTTGTGACAATGGATGGGGAGGGGAGGTAGTATAGGATCTTGTGTGTGGAGTTTTTCTATTTCTTTATATTTTCTGTTGGTTGAACTAGATGGACTAGTGTAGTGTTTCTCAACCGGGGTTCCGCGAGAAGTCCCCAGGGGTTCTGCATGATTCAACATTTTGGCAGATGCAGTGGCCATCCATTAGGGGCGCATGGGCGCCTCCCCCATCCTTGTGTCTGGCCCCCTAATCTACATGCAGGGTGCCGGATGCGTGGATTCAAATGTGGGGGGGGGTTTTAAGCACGTGAGCCAGAGGCTCTAATAGGCTTCAAAAAAGGGTTGGCGTCAAAAAATGTTGTTTCCAGTGTATCCAATGCATGCTGACAGTGTGTACTGTCAGCGTGCATTGATTCCTGATGCCTCTTCTGTAGTTTCGGCTCAGAGAACTCAGAGGGTGGAGTCGGGAGGAATGCAGAGAGCGGGAGTTCAGACCATGGAGGAGGGGAGCAGCCGAGAGAGGAGACTGAAGAGGCAGGGAGAACGGAGTGGGAGCCGTGAAGAGAGCAGAGCATGAAGACTATGGAGGAGGGGAGCACAGAGTGGGAGCAAGTGTCTGGATCAGAAGGTGAGATCCTGTCTGAATGATAGCAGTGATGCACACTGTGGAGGAGGGAGCAGAGAAAAGGAGCACATGGCTGGATTGGAAGGAGTTCCTGTGTACAGAAGGGGTGAATGCAGACTGCGGAGGGGAGGGGGAGCAGAGAACAGGAGGTGACATCCTGTGTATAACAGCACTGAATGCAGACTGCAAAGGGGGGGGGGGAGCAGAAAGTGGGGGCACACAGCTGGATAAGGCTGAATGTAGCAGGAGGTGAGATTATAAAAGCTTTATGTTATGCCATAATTGTATATAATGTTATTATGATGATCTCACCTTCTGCTACATTCAGCCTGATCCAGCGGTGTGCCCCTACTCTCTGCTCCCTCCTCTGCAGTCTGCATTCAGCCGCTACCATACACATGATCTTGCCTCCTGCAACATTCAGTGACATGCCCCCACTCTCAGCACTCTTCCTGGCACCACCCTCTGAGTTCACAGGAGCTGGAACTAGAAAGGAGACACCGGGTATCAATGCACATTGACAGTACTCATCAGTGCTCATTGAAAACAACATTGTTATCATGTGCGGATTTTTTCTGCACAGAAATATGCAACATGTATGCATTTTTCTGCAGAGAAAAATACTCAAATGAGACCAACATTGTGGTGTGAACAGGAAACATAGAAATCAATTATTTTCTTTATGTTCTTTCAGAGACCTACATTAGGAAAATGCATGTCTCTGCACATGGTGTGAACAAGACTAAAGTATTCTATGCAGGTCAATTCTGCACCATTTTCCATCAATTCTTATGCATGCATGTTGTGAACAAGGCCCAACTGTTCCCACAGCCTGCTGTCTTAATTATGAATCACAATATTTGGGAGTTTTGTTCAAGTTCAGTAAGGCCTTATTCACAGCATATGTGCTAAAAAAACTGATAGAAAATATGTGCAGATTTGACTTGCACAGAATATTTTGGGTTTGTTTTAACGTAGGTCTCTGCAAGGACATAAAGAAAACAATTGATTTCTATATGCCCTGTTCACACCATAATGTTGGTGTCAGGTGAGTTCTAATATTTATAGTATTATTTAAAGCTATTTCTACAATAATTGTTGTTATATCTACAGCTCGCTGATCAGATCCAATGTTCCGTGAGCTGTAGATCTGGCATTTTCTTTTAGTAAAGACCAAAATTCCCCTTGAGTTATTGGGATTTTCAGGGCACAGATAATGAGTTTAAACCATTTGTATAAAAAATAACATCTTTATTACAAATATCAAAATACAAAAATATCTTAAAATTTTGTTGTTATACAACCATATGGCATATGTAGCCAGCAAGAACAGGGTTTGCAACAGAAAAAGATTTTCTTATAATTTACGCAATTCTTGTCAAGTAGCCCGACATGTTTCAGGATATTCCAATCCCTTCTTCAGGGGCATTCATATATACGAGACAAGATAAACAATTAGCTTACCTTGTTAGACCATGCTCCACCCCCCGTCAGGTGCGATGCCAACCCCGTGGATAAAAACGCCACCGGGCATGGGTTGGTGCACATAACCAACCCCAAGATGTTAAGCCCAGTGGATGAACGGATGATCACCCAGCGCCCCACTGGACTCCCCAACACTGACCCCCGTAGGCATCACGGTGTGGTGGACACGGCGACCGTCAATCATGAACAGCCGTTATGGATATCAGAGCATCGTATGGGAAGAGCTCCGCTGTTTCCGTGGTGGCGTGGTGTGTGAAGCGGAGCTCTTCCCATACGATGCTCTGATATCCATAACGGCTGTTCATGATTGGCGGTCGCCGTGTCCACCACGCCGTGATGCCTACAGGGGGCCAGTGTTGGGGAGTCCAGTGGGGCGCTGGGTGATCATCCGTTCATCCACTGGGCTTAACATCTTGGGGTTGGTTATGTGCATCAACCCATGCCCGGTGGCATTTTTATCCACGGGGTTGGCATCGCGCCTGATGGGGGTGGAGCATGATCTAACAAGGTAATCTAATTGTTTATCTTGTCTCGTATATATGAATGCCCCTGAAGAAGGGATTGGAATATTCTGAAACATGTCTGGCTACTTGACAAGAATTGCGTAAATTATAAGAAAATCTTTCTCTGTTGCAAACCCTGTTCTTGCTGGCTACATATGCCATATGGTTGTATAACAACAACATTTTAAGATATTTTTGTATTTTGATATTTGTAATAAAGATGTTATTTTTTATACAAATGGTTTAAACTCATTATCTGTGCCCTGAAAATCCCAATAACTCAAGGGGAATTTTGGTCTTTACTAATATTTTTGGGATGCTGGTACATAGGGTATATACACCCAGGTGATCAGAATAACTACTACTGGCATTTTCTTTTAGGGGTTCCCAGAGATCTCAAACTTTTTGCCAAGGATTCCTCCATGGTAAAAAGGTTGAGAAACATTGGACTAGTGTCTTTTTTTCCAGCCTATGTAACAACAAAGTCACCGAAATCACTGCTTCGCAGTTTCCAAGCTGTTGGAAATGGACGGAAAGCCAACTCTACAGCCTATTCTTGTTGTGGTCCTTAACCACTTGCCGACCGTCCGCCGCAGCGTGACAGCAGCAACATGGCTCGTTATCGCAAACCGCCATCACCTGAAGACTGCAGAGATAACTAGTATTGTGAGCGTGCGCCCACTGTGTTCCGGAGGGGCCAGGGAGCTGGTAGGGCAGACTTTTTTTTTTTAAAGGTAGTTTATTATTAAAGTACATATAAACATTCACCTCATAAGATCACAAAACATAAAAAGGGCAAATATTGTACATTATATCTCCATATTACCAGATTACTTACAGTACAACTCAATTAGGATTCACCCATTTATCTTTCCATGTACATTAAATTGCAAAAGAAATTACCAATATAATTCATGAGAACAAGGAACTAAAAACAAAATCCAAACCAACAAAACTTTAACGAAACCACATGAAGTAGTCCTCCAGTCATTACTGTCAGATATTGATCGTGTTGTGGGACCTAGGACCCTCTCAGGGGCCAGCAGAAAGAAAAAGAAACATAAAGAAAATACCTCTGTAGACTCAGTCTGACATTGATCAACCTCCCCTCAATCCATGCATTAACATCATTCCTTTATATATTATACCTCAATGGATCCAGATACTTTATCAATCCATTTTGACCATATTTTGGAAAACTTTTTTGCACATCCCCTAGCCGTATAGGTTAATTTATAAATGGGCAAAGCTCCATTCACCAACTCCACCCACATCCGGAGAGTCGGCGGAGTAGGGTTCTTCCACTGGATGGCAATTGCCTTTTTAGCATAAAAAAAAAGCAACCTAATCAAGGTTTTGTCATGCATTCTCAAATCCTCGTCCTCTAAATCTCCAAGAATACATCTAGCAGGGTTACATATATTTGGAAGGGCCAGTCTCTCTTCCATAAAGGCTGTAATTTCTGACCAAAATTTACGGATTTTTGAGCACTCCCAAATCATATGGAAGAAACTGCCCACCTCAGCTCGGCATCTATAACAGTCTTCAGACTCTAATTTACCCATTTTGAAAAGTCTTGCAGGAGTATAGTAGATTCTATGTAAGTAATTCATTTGAATCACTTTGTCTCCTGCTGCAATGACACTTGTCAACTGACCTCCCAACACTGCCTCCCAGGCATCATCTTGCAAATCAGGAATATCCGTTTGCCAATGGTTTTGAACCCTACTTAAGGTGGAGGCTTTCCTTGAAAATATCAAGGAGTAGTACCGAGAGATCAGTTTAGAGTGATCATCATCATACAGTGAAGCTTCCAGTATCGAAGTCCTAAGGTGAACATCCTTCAACCCATATTGCGCCGCTATTGCGTGCCTGAGCTGATAGTAGTAGAATAAGTAGTTGGCAGGGATACCCAATTCAGACCTCAGTTCCCGGAAGGACTTAAATCTATCCTCCACAAACAGTTGGTGCACATATTTAAGTCCAACCCGAGTCCAACGACTCACATCAGGCAGTCGGACAATCTCCTTCAGATTATCATTATACCACAGGGGAGCATTGGGTGAAATATTTAGGGAGGAGGCCCCTATTTTTTTATTGACTAAATGGAATATTTTATATGACACTTTAAGGACCTCCGCCCCCTGCTTAGGATATGGCCCGTTTCTATATAATAGATTTATTAGTGCTTCATATGAATGCATGATTGCTGCTTGAGCTGCAACCAATGCATTCTCAATGTCTGGGAAAAAACAGCTATGGATATGGGTCAGTTGAGCCGCCCAGTAGTAGGCTTGTAAATCAGGTAAGGCCATCCCTCCCCCCTGAACTGGGAGTTTCAAAGTGGATAATGATATTCTAGCCGGTCGGGATGCCCATAAAAAAGAGGTGAGCAAAGAGTCTATTTCTCTGAAAAAAATTTTCGGTAGATAGACCGGTGCATCCCAGAAGACATATAAAAATCTGGGTAGGAATATCATTTTAAAGAGGTTAATCCTCCCTAGGAGATTCAAAGGAAGTTTAACCCAGGCAAGTAAGCAAGTTTTCATTCTACTAATCAAAGGGGCTACATTGTTGTTAATATAGCTCTTAAGGGGCTGTTGTACCTCCACTCCTAGGTATCGAAATTTAGAAACCACTCTAAGTGGGATATTCGGTGGAAGCAGTGGTTGAAACCGGGGATCTATGGGGAATATACTAGATTTCGACCAATTAACCTTGAAGCCCGAAAAGGTCCCAAATCTTATGATAGTCTGCAAGGCATTGCTTAAGGAGTCCGCCGGATCTGCCAAATATAGCAACATATCATCCGCATACAGGGATGTTTTTTCTTCCAACTCATTAATAGGACATCCTTTAATTCCATTATTTCGCCTAAGGAGCACTGCCAGGGGCTCTATGGCCAGTGCGAATAATAAGGGAGATAAGGGGCACCCCTGCCTAGTTCCCCTGAACATGGGAAAAGCATCTGTGATGTTATTATTTACTCTGAGGCGTGCCATGGGCTGGGAGTAAAGCAGCTTAACCCATTTCAAAAAACTGGGACCGAATCCGAACCGTCGAAGAGTCTCAAATAAAAAGGGCCATTCAATAGAATCAAACGCTTTATGCGTATCCAATGACACCACCACTCTAGTGTCAGAATCCGCTCCCGGAGTCTGAATATTGGTAAATAGTCGCCGTAAGTTGATAGCCATCGACCTACCTGGGATGAAACCCGTTTGGTCAGGGTTTATCAATTTTACAATAACCGTATTCAGCCTACGCGCCAGAACTTTGGCCAAAATTTTTGCATCAACATTTATTAATGAGATAGGCCTGTACGATTCACAATATTTAGGATCCTTGTTGGGCTTCGGAATCAACACTATCAAGGCCTCCCTAAGTGAGGGGGGGAAATCCCTGGTATCATAAGCCTCCCTATACATAGCTAAGAGTAACGGGGATAGGTATTTACTGTATGATCTATACCATTCTATCGGGAATCCATCCAAACCTGGGGTTTTATTCGCTTTAAAGGACTGAATTGCTTCATTTATTTCCTCTAGCGAAATAGGTCTATCCATCTCAGTGGTCTCAGCCTCAGAGAGGAGAGGGACCCGAATCTCCTCAAAATAACTCCTCAAGTCCTCTGGTGCATAGTCAGCCCTGGAGGAATAGAGTTGAGAATAAAACTCAAAGAAAGTCTGCGTAATCGCCTCCTGGGAGGTCTGAAGGATTTCTTTGGTATCAAAGATACAGGATATTGAGGTAAGCTGGACATCCGTCTTGGCTAAGTATGCCAGAATCCTGCTATTTTTGTCTCCAAATTCAAATAGTCTTTGCTTCTGATATAGGAGTTTCTTTTGAGTTTTCTCAATGAGAAGTAA
>BLSH010426436.1:27555-39694 GCA_018402905.1 Glandirana rugosa
CCTCTTCGACCGAGCTAAGCGGGTGTGAAGGGTTCTACCGCCGGCGCTGCGCGACTCGGTCCGGTGTGGCGCCTGTCACTTGAGGGGACTCACCTCTCCGCTTAGGGGACGGACCGGCCTACTCGTCCGTTGTTGTAGCCCACTCAAGCCCCGTTGTAGAGTCCCCCGACGTCTATATTGCCTTGTTGGCCGGGGCGGATTTCTCGGCTGCGCGAGAGTTTAATACCTCCGGTAATTTAGGACGGTACGCCTGGAGAGGTACGTTTATCTGTGTGAGTCCCATCTGAAGAGGAACGAATTTCTCCTACAGGTGTTGCAGTGTAGCATGAGAGAGTAATTGAGATTCAAAGTGTGAGAGCGCTGAAAGCTGAAAATTGGTCTGGTAAGGAAGGGGGTATAAACGTCCTGTATTCAAGTGGTTAACCTTGTGGACATCCTCTTTAAGCAAGGAGAAGTCTACCCTGAGTGTGTCTATTTGCATGGAGAGGTCCGCATGGCAGGATTTAATGGCCTCCATAATTTGAGAGCGCGTCGGCTCTTTAGGCGGGGCCGGTTGTTCCGTTATATCTGCAGCCCCCTGAGATGTTGCCCCGAACTCACCCGATGTTGTTGCCTGCTCATCCGGCCAGGCAGGGGATTCGCCTCTCCACTCAGGGGAGTTCACTGTCCGCGGTGTGGCCTGGCTCAGCGCGTCGCGGCCGCCATCTTGGGAAGTGTGGGCGAATCGAGCCAGCTTCTCCTCTGGAGTAATCGGGCGTTCCTTCCCGTATTTCACCATCACCAGGGTGTGCAGGCAGCTTAGGTCTCTAGCCCCAGGCGTTTTGGAAGAGTTAGGCAGTGTTAGACCGTCAGGATTAGTTATCGGATCTCAGGCCGGAGACGGAGCTCAGAGAGAGAGCTGCTTACATGCGCTCAGCCGGACACGCCCCCCCCCTGGTAGGGCAGACTTGATCTCCGCCTGCTACCCGCGATGGCCTCCCCCCCACAGTGAAAGAATGGAGGTCGGTGTATGTAACCCCGGATCTCCATTCTGACATAGGGGGAAGGGCTGTGATCACAGGCTTCCTGTATATGGAAGCCGTGTTCACTCCCCTCCCCCTGCCAGCCCAGCCCCCATACAGTTAGAACACACTGAGGGAACACAGCTAACCCTTAGAGCGCCCCTCCAGGTTAACCCCTTTTTCAATCGACTCTCGGGTGCCGCTGCCGCCATTTCCTGTAAGGGAAACTGGTAGGGATGCACCAATACCATTTTCTTTTACGAGTACGAGTACCGATACTTTTTTTAGTACTCACCGATACCAATTACCGATATCTACTGCAACTGTTTTGTTTTCACTTCAGCTGTCAGCAATGGTACAAAGCATTGAAAAGTTATTTACAAACGAAATAAATAGATTTCTTTTTAATTTTGCACATTTTCAATGTGAAATGTGTAAATATATGTTAAAGGTGTAAAAATATTAACGAACAAAGCAAACAAAAAAAAGTTTTAATTGTTAATCATTTATAAAATAGAAATAAATTAAAAAAAAAACAGGAAAATAATAATTAAATGGAGGAGAATATGGAGTTAATTAAGGCTGATTAGAGTAAATAAGGGTTAATAAGGGGTTAAACAGAGGAACATTTAATAAAAGAAACAAAAAAATATATATTTTTTTTACTTGACAGGTTGCTTTAAACGGACTTCATCTGCAGATCGAAGGTCAACCCTTTATTCTGTAGACGAAGAAACAGAAAGATACAAAAAGAAACAATGTTTCATTTTAGAGAGAGTGTGACCCATCACTCCAATTGATATGTAATGGCAGGCCTCCATCCCTGGTAATGGTTGAGTACAAAGAAAGGAGAAATTGGGACTTTGAATGAGGCCAGTCATTAGGTAAATAATAATAGTGCTGCTGATTATCAAAATGCATGTCCATAATTTTTTAATAATAATAATTAAGTATACATTATTAATATTAATTAAATTAAATAATCTTATATTAAAACCATGATATGTTATACAAATAATCCAATCATGTACAGAGACAATTAATATACACATATATTCATTTGAGAGATACATAAATTAAAAGAAAAAAGGAAAGACATGATAAGCAGTACAAATTGATATAGGTGTCTTGGAATATTCATCAAACACAAGCTGTACATATAAAGTGCATAATGGGACCGAATTAATCTGAGCATCATTTTATATAAACTTGACGCATTTCATGGCGTACAGCCACTCATCAGGAGTGTGATGCAAACAGAGCATTCTAGAATAGATAATGAGTATATGAGTAAATGGTAACTCTATAGGCAAAAAACACTAATCTAGAGAAAAAATTATAACTTACAAAGCAACCTAATAGTGGTATATCCCGTATACAGGGGAGAGCGGGGGCCAGAGACAGAAGCCCGACACGGGGCTGAGGTGGGAAACACCGTCCCAGACAGATGGAGCAGTCAGGGGGAGCCAGACACACCACTGGACCATCTAATGTGCAGTGTGAACTCGTGAAGACGAGATGTGGCTGCAAGAGAAGAGTGAATGAACATGACCTGTGGGAAAATGTGCGGGATGTGGAAGGGACGTATTGATGTGTTGAGTGAAAAAAACAAAACAAAAACCAATTGGAATGTGTTGGTGTGTGGGGAATGAATGAGCTCAGCCCATCAATGAACTCAAACATGGTGATTGTGAAACAGTGAAGGGACAATGTGAACCGATGCAAAAACAGAAGCCAAAACAGAAACAAAAAACACAAACAAGAAACAAAGTGTGGGATCAGTGCAATGGGGAGGAGATGGCGACGGGAAGATATCAGTTACCTGGTGTGTGTAGAGCCCTGAATCACTGCTAAGTGAAGAGACCTTCTGGTGTGGGGAATTCATGTGCAAGGGAGTGCTGGCCATCCCAAACTGCCCTTTTATATCCGGTGGGGGGTAGAGACCCACCAGCGTCATGTGGACCCGCCCAGTGGGTGGGAAGAAGCGTGGGAAGTAGACTCCAACTGTGGCAATCTCGGCCTATCAGTGGAGCCACACCCACACAACCCCAGGTGAAATCAGGGGGAACAGCTCCGCTCGAGGCCGCAAAAACGCCAAGAGTGGAGGTGTGTGGCATGACGCCGATGCATGGGAGGCGAGGCCCCACCCCCTTTTGAAAAAAAAAAGGGGGGGAGGGGAAAGGACTGCTGTGCATCGCTGCCCCAGAGCCGGGTATCAACCCGAACCCACGTAATCTCCCCCAGACACGGGACCACCACAGGTCGCTGAGTAAATAAAAAAATAAGCGATGAAAAAATATTATCAGTGTTACACACAAAAATGTGAACATGAGAAAATTAAATATGAAACAACTATTGTAGAACACTAAAATGTTGAAAAATTAATTGGTGATGACTAGTGTGGTGGGTCATGGGAGAGGTGGGTGTCTTCCACCCTAGTTATTTGGTAGAGAAAGAGTGTGACCCATCACTTCAATTGATATGTAATGGCAGGCCTCCATCCCTGGTAATGGTTGAGTACAAAGAAAGGAGAAATTGGGACTTTGAATGAGGCCAGTCATTAGGTAAATAATAATAGTGCTGCTGATTATCAAAATAATTTTCATAATTTATTAATAAAAATAATTAAGTGTACATTACTCTTATATTAAAACCATGATATGTTATACAAATAATCCAATCATGTACAATTAATATACACATATATTCATTTGAGAGATACATACATTAAAAGAAAAAAGGAAAGACATGATAAGCAGTACAAATTGATATAGATGTCTTGGAATATTCATCAAACACAAGCTGTATATATAAAGTGCATAATGGGACCGGATTAATCTGAGCATCCTTTTATATAAACTCGACGCGTTTCATGGCGTACAGCCACTCATCAGGAGTGTGATGCAAACAGAGCATTCTAGAATAGATAATGGATATATGAGTAAATGGTAACTCTATAGGCAAAAAACATTGATCTAGAGAAAAAATTATAACTTACAAAGCAACCTAATAGTGGTATATGAACATGACCTGTGGGAAAATGTGCGGGGTGTGGCTTCTGTTTTTGCATCGGTTCACATTGTCCCTTCACTGTTTCACAATCACCATGTTTGAGTTCATTGATGGGCTGAGCTCATTCATTCCCCACACACCAACACATTCCAATTGGTTTTTGTTTTGTTTTTTTCACTCAACACATCAATACGTCCCTTCCACATCCCGCACATTTTCCCACAGGTCATGTTCATTCACTCTTCTCTTGCAGCCACATCTCGTCTTCACGAGTTCACACTGCACATTAGATGGTCCAGTGGTGTGTCTGGCTCCCCCTGACTGCTCCATCTGTCTGGGACGGTGTTTCCCACCTCAGCCCCGTGTCGGGCTTCTGTCTCTGGCCCCCGCTCTCCCCTGTATACGGGATATACCACTATTAGGTTGCTTTGTAAGTTATAATTTTTTCTCTAGATCAATGTTTTTTGCCTATAGAGTTACCATTTACTCATATACCCATTATCTATTCTAGAATGCTCTGTTTGCATCACACTCCTAATGAGTGGCTGTACGCCATGAAACGCGTCGAGTTTATATAAAAGGATGCTCAGATTAATCCGGTCCCATTATGCACTTTATATATACAGCTTGTGTTTGATGAATATTCCAAGACATCTATATTAATTTGTACTGCTTATCATGTCTTTCCTTTTTTTCTTTTAATTTATGTATCTCTCAAATGAATATATGTGTATATTAATTGTCTCTGTACATGATTTGATTATTTGTATAACATATCATGGTTTTAATATAAGAGTAATGTACACTTAATTATTTTTATAAATAATAAATTATGGACATGCATTTTGATAATCAGCAGCACTATTATTATTTACCTAATGACTGGCCTCATTCAAAGTCCCAATTTCTCCTTTCTTTGTACTCAATGTTTCATTTTATTTTAGTGTTTCAGCGGCTGAGCAATGTTGTTGATAAACATTGCCGGCTGCTTTTTTTGACAGACTTCTTTAACACTTCAGCTGTCAACAGAGGAATCCCACTGACAGCCGAATGAGTCATCAGTTGTTAAGCATGCGGCGGCTCCGCTCCTTAACAACCGATAATTGCTGTTTTTTTTTTTTACATTTCAGCTGTCAGTGGGGGAGACAACATACCGGAGGTGTATATAATAGGTCCCATGTTCAATTACTGGGCATCCCACAGTCATTCCTAATCCCTATCCAAGTTCAAACCCCTAAATAAAACAATAAAACAAAGTACCTGCCTGTTCAGTGACTTTGGATGTGCGGAATTTGTGTGATTGAGGGCAGCGGGCAGGTGGACTACAACTATCAGCCACTCTTAAGGGAGCACATGGCTACATTTTGGGGTTTGTTTTCCGGGATACCTGCAAGGCTGCCAGTCATTGCCTCTAGCAACCGAAAGAGAACCGAGCCAGGAACTGTAAATTTTTTATTGCTAAAGAGACTGAACTTTGGGAAAAGGACTTGTGTGTTTGCCAGCTAAACAGTAAAGCTTTACAAGTGTGCCGTTGCGCATAGCACCGGTGAGAGCGGTCGCCAATTGATGCTCTCACCTGCCCAGTCGCTGCAGCCTGCACTGCATCATCCTGCAATTCAGTGACTTTGTACCATGTGCCGCTACCTTTGGCAAGTACGCCACGTGACCGCACCCATGGATTACAAATATGTCCTGTGCCATGCCAAGGCCGGACATTACTCACTGGATTACAAATATGCCCATAAAAAACTGGGCATCTTGAACTTTTTACTCCAACTCCTGCTTCAAGTAAAGTGTGCCTAAGACTGTTTTTGTTGTTAAAGGGAGAGGCTGTGTTACAAGTAGATTTTAAAGCAAAACAGTGGCTATTAATTACTGTTACTACCAGCAACCACCGGCAAAGCCAACATGTCTGGACAAGTTCTGCCAGTGTCAGCATGCCTGCAAAGTTGCATTCAGTTTACAAGGGGTTACAGCTACGTGACATGCTGCGGCCTGCTTATCAGGACTTTTGGCGCCAGTTTGTCTGGTAATGTGTGGGCAGCGCCACACCCTGAAAGAGCTTCAGCATTTGCAACCTGTAGAAAATATCACACGACAGAGCAAGATGGCGGAAAGGGGGTTGTCTGTTGCCTTCACTGGCATGGCTGCCGGAAAAGCTGGAGGGGACCCTGGTGGAGACCGGGGTCCCAGTGGAGACTTGCCCTCTGAGTGATCGGAGGGACTGAGTGGTTGTGCCTGATCTGTCCTGGGTTGTCGGATCCCAACAGCGGAGGTCACTGCTTGGGCCATTCATTGTGATGAACCGTTGACCTGGCTGGGTCAAGCTCGGTGCTGCAGGAGCCATGCTCCTGGCTATACCATGGATTGCAATCAGGACTGTGTCATCCACAGCCGTGGAAGTCCCAAAAGGCCGGAGCGGGCCTGGAGGCATCACTCAAAGGTGGGGTAGATTTGCAGCCTGGCGACTCCCCTGCGAAGATAGAGGACAAGAGGGAAGAAACAGCAGAGGTCCATGACCTGGCCAAGGAACAGGGACCGGTGAATACTGTCCTGCCCGGACCCGCTAAAGTCCCTGATGTGCTGGTCAGCTTGCAACCCCTCGCCATACCTGTCCAGAAGGAGCCGCTGCCAGAGAGAGGGGTCTCCTGAGTTGTGCTGGATGGGGAAGGTGAGGAGCGAGCCTTAGACTTGGGTTCCCCCAGACTGCAGTGTGAGTTTGGGTCCCTAGAAATACTGACTGAGTGGACATCCCCCGGGTCCAGCAAGTCTGATGAGGCAAAGTGGGAAATCAGAGGGATTAGTGCTCCAGGAGCCCAAGTAATAGGGAGAGAGCCAACACCCAGTTTGTTATCCGGACCCCTTGCAGGAACCCAAGTAAATCAGTTGTTTCATCGCAGGCCATCCACAAGCCAGACCAGGGCACCAAATTACTCCCAAGTGGTGGTGAGGTCACCTGAAACTGAGATTCTCCCAGGGAAAGATTTTCCAGATTTCAGCAGGAGATACAGTGGAGGGTAGCTCTGGAGTGGGGCCTGGACTTTCCCTATGTCTCACCCCAAATAATGGACATTGTGGAGGACTCCCGGCTAGAGTGGAAGGAGGACCTTATTTGGGACTATCTACATCTCCCAAAGCCATGGAGAGGGCCAGAAATCGAATTATGGGCCGGTTCTTGGAGATCAAGTAGGAATGGCAACTTGGGAGATTGACCTACAAAGACAGAGCGATGATTGTGAAAGTGGTCGGCAGACTCAGAACCACTTTGTCTACGCAGATACAGTTGGAGGGGGCCGAAGAAGGTTGCCGGACCCTCGGTACTATGTGTGAGGACGTTTAAAATGCCACATAGACTGCCATCAAAGATTGCTGGATAGTGCAGCATGATTCCTTCTGATTCTGAGTATTGCAGGGCAAACTAGCCTGCCACCCTATGCCCAGTGGAGGAGACTGTTTCACTGCAAGGACACTGGGGTGAAGATTGTTCCTGTTTTCAATTTCTTTAAGGACTGTTTGTTCGGGGAAGGGATCTTCCCACCAGGAACCTTAAAGAAGAACTCCTACATAGACTTTCTTTGTTTCTGTTCCTGCAGTGGGATCATAACCCCTCACTGACAGGGCAGGCAGGTGAAAGAAAAGTTTAATTTCTTCAAATACTGCTCTGCTGGAGATCTATAACCCCCTCTCAGTAGACTTTCTGTTATTTGAAGATAGTTTAGTTAGTTGTTCTCTCTTCTCTTAGGAATCCAAGGATGGACGGGCTAGTCATCCTCATCCGCCGAGAGTCAAGTCAATTAACTGCTACTACAAACCAGACGGAAAAAGTAATTTTCCTCCGGGGAAAGTGCTTTGGTCCAGGAGTGTATATTATGTATATATGTGGTTAGCTGCAGGGTCTATGGCTAGGAATGTAATCAACTGTACAGTGTAAATAATTTTCAAAGATGGCATTTTCTGATTCTGGGATGCCCGTGCCCTTGGGCTCAAGAGCTACTTTTGTAAATTTTCAGCTGGGGACCAGCTGATGTTTAGGGGAGGTGAGTGTAGCGCCCCCCATAGTGTAGCTGCTTTTACTTTTGTAGATTTTTGATAGGAGAGGAAAAATCTAGTCAGGCCTGACTGTAAGAGCAGGCCTGAATGTTTTGATCTGGGCTGGGAGTAGCTCAGGGGTGGGGCTGGAGATGGAGGGAAGGTACATGCCTTGGAGATTCCTCTACTTGAGCTGGGGAAGCTCTAGGGGGTGGAAGAGGAGGTGTCACTTCCTGATGTATGACAAGGAGCCCTGACCAATCGACGAGCTGGGTGGTCAGGGGGCAGGCCTCCTTAAATACAGCTATCTGCTAGCAGGTGGCAGGAGAGTTCGGGTGGAAGAGTGAGGATGTAGTCAGGAGCTGAGGATCAGGCCTTGCCCGGGAGGGGATCTCCCTGTCTGGGGGGGGTGAACCTGAGGCCTGGGGCTTGGGTGCAGCCAGGAGCAGGAGTCGGCTCCTGGAGTGGCACAGAAGAAGCAGGAGAGCAGCTGAGGTCTACATGGAAGTAGATTCTTTAAAGAATCCACACCATATAGTCGGTGAGTGGCGGCCCCTGGGAGTTGGATGAGAAGGCTGAGACAGTCAGGGAAGTGAGCAAGCAGTCTTTAGAAGTCAGGAGGAGCCAACCAAGGGGAAGGAGAGCCAGGACAGGCCGGATGGGTCTGGAAAATAGATGGGCTGGGAGTAGTAGTTCATTCAGGCCAGCTAGTACCAACGTACTTAGCTACACAACAGAAGGTCCACGGTTTAAGGGAAGGAAACCTGCGATTCTTACCCACAAAGGGTGGTTCTGAGGCCTTGCCAGCGGCTGCAGCAGGCCTCGCCATGTGCTAGCTGTGGTGAAGAGGAGGTGTCATGGAGGTCTGATAAATTTCCTTTCGGACCAGGAAAACAAGTGTAATGGTCAGCAAGTAGTGTGCTGGAGAGAGGAAAGGAGAAGAGTAACGCTCAGCAAGTAGTGTGCTGGAGGAGAAGGAGTGTATACACTGGAGTGTATACACTATGTTCAATTACTGGGCATCCCACAGTCATTCCTAATCCTTATCCAAGTTCAACCCCTAAGTAAAACAAAACAAAGTACCGGCCTGTTCAGTCACTTTGGATGTGTGGAATTTGTGTAATTGAGGGCAGCGGGCAGGTGGACCACAACTATCAGCCACTCTTAAGGGAGCACATGGCTACATGTGATTTTTTTATAACACACTAAAACTGTCACAAGTACTGAACAAGACTGATGGATACGGATTGTGTGAGACCGCTACAAACAGACATAAACAGACGCACGCCGTGATGAATGGACACAGGTTGTGACAGTCACATGTAGATACTGAGTAACAGACATTGATTAATGAATTCTACGGCTAGGAACATCTGTTGCATGGATAGCCATGCTCTCCTCAGAAAGCTTTCTCTGCAATCACCTTGAGATACACACAGATACGCAGACTCACATAGTCATTCTTTGACAATTGAATAGTATACAGTTGTAGCCATGTGCTCCCTCGGGAGTGGCTGGTAGTTGTAGTTCACCTTATAGCTGCCCCCAATCCCACCATAACTCACACATCCAAATTCACTGAACAAGCCGGTTCTTATTTTTGTTTTATTTAGGGGATTTAACTTGGATGGGGAAAAGGAATGACTGTGGGATGCCCAAAAAATTGGTTACAGGAGCTCCTATATATACGACCGTATATACACTTTACTTCCTCCAGCACCTCACTTGCAGACTATTGCTCCTTCATTTCTCTTGCAGCACTTCTCTTGCAGACTATTGCTCCTTCACTTCTCTCCAGCACTTCACTTAGTTTCCTGACCTGAAGGCTTAAAGGGAATTTCAGAACTATCCAGGAAAGGAAAACGTTTGAACTAAGAATGATGCTTCTTTTTGACACAGAAAATAACGGATATAGGTTTCCCTACCCATTACACTAAAGTTTTATGACCCCCTCTGTGACTGTCACCCCCCCCCCCAGTCTATAGCTTTCCCTCTGTCTTATCTCAGTGACCCTGCTGCTAGCTTTATTACCATCACCATATACATTGTGTGTGTGTGTGTGTGTGTGTGTGTGTGTGTGTGTGTGTGTGTGTGTGTGTGTGTTTGTTTGTCTTTCCTTTTTTTTTTCCTTTCCCTGAGATTTTTTTTTTTTTTGTTAACATTCTGCTAAAACTTTTGTGATCTAGTACTGCTTGGACTTTGAAGAAGGGGACACACCCCGAAAGCTTGTCCTGAAAAGTTGTATGTAAGTGCACATAAAAAAAAGTATCACAGACACTACTCAATTTTCTCTGACCTGAAGGTAAATTTATCAGGCTCACTCCATTCCTTTCTCTTCACCGCAGCTAGCACATGGTGAGGCATGCACCCTGTCAGCAGGACCTCCGAACCGCCCGTTACAGGCCAGGGTCAAAAGACCCCTCAAAGTGTAGATTAGTACGTTGGTGCTAGCTGGGCCTTTGATGGACTACAACCTCCAGCCCATCCCTCTTTCCAGGTCACACCGACCTGCTTTCCTCCCAGTGACACTCCTTCCCCTGACTGGCTCCTGAGACCTCCACAGACTTTCAACTATTCCTCTCCCAGCCTGCTCCAGCCTTTTTTCCAGCTCCCAGTGTCACTCACCAACTCCAGTGGATAGTTTAAAGTGTTCTCAGTAGCACCTCTGCTGTTCTCCTACTCCCTTGTGCTGCTCCAGGAATCAACTCGACTCCTGGCTGCATCCAAGTCTCCAGGCCTCAAGGTCACCCCCCCCCCCCAGACTGGGGGCTCCTTCCCGGGTGAGGCCTCCACAGCACCTCTGCTACATCTCCATCACTTCCACCCGACTTCTCCTCCCCCCTGCTGGCAGACTGCTGTATTTAAGGAGGCCTGCCCCCTGCCAATCCTGACTGTAGATTGGTCAGGGCTCCTTGTCATACATCAGGAAATGACACCTCCTCATCCATCCCCCTTTCCAGAGCCTTCTCTGCTCAAAGGGGAGGACACTCCAAGGGGTGTTCCTTCCTTCCATCTCCAGCCACTCCCTGAGCTACTCCCCAGCTCAGATCAAAACATTCAGGCCTGCACCTACAGTCAGACCTGACTAAATTTTGCCTCTCCTCGCAAAAAGACCTCTTAAAAAAAAAAAGTCTACACTTTGGGGGCGCTACATAGTGTACTCCCATGCTATCACTCCTACTATGTGAATAAATAAACTGCTGGAAGCACCTAATATGTTCCCATAGCTATAAAGTACATAAAAATGTAATGAGTGGTGCTGCACTGTTATTCTGTGTGCAAAAAACACTATTATCTACTTGCTTACTGCCCAGGCCAATTTTCAGCTTTCAGTGGTCATACTACACTGTACCCATATGAAATTTTTATAATTTTTTTCGCACAAATAGAGATTTTTTTTTATGGCATTTAATCGCTACTGGGGTTTTATGTTTTGCTAAACAAACAAAAAAAGACAGAAAACTTTGGAAAAAAAAATAAAATTTTTTCATAGTTTGTTATAAAATTTTGCAAACAGGTAATTTTTCTCCATCATTGATGTGCGCTAATAGGCTGCACTGATGGGTGGAGCCGATGGGTACTGTCAGCGTGAGTGAAAAAAAGGCGATTACCAGCTCTGTTTACATCACGTGATCAGCTGTCATTGGCTGACAACTGTTCATGCCCCCTTACTCCAATCTGTGATGAGCCGAGTTTCAATGACTCACTGATCACAGAGTGAGCCACGCGTGCCCCACAGGGGGTGAGCAGGCTTCACATGCACGGGAGGACATACATGGATGCCCCCCCCCCCCCCCGGCAATTTAGGCCTGCGCTGTAGCCGTCTTTCGGTTATAGTGCAGGCGGGAAGTGGCTATATACACTATATTGTCAAAAGTATTGGGACACCTGCCTTTAAACGCACATGAATTTTAATGGCATCCCAGTCTTAGACCATAGGGCTCAATATTGAGTTTGCCCACCCTTTGCAGCTATAACAGCTTCAACTTATCTATGAAGGCTGTCCACAAGCAGTGTGTCTATGGGAATGTTTGACCATTCTTCCAGAAGAGCATTTGTGAGGTCAGTCCCTGATGTTGGATGAGAAGGCCTGGCTC
>BLSH010426436.1:50287-63191 GCA_018402905.1 Glandirana rugosa
CTAAAGAGAGTCCTAGAAGTCAATCACTCTCCCGTCGGTGGACGGTCAATGTTGGAGACAGAACAATAGTACGAACCTGTGACACATGTCTGTGGAACGGGTGCCTTTGTGAAATAACGTGATGTATTCTGTGACATGTATCTGTAGATATGGGACTTCATGAAATTTCGCAAACATTGGGGGGTTTTTACGACGAGGACAGAGAAATTACACGTTAATCGTCGTACCACGAAAACGAAAAATTGGTGAACTGTTGACCCGTGAATTTGGGGGAAGGATTGGTCTGGTTAAAAGTCGTGTAGTATGACTGAGTAATTGTCATTCAAAATGTGAGAGCACTGAAAGCTGAAAATTGGTCTGGTTAGGAAGGGGGTTTAAGTGCCCAGTTGTCAAGTGGTTAAAAAGCAAAAGCACCATGCTGCTAATTGCACATTAAAGAGACAGGAGCAGCATTTTTGGGGGGTTACAAACGCTTTAAAGTACTTCAGGGTATAGATGTCTATGTACAGTGTCTTATGTAGTGCAATAAAGTGTTTCCGTGGGCAAGGTGTCTGTACACAGTGTCCAAGCATGATAACAAGACAGAGGTTGTAACTGGCAGGTGGCTGCCCTCTCACTAACTGAAGATCCTGAGAGAAATCTCCCGAACAGCGATCCCAGATGGGATGTCCTTCTGCGGAACGAACAGAGATGACCAGCCAGCTGCTGGATGCAGGCGGTCGTCGGGTCTGTCTGATGAGGGGGTGCTGCAGTGATGTCTCGCGAACAGCAAGCAGAGTTGGGCCCTCCAGGGCCGTGCTGGACTCACTGGATTGCCACGTGGTAGGCCACAACCCTCCCGCACAACAGCGGGGAGGTGTTCACTCGATGGAACCCAGGAAGAAGAGAGCATGGGCTGGATCTGCTGGCCCTTTTATAGTTTCTCCCAGAGGTCTATTGGTGTTGCAGAGAGCCCTCTGGGATGTGTTTTTCAAGGATGGTTTCACAACTCCGGGACATCCGCTTAAGAGACTACTAGTCCCACAATCCTCCCTGCTTGGCTCAAAGATATGATGTCAGTCACTAGAGCCCAGCACTAGATGGACACAGGAACAGATGGAGAATGATGGGGGGGTGGTCTGCGGAGCCAGGTAACTGTAGTCCACTGTCAGCTACATAGATATCTTTCATCTATGTTTCATTGGAATGCTTTTCTAGGACTAGGTTGACCTATAGTATGTAAGCAACTTAACTTCTACTTATTTGAATATGTAATAAAATGGCATTTCATGATTGGCTTTGCCATTTGGTTTTTGTTTCTGGCATGGTAAGATCAATACTCCCTTGCTGCTGTAGTCAGATGTTTGAATTAGAGGTAAATAAGGTTTATTGTAAAAGATAACATAATAGTTAAAAATGTACACATCTTTGGTGAGTATTATGCGTATAGAAAGATGGTAAACACAAAGATATGGTTTCTTATCAGGTTCTCCGGGAAAAGGAACGTACCAAGCATGTTACACAGTTTCAATAAGACGGGCTATTAAGTTGTAAAAGGTCACCATAAGCTTGAACTGAGAGTAAGGTACATTTCAAGAAATTAACCAAAGAGAAGGTAGTAGCTGAAATAAGGGAGAAGAAAGCAGAAGGAGAATAAGGAAAGCAAAAAAGAAAGAAGGGGTGGGTTGTGTCCCGAAGGACACAGGAAGAGAGGGGAGAGATAGAAGGTTTTGAGCAGCCAGCGTAGATCTGTTCTTAAAGGTTGTCAAGGGATAGTGGCGGACCAGGTAGTTGGTGGTAGCATACATTGTAGTTTTTCTGAGGTGGAAAATTCATGCCAGATAGACCATAAGGTCTTGATTTTTTCAAGCGTGTCATTGTTAAAAGCTAACATTTCCTCCATGCGCATGATATCATTAATAGTGTATACCCAAAGAGATAGTGGGGGGTAGTGGCTGTCTTCCAAAACATTGGAATAAGTTGTCTGGCCGCAGACAGTAAGAAGCGTAGCAGACTGCAATTCTGGGAGGTCATTGATCCCGGGAGTATGAACAACAACGCTATTTCTGGAGTTGGCAATAGTGTTGAATCATAGAGTATTGTATACCGAGAAAACCTGAGACCAAAGTGGTTGAATTCAGTCACACTCCCACCAGATGTGGAGATATGTCCCCTCGGCCAGACCACATCTCCAACAGGTGGCCGGTACCGAGGGGAAAATCTTATGCAACGAATGAGGATCTCCATACCATCTGGAGAAAAGTTTGAAGTTCTTTTTTTGTGAGTAGCAGAATATGGAAGACTTATGGGTAAAATTAAACAAAGTCTGCCAGTCTGCTGTTGTTAGCTCTTTCCCCAGATCCGTGAACCACCTCCTGGTAAAGGTAAGGAGTTGATCATGTAACAGTGCATGTAGCAGTTGGTATAATGAGGAAAGCAGATGTCTGGGTGTCTCTGACAGGGAACACAGTCGTTCATATTCTGTTAATTGTCTGTTTATTTGAGAGGAAGCAAATAGGTCTGTGCAGAAGGAGGATAACCGTAGAGCAGTAAGCCAATTGCCTTTACCCTCGGGTACTACAGGTTGACCTGAGCTAGGGTGTATGAAAGAGCGCGCTACCATCCAAGAGGAGCGAGTGAAAGTACCTACCATAGAGGAGCCCATTCCCTGTATTATAGCAGGATTGTCGAATAATGTAGTGAGAGGGGAGGGATCTGAGGATAGGAGGGAGCCAAGGCCCCATTTATACCATAGGAGTATAACTGCTGTAGTAAGGGGAGACAACGAGGAAAGTCCCTGTAAGTTCCCTCCATGACCCCAGAATAGGGCCCGTAGGTCCAAGGCAGAGAGGTCCTGTTCGACCATGGTAGAGGCTTTAGGGAATGGGCGGGGAAACCATTCCAGCACTCGTGCTAGTAATGCAGCTCTGTGGTACAATTCAAAATCTGGCAACCCGATGCCCCCTTGAAGTTTGGGATATGTGAGTAATTTGTGGCATAAGCCCGAAAAGCTCTGGCACTAGATAAAACGAATAAAGAGAGAGCGTAGGAAGCTGAAGAATCAGGTAGGAACTATGATAGGGATCATCTGGAAGAGGTAAAGCAACTTGGGCAGAGTGTCCATTTTAAGGGTATCAATTCGGCTAAACCAAGGCAGGTTGGATAGATTCCAGTTATCCAAATCCTTCCGGATTTGGGCTAACATGGGGGCATAATTTAAGATATATAGGATGGATAGATTGGAGGGGATAGTGATTCCCAAGTAAGAAATTCCTTTAGCGGTCCATCTAAATGGAAAGTTAGAGCGAACCTGGTCAAGTGTAGTTACTGGTAGTGTTATGTTAAGGGCTTCAGTTTTGGCCATGTTCAGTTTAAAATTACTAATGTCTCCGAACCTGCTGAATTCCTGCATTAAAGAGGGCAAGGATGTGTGCGATTGCTGGATGTACATTAGGAGGTCGTCTGCATATAATGAAAGTTTGTGGTGTGCTGAGGGAGTCTCTATTCCAACAATAGATCAGTTTTGTCTTACCACCTGTGCCAGGTGTTCTATCACTATGACAAAAAGTAGGGGTGATAGGGGGAAGCCCTGTCGGGTCCCGTTTGAGAGGGAAAACTGAGCAGAGGACATGCCGTTGACCAATACCGATGCAGAGGGTGTAGAGCAGGGGTGTCAAACTTGATTTCATCATGGGCCATATCAGCATTATGGTCGCCCTGAAAGGGCCGGTTGTATATCTAAGACTAGATGTTCAAAGCACCACCCCCCCTTACAACTGATGCCAAGAGCTCCCCCCACCATCAGAAGTCAAGGGTCCCCCACCCTTCCTTACATCACAGTGGGGGCAGAGCTGAGAATTAGAAAGTGCAGGGTCTGGAGGAGGACCAGAGGAGAGCTGGAGTCTTCTGAATGCTGAGACCAGGGGAGGTGAAGATGAGGGGGTGCTGCAGCTGCACAGAGAGACAGACTGCTGAGACAGGGGTGGTGGAGATGAGGGGAGTGCTGCAGCTGCAGGAGAGGTGTGAGGGCCACATGAAATGACCTGGAGGGCCGGATTCGGCCCCCGGGCCTTGTGTTTGACACCTGTGGTGTAGAGTATAATGACACAACCTTGGAAAGAAAAGTATTTCCAAGACCGATCTGTTCCATTGAGAGACAAAGAAACTGCCAATTGACCCTATCAAAGGTTTTTTCGGTGTCGAAAGATAGGAGGCGTGCCTTCAAATTGTGTCTCTGAATGTAAGAGATGAGATGAATGGATTTGGTGGTATTGTCTCTGGCTTCTCTGCCAGGAACAAAACCCATCTGATCCTTGTGTATAATGGCAGGGAGTAGTGGGGATAGACGGTTGGCTAATACCTTCGCAAACAGCTTCAGGTCCAAGTTAAGGAGGGAGATTGGACGATAACTACTGCACCGAGCTCAATTTTTACCGGGTTTGGGTAGGACAGAAATATTGACAGCTAAGAAGTCAGTAGATGGGAAATGAGAGTTATCTATATAATTAAGCACCATCTTCAGTGTGGGGACTAGGTGGGAAGCAAAGGTTTTGTAAAACCAAGCTGTGAACCCGTCTGGACCCAGACATTTACCAGATTTTAAACCCTTAATGGCTCCAAGGAGTTCCGGTTCCAGTAAGGGTTTTCCAAGTCTAAAGCGTATTGGATGTCCACCTGAGGTAGTGCAGTCTTTTGAATATAATCCCTCATTGAATTTACGGAGGAATCTATTGTTTGGGACCCTTGGCTTTTGAGCAGGTTATATAATTGGCAATAATATTGTTGGAAGGCTTTGGATATGCCTTTGGAATCATAGATCCTCTGTCAGCGGTTTGGATAAGTTGAATAGGGTGGCGTGGAGGGCGTGGGTGGAGAGTCTGCGCTAGGTGCTGTCCACATTTATTGGATAAGGAGTATTGATACTTACGCCCCTTGTCCCTAGCTATCAATGAGTGAGAGTCAAGGATATTAAGTAGAGTCAAATATGTTTTTATTGAGTTTACCAAAGTATAAAAACAGAACATATCACATTCTTCGGGTATCAGAGGTAAATCTTCATACATAGCTACGGATAACAGTTAATGGAGCAACATAAAGGACCATAACTATTGATATGAAATCCACTCTGAGTGGGTCCAACATGTTACATTCAGCCCTCATAGGGGAGTGTACATAATCAGGTAGTATATATAAAAACAGAGAGAACACAAAAATGTACTTTAAAACCTCCGATACTAGTTGTTTGTCAAAAAGAGACAACTAGGTAAGAAAAGAGAGACGAGGGATGTAAAGAAAAGAAGTAGAAAATAGGGTCAGGAATAGAGGAGAAAAAGATCCTAGGAGAGAACTGGGAGAGATGGAGAGGAGAGATAGCAAACCTTGGATGTTTAGCCGGCAGCCCGTTAGTAATATAAGATTTTAATCGTTAGACAATATCATCCTCTTGAGTGTGTCTGAGGTAGAGAAATCAATCCACACAAGCCATAAAACTTTACATTTTTCAAAGGTATCATTATTCAGGGCTTTTCCATTCGCATGAAATCGTTCATCGTGGAAACCCACACAGACAAAGGTGGTGTGGTAGTAGTTTTCCAGTATAGAGGTATTAATTGTCTAGCAGCTGCTAGAAAAAATCGCAACAAGCTGCGTTTTTGAGATGCGATTGATCCTGGGAGCATGGAAAGTAATGCTATGGTTGGAGAAGGGGTCAGTGATTTATTGTATATGCTATTCTGTATGGAGAATATCTGAGACCAGAAGGGCTGCATTTTGGTGCAGTCCCACCATATATGAAGATATGCGCCTTCCGCTAAGCCGCATCTCCAGCACAAGGGGGACACAGAGGGAAAGATCTTGTGTATAGAATGAGGATCCCTATACCACCTAGAGAGGAGCTTAAAGTTCTTTTCCTGTGAGTAGCATGAAATGTATGATTTATGTGTAAAGGTAGACGAAGTGTGCCAGTCAGCCGCTGACAACTCCTGCCCTAAATCCGTGGACCACCTCCTTGTGTAATATGGAAGTTGTGTATGTAAGAGGGCATGAAGTAATTTGTAAATGGAAGAGAGTAAGTGTCTGGGGGTTTCGGAGAGGGGGCACAGTTGCTCGAATTCAGTCAATGGCCTATGGATTTGGGAAGATGAAAATAGTGTAGAGCAAAGTGTAGACAGCCGAAGAGAGGTGAGCCAATTCCCATGAAGTCTAGGAGATGTTGGTGTACCCTTGGAAGGGTGGACAAAGGTCCTCGCCATAGGCCATGATGAACGTAAAAAGAAGTCCACCCTGTGTACACCCATCCCTTGAGCAAATGCCAGATTGTCAAATAATGAAGTCAAGGGTGAAGGGTCCGAGGACAGAAGGGCCCCCAGACCCCTCCTATACCAGAGGTATAAGGCGGCTAAGGTTAAGGGCGACACAGAAGTTAGATTCTGGAGTTCTTGTGCATGACCCCAAAGTAGGGCCCGAAGGTCTAAAGGAGAAAGATCCTGTTCAGCCATAGTGGATGCCTTAATTAGGGGGCGAGGGAACCACTCCAATATCCGGGCCCGATGGTATAATTAAAAATCTGGTAGTCCAACACCACCCTGTGACTTCGGGTAAGTAAGCAATTTGTGTCGCAAACGGGATATACCCTTCCTCCAGACGAAGCGAATGGATAAGGAGCGTAAGGAGTGAAAGAAGTGTTTGGGTATTAAAATGGGTACCATCTGAAATATAATAACTTTGGCAGGGTGTCCATTTTGATGGTATTTATGCGACCAAACCATGGCACTGGGGTCGAGGACCAGGTCTCTAGTTCTTAAGCGGGTTAACCACAATTCAAGGCGTACAATTCGGAGAGGTTGGAGGGTATTGTGATACCTAAGTAGGAGATACCTTTGGTCTTCCATTGGAATGAGAATCTTGAGCGTAATTGAGTGAGTGTAGCCGCTGGTAGGGATATGTTGATGGCTTCAGTTTTCAATATATTTAATTTAAAATTGCTAAATTCCCCAAATCTGCGAAACTCTTGCAATAAACAAGGGACGGATATGTGTGGCTGTTGAATATAGACCAATAGGTCATCTGCATAAAGAGCTAGCTTATGATGGTGGGAGGGGTTTTGATACCTAGAATAGACTCATTTTGTCTAATGGCCATGGCCAAGTGTTTGATTACCAGAACAAAAAGTAAGGGGGACAGGGGACATCCCTGACTAGTGCCGTTGGAGATAGAAAACGGCTCTGAGAATGAGCTGTTAACCAACACCGACGTAGAGGGGTGGGAATAAAGTGACATGACTTTAGTGATATACAGTCCCTGACAAAAGTCTTGTCGCTTATCTATTGTGTAGAAACACCTGCTATTAACCTGACTTTTAATTAATCAATTGGTGTTAGAAATAGCTCATATGAAAAGCTAAAACCCTCCCAAATGATGTTTAATGCACTGAAATAAACTAGTTTCACTGAAAAAAGATTTATCATTTAATCAAGACAGAAAGGTCAAATTTTGGCAAGACAAAAGTTTTGTCGCCTATACAGAAATTGAACAAATTTACTGCAAATACAAAAATATGTCAGCAAATTAACCCCTTCCTTACCGGGCACTTAAACCCCCCTCCTGCCCAGACCAATTTTTGGCTTTCAGCGCTGTCGCATTTTGAATGACAATTGCGCGGTCGTGCGACGTTGTACCCAAATAAAATTTGCGTCCTTTTTTCCCCACAAATAGAGCTTTCTTTTGGTGGTATTTGATCACCCCTGCGTCATTTCTGATCGCCGCTATAAACAAAAAATGAGCGACAATTTTGCAAAAAAGAACAATATTTTTTACTGTTTGCTAAAGTACAAATCCATTAAAAAAAATTATTCATCAGTTTTGGCCGATATATATTCTTCTACATATTTTTGGTAAAAAAAAAATCGCAATCGGCGTATATTGATTGGTTTGCGCAAACGTTATCGCATCTACAAACTGGGAATTGATTTATGGCGTTTTTATTATTTTTTTTTTTTTACTAGTAATGGCGGCGATCTGCGATTTTTATCGGGACTGCGATATTGCAGCAGACATGTCGGACATTTTTTACACATTTTTGGGACCAATGCCATTTATACAGCGTTCAGAAATTTAAATGTCCACTGATTACTGTATAAATGTCATTGGCAGTGAAGGGGTTAACCAGCAGGGGGCAGTTAAGGGGTTAAATATGTTCCCTGGGTGTGTTCTAACTGTGGGGGGGCAGGGCTGGCCGGGACATAACACCAGTGACAGGGATCAGTAGATCTGTCCTGTCCCCTGTCACAGAACGGGGAACCGCCGTGTTTACAACGGCGGTTCCCCGTTCTGAGGCTCCTGAAGGAGATCGGTGGGTCTGGGCGGACATCGAGTCCGCCCGAGCCACGGGCACGCTCGCGCAGCGTGCGGCGCGCGAGAGCGCGCGCCGCTGCTGCCACTAGGGGGCGCGCGAGGAGCGTGCACAAGGGACGACGTCCATGGACGTCGTGCCGGCATTCCAGATCCGCGCTGGAGCCGTACTATGGCAATAGCGCGGATCCGGAGTGGTTAAGCAGTGGTGCTGTGAGATCCAAATTTAATATCACTTTAATGTTCATATCTGGTGACTGGGCTGGCCAATCCTGGAGCATCTTGATCTTCTTCGCCTTGAGGAACTTTGATGTGGAGATGGAAGTATGCGATGGAGCACCATCCTGCTGCAGAATTTGGCCTTTTTTATGGTTGGGAATATAAGAGGTAGCTAAGATCTCTTGGTATTTTAGACTATTGATGTTGCCTTCCACCCTGCAGATCTCTCGCACACCCCCATACTGGATGTAACCCCAGACCATGATTTTTCCGCCACCAAACTTCACTGTTTTCTGGGTGAATCTCGGATCCATGCGGGCTCCAGTAGGTCTCTTGCAATATTTGTGGTGTAATTCAACAGAAGATTCATCTGAAAAATCCACCTTCTGCCACTTTTCCAGCGTCCATCCTTTTAGCAGGCTGTGGGCCTTGGCAAATGCCACACGGTTTTTCAATTGTCTTTTGTTTAGTGCTGGCTTCTGGGCACTGATTCGACCATGGAGGCTATTTCGAGACAGAATCCGACAAACTGTTCTGGTTGACACAGGGACTTCAGGTGACCAGGTCTCGTGGAGCTCTGCTGCAGTGGAAAATGGGCTGGCCTTGGATTTTCAAGCCAACAAAAGGTCCTCTCGAGCAGTTGTCTTGCGGGGTCTGCCTGACCTGGGCTTGTAAAAAACGTCTCCAGTCTCTTAAAAACTTTTTTTTATCCTCTGTACTTGACGCTGAGACACATTGAAGGTGTCTGCCACATCAGCAGTGGATCTGGTCTTCAGTCTCTTGATAATCAAAACTTTAGTCTCAGGGTGAATCTTAGGCATGTTTGCAGAGGTCTAGTTGCAGTTGATGTGAAGGTCTAGTGTACTGGGGTTCTTTTTATACACACCTGAGACCTAATTGATCCATTATTAGTCACAGGTGAAGCTCATATGACAAGGCGACAACACTTATGTCTTTGCAAAAATTGACTCAATGGGCTTTACCAAGCTGTGAATATTAGAATACTTTTTGACAGTTTTGTTTCACACTGAAACATTATTACAAAAGCTGTTGGGATTAAAATGAGCCATTTCTTGTAAAAAAATCTTGATTAGAAATATATTTCAGCGGCACTTCAGGTCAATTTGTACACAAGCGACAAGACTTTTGTCAGGGACTGTAGGTATTGCCTAATCCAATCTGTTCTAGGGAAAGACGCAAAAACTGCCAGTTGACTCGATCGAATGCCTTTTCGGTGTTGAAAGACAGTAGGCATCCTTTCAAAGATAGTTTTTGCATATAAGAGATAAGGTGAATCATTTTAGTTGTATTATCCCTGGCTTCCCGGCCAGGGACAAACCCAACCTGGTCCTTATGGATAAGGTTCAGTAAAGGGGGGAACAGGCGATTAGCGAGTACTTTGGCAAATCTAAGTCCAAATTTAATAAGGAGATTGGCCTGTAACTGCTACATTGGGAGAGGTCCTTGCCTGGTTTTGGGAGAATGGAGATGTTAGTGGCCAGAAGATCTTTGGAGGGTTGGTGGGTCTCATCAATTCCATCAAATGCCATAGCCAATAAGGGAGCGAGTAGAGGGGCAAAAGCCTTATAAAATCTAGGTGTGAACCCGTCGGGTCCGGGCACTTCCCTGACCTCAATCCCTTGATGGTCCCCAGGAATTCAGTTTCAGATAGGGGTTTGTCAAGATCCATTGCTTCCTGGGCATCCACTGTTGGGAGAGCAGTTTCTAGGATATAGTTCTGCACTGAGTGGGAGGAGGGGATCTGATGTGGTGAAACTGGTTGGGGGGGTAGATTATAAAGTTGGGAGTAGTATTTTTGAAAGGCTGTGGAGATGCCCTTCGTTGTACAGGTCCGTTGTTGGGTCCCCGTTTGAATAAATGGGATCAGGCGCCGAGGGGTACGCGGGTGAAGGGTCCTAGCTAAATGTTGCCCGCATTTGTTCTCTATGGAGTAAAATGAGGCACAGATTCTGTCTCTGGCTGTTAAAGAATGGGAGTCAAGAATTCGAAGAAGGTCCTTGTGTGCGTTGGAGAGGTTAACAAAAAGTTTAGGGTTCAAATACCATTTGTGGAGTGTCTCTAGGTTGGTAATAGTGTTTAACAGACGGGAAATATCTAGCGTTCTAGCTTTTTTTCAGGCGAGAGCCATATTGAATGAAAACTCCCTGCAAAACGCATTTAAGAGCTTCCCATTTGACTTAAGGGTGAGTATCATCTGATCTGTGATTTAGTACAAAATCCTGTATGGCTTTTTAAATGTCTGCTACACAGGGAGTGTCCTTAACCACTTCAATACCAGGCAGTTAAAACACTTCCGGCCCAGACCAATTTTCAGCGTTCAGTGCTGTTGCGCTTTGAATGACAATTGCGCGGTCGTGCGACTTGTACCCAAACAAAATTTTTATCATTTTGTTCCCACAAATAGAGCTTTCTTTTGGTGGTATTTGATCACCCCTGTGGTTTTTATTTTTTGCGCTACAAATAAAAAAATATATATGTATAAGTACATTTTCTCCTTCACTGACGGGCACTGATGTGGCTACACTGATGGGCACTGATGAGGTTACACTGATGGGCACTGATGAGGCAGTACAGATTGGCACTGATGAGGTGGCACTGATGATTGATCACATATATGCAGCACTGATGAGCACTGATAGGTTGCACTGATGGGCACAGATAGGTGGCACTCATATGCGGCACTGATGGACATTCATAGGTGGCACTGATGGGCACTCATAGGCAGCACTGATAGGTGGTACTGCTGGGCACTGATAGGTGGCACTGGTGGGCACTGATAGGTGGCACTGGTGCATATAGCACTGTTAGGAATGGCACTGGCATGACAGTTTGGCGAACCTGAGGGGGACTGCACTGATAAACGTTCAGCGCAGCCCCCTGTCAGGAGAGCAGCCGATCAGCTCTCCACTACTGCAGATCCAAGTAGAGGAAAAGCCGATAAACGTCCCTTCCTGTTTACACTGTGATCAGCTTAAAAAGCCTTTTACCTCGATCGGTAATGCAGTGGGTCAGACTGACACACGGCACCACCGGTCACCGCAATGCACGCCCGCGCGGGCGCGCAATCACGGGTTATCCTGAGGACGTCAATAGACATCCAGTCAAGATAACGAAGCCACCGCCCGGCTGTCATTTGTCAATAGGCCGGGCGGGAAGTGGTTAAGTAGATTGTCATTAAGACGCCAGGAGGGTCCTCTTTCCAGGGTGAATGGAATGAATGGTGTGTGCAGCAGCAGGTCAGTCAATAATGACAGCAGAAGTTCTGTGTATTTTGTAAAAAATCATCAGCCAGAGCCAGGCTAACCGACAGTGTTCTTTCTGTCTTGCCCAGATTCAGTGCCTCTACTAATTCCGAGTGATATTTCCTCCTACTGCACATTGATATCTGGTACATTGAGTGTAACTCAGTGTAAAGAGATCAGTGTTATAAATAGGAATATGGAATTGAGCGTTAGTCTCCATATATACTGTATTTCACTGATATCTGTACACTGAGTGCTAGTCCCTGTATATAACACTGACATCTGCACACAGATGTGTACAGTGTACAGATAGCAGTGTTATTTATAGGGAATAGCACTCAGTGTACAGATATCCAGGAACAAACTGACCATTTGGGCACCCGGGTAGTGCCCGGGGCTAGTAGTAGTGGGCCCCATGAGAGGCTCCTGTCCTAGACTTCACTCCCTCCTTTGTATGGAGAGGGTGAAGTGAAGAGGAGCGGGCTGACATGGGATGGGGGTGGTGTGTACATGGAGGGCACAGTCTGTACAGCTAAAGACAGTATACACATTCGCAGTGCATGGTTCCTCCACAGGTGAGGGGTCCCGTAAGGAGGAGGGAACCCACTCACTGTCCTATGCTATACCTGGGGACAGCTCTACTCATGTCCCTTCCTCTCCAGTCTGGGCTCCGCTTCCCCCGCCTGTCTTTTTGTTTCTCTGCTATGCCTGAGCTGGGGGACAGCCCTACTCACTACTGACAAAGGCTCACTGACTGAGTGAGGCACTCTACACTAAGTGCCTCGCCACTGTGAGTACCCATGCCCCCCCCACCCCACATCTCTCTCACCCCCCTCCTCTCTCTCTAACCCCCACTCTGTCTCTCTTTCACCCCCCTCTCTTGCTCACCCCCTCTTTCTTTCACCCTCCCTCTTTCTCCTCCCCTCTTTATCACCCCCCTCTCTCTCACCCCCTCTCATCCCCTTCTCTCACACCCTCCCTCTCTCTCTCACCCCTTCTCTCTAACTCCCCTCTCTCTATCACCCTCCCTCATTCCCCTCTCTCTTTAACCCCCCTCTCTCTCATCCCTTCTCTCTCACCTCCTCTCTCTCATC
>BLSH010426436.1:76057-98557 GCA_018402905.1 Glandirana rugosa
GGAAGAGTAGGTTGTAGGAACACCTGTCGGAAGGGTCTTTTCAACTTCGCACATTTGTGTTCGTAGGGTTATGAATCCTGTTGTATCACATGGAGGACTTCGGACTTACCTTATAAGGGTCCTACGACGATCCTGTAACGATTTCATTCCGGATCAGTAACGACTAGTGGAGGTGGTAGTGTACTCACTCGAGAAAGAGACTAAGTCCCAGGTAAGTGTGGTCGGCGACGGCATTTTAATTCACCAACCACACGTAACGCCACCTCCGGGCGCGCGGGAACCGCGATTCTGGGAGGACGTCAATAGACGTCCTCCCAGAATTAAGCAACCGCCCTGTAGACATCAATTGTCTATGGGGCGGTTGTTAAGCGGTTAAAGGAAAAAATGAACAGTGCAATGCGCCGGGATCAGCACATCAGCACCGCCTCCACCGCAATGCACACCAACCACTTAATTTTACGGCAGCGGCTGGTGTGAATGGACCCTGAATCAGAGAAAGAGCTCACTCATGTGATGGTGGAGGTGATCAGCAATGACTAGGCCTTACTTTAGCAATGTCCTAGCAGCATCCTGGGAATATTCCATTCAGGCTTCAGGAGGTACACTATGTTGTCCTAAGTATTGGGATGCTTGTGTTTACACGCTTCAACTTTTCTGGGAAGGCTGTCCACAAGGATGTTGGATGAGAAGGCCTGGCTCGCAGTCTCCACTCTAATTCATTCCAAAGGTGTTCTATCGGATTGAGGTCAGGACTCTGTTTAGGCCGGTCAAATTCCTCAAAACTCCCTCAGCCATGTCTTTATGGACCTAGCTTTGTGCACTGGTGTGCAGTCATGTTGGAACGGGAAGAGGCCATCCCCAAACTGTTCCCACAAAATTGGGAACATGAAATTGTCCAAAATGTCCTGGTATGCTGATGCCTTAAGAGTTTTCTTCACTGGAACTAAGGGTGGAGGAACTTGACTGGCCTGACCATAACCCGATAGAACAGCTTTGGGATGAATTAGAAAGGAGACTGTGAGCCAGGCCTTCTCGTCCAACATCAGTGCCTGACCTCACAAATGCACTTCTGGAAGAATGGTCAAACATTCCCATAGACACACTCCCAAACCTTGTGGACAGCCCTCCCAGAAGAGTTGAAGCTGTTATAGCTGCAAAGGATGGGCCAACTCAATATTGAACCCTACGGACTAAGACTGGGATGCCATTAAAGTTCATGTGCGTGTTAAGGCAGGTGTCCCAATACTTTTGACAATATAGTGTATGTAAATGGCATACACCTATAGCAAGGACATCATTCATCTTTAGTCAGAGCTGCACAGTTTCGTTTTATCTACAGACAACTCCTACCTGCATAGGCAGTTTTTTGGTAACGTGAACAATGCCTTTAACCCACTTATATTGGCTAATTTAAGTTAAAATGAAAACATGTAGCACCTTCCTTACATCCCAAAGACTTGACCTGGTATCAACACCTTTGTACAGCAGAGCTGGATTGTGAGAAGAAGAAGCAGCACAAGGAGCCAATCAGTCCATGTGCCAACAAGAAGCATGCTGATAGCAGTGGAGACCAGAATGACAGCGCCATGAACTCATCAGTTTGCTGCTCCTTCTTTCAATTCATGATGACTTGGGCTTAGAGGAAGTGGGTTGAATAATGCTGGCCACAGAAGGTATCTGGTGGCATATAAAAAAGTACTGCAGGAAAAATCTTTGAACTTATGGTGAATATTGTCGCATAAGATTCATTTTTTATTTTATCTTTAAAGAGGCTAGTTTTGTTAGCTTGTTATTTGTAGCTGCTTTAAACTACAAACGTTCTGCACTGATCAGTGACTAACAGCATACAAGACTCTACAACTAATTAGATCTAAAATGCACTGCTCAAAAAAATGAAAGGAACACTTTTTAATAAGAGTATAGCATCAAGTCGTTTAAACTCCTGGGATATTGATCTGGTCAGTTAAGTAGCAGAGGGGGTTGTTTTTCAGTTTCAGCTGCTTTGGTGTTAATGAAATTAACAACAGGTGCACTAATGGGCAACAATGAGACAACCTCCAAACAGGAATGGTTTTACAGGTGGAGGCAACTGACATTATTTTTCCCTACTCATCTTTTCTGTTTTTCACTAGTTTTGCATTTGGCTAGGGTCAGTGTTACTGCTGGTTGCATGAGGACCCTATAGAGCAGCCTTTCTCAACCTTTTCATCACAGAGGAACCCTTGAACTAACTTTCAGGTCTCAGGGAACCCCTGCTAAAAATGTACTATATCTACAACTCATGATACATTATTAGTGTGATGGTCAGTGGGAAGAATGCTCCTTACACTTGTGGTCATTGGGAAACATTACCCATTTACAAATAGCTAAAAAGATCAATGGTGTCAGTGGCTACTTATCTAAGGGGCAGAAATTGCTCATTGCTCAAGGAACCCCTAGCAACCTCTGGAGGAACCCTAGCAACCCTGCTATAGAGGTTGCACAGGCAGCCCAACTCCTCCAGGATGGCACATCAATACATGCCATTGCCAGCAGGTTTGCTGTGTCTTCTAGCACAGTCTGAGGAGCATGGAGGAGATTCCAGGAGACAGTCACTCTAGTGGCGGGGCAGCGCTGCGCACCCTGGGGCCAGGAGATTTCATCCAAGCACAGGGTGGTTGATTCCACCATCAGTGACGCAAGTACCTTGCAGAAACCGATAATTGGCCACCTCTCAAGCCTTCTGGGTGTTTATAACTGCCTCCCCTCCAGCAGTCAAGTACTGGTGTGTCCAATGCTATGTATGCTTGCCGCAGGTGGAGTAAAGGTAACTATTCACCATTAGATCCATATTTACCTGCTCTAGGATAGATTTTTATAGCAGGCCTTGTCAATATGACATTCTATTTTCTCAACCTCCTTTCTTACCATTATGTTCTACATTTAATCTTGTAGACCATTCCTTGAAAGGCATACTATCCTTGCACAGAAATCCACCTGTTATCCAAGGAAATGAATATTAGCTTGTCATCCATAGCTATCTTGACATCTTATCTCCACTAAAAGATGTAAGAAATTTGTATACATATATACGGTTTATAATGTTATATATATATACCTACATATCATTGTAGGATGTCCACTTAATAATTGTATATTTTTGTGCACTTGCAGCCCCCTGCTATCACAGCCATTTCTGGCAATACTCCCAGCAAGAGGCCTGTTGATCCAGCCCTGTGCTCCTACAGGGAGATTTTAGTGGCCCAGCACTGGTGTGATCTTTGATTGTCTGACCCCTCGGCAAATATGGTTGGAAGCACCGCCATATATTTCCCTGGTTTTTAATATCAGCGGCATCTGTATTACCCACACCCCTGTGTGTATAGGCGTGATTGGTCAGTATGATATCATTCATTTTGATAATCTGCAAGCTTGTAATGAATATGACTCATAGGACATTGTGTATTTGTACTCATATTGCAGACTGCTAGCAATTCATGCCATTTTGTGACACCTCTGAAGAAGACAGGTGTCATGCACTATGCATACTTCTAGTAATACTTACCTTGCTGTATTCTTTATCCACTTCAGCCCCGGAAGAATTTCCCAGGTTATGACCATGCGGCGTTGTACCCAAACAAAATTTGCGTCCTTTTTTTCCCACAAATAGAGCTTTCTTTTGGTTGTATTTGATCCCCTCTGCGTCATTTCTGATCACCGCTATAAACAAAAGAAGAGCGACCATTTTGCAAAAAAAACTAAATTTCTTACTTTTTGCTAAAATACAAATCCAAAAAAAAAAATTAAAAAAATTTTTTTTCACCAGTTTTGGCCGATTTATATTCTTCCTCATATTTGTGATTAAAAAAATCGCAATCGGCGTTTATTTATTGGTTTGAGCAAAAGTGGCCGCGTTTACGGATGGTGAGAATTCATTTCTGGGGTTTTTATTATTTTTTACTAGTAATGGTGGCGATCTGCGATTTTTAGCGGTACTGCGATATTGGGGTGGACATGTCGGACATTTTTGACACTTTTTTGGGACCAATGACATTTATTCAGCGATCAGAAATTTAAATGTCCACTGATTACTGTATAAATGTCATTGGCAGTGAAGGGGTTAACCTGCAGGGGGCAGGGAAGGGGTTAACTGTGTTCCCTGGGCGTGTTCTAACTGTGGGGGGGACTGGGCTACCATGGGCATGAGAGATCCAACTGATCCCAGTGACAGGATCAGTAGATCTCCTATGCCCTCACTAACAGAGCGGGGAACCGCCGTGTTTACATCGGCGGTTCCCCGTTCTTTGCCTGTGGCCGCTCATCGCGGCTCACCGGTGGACATCGGGTCCGCCCGAGCCGCGGGCACACTCTTCAGGAGTGCGGCGGCGCGCGCGCGCGCCCCCTAGCGGCTATTTGCAGATCGCCGGCGATTCGCACCCAGCGTCCACACTGCCGCTGTAAATAGACGGTAGGCAGTGTGGAACTGGTTAAATTGCAGTATGTGTATGTTTAATTAGATGGTTTTTTTTATTCTGTATGTACTAATAAACAATATTTGTTTACTTTTTAAATCATATTTGATGCTTCTTAGATAGTGCCTATATAGTCCCAACCCCAAATGGTGTTCTTTTGTTACTTTAGGGATGATGGCACAGCGCTAATGCAAGCCAGAGTTTCTTATCTTTTTCACTAGTTTTACATTTGACTAGGGTCATTGTGACTACTGGTAGCATAAGGCGATACCTGGACCCTATAGCGGTTGCACAAGCAGTCCAACTCCTCCCAGGATGGCACATCAATACGTGCCATTGCCAGAAGGTTTGCTGTGTCTCCCAGCACACTCTCAAGAGCATGGAGGAGATTCCAGGAGACAGGCAGTTAATATAGGAGACCTGGACAGGGCTGTAGAAGGTTCTTAACCCATCAGCAGGACCGGTATCTGCTCCTTTGTTCAAGGAACAGGGTGAGCACTGCCAGAGCCCTACAAAATGACTTCCAGCAGGCCCCTGTGTGAATGTCTCTGACCAAACAATCAGAAACAGACTTCATGAGGGTGGCCTGAGGGTCTGATGTCCTCTAGTGGGCCCTGTGCTCACTGTATGGCACCATGGAGCTCAATTGGAATTTGCCATTGAATACCAGAATTGGCAGGTCTGCCACTGGTGCCCTGTACTTTTCACAGAGCAGATTCACCCTGAGCACATGTGACAGACGTGAAAGGGTCTGGAGAAGCGGTAGAGAAAGTCCTTCAGCATGATCAGTTTGGTGGTGGGCCAGTGATGGTCTGCGGAGAAAAATCCATGGAGGGACGCACAGACCTCTACAGGCTAGACAAGTGCACCCTAACTGCCATAAGGTATCGGGAATAAATCCATGGAGACATTGTCAGACCCTACACTGGTGCGGTGGGTCCTGGGTTCCTCCTGGTACACGACAATGCCTAGCCTCAGGTGGAAAGAGTATGCAGCCAGTTACTGGAGGATGAAGGATTTAATACCATTGAATGGCCCCCACGCTCGCCTGACCTAAATCCAATAGGACGCCTCTGGTTCTATGTTTCGGTTAATCCGAAACACCTCAGTCTGTTCAGGAGCTCAGTGATGCCCTGGTCGAGATCTGGGAGGAAATACCCCAGGACACCATCCATCGTCTCATTAGGAGCATGTCAGGCATGCATACAAGCATGTGGGGCCATACAAACTATTGAGTACCTTTTTGGGTTGCTGCAATGAAATTTCAGAAAAATGGATTCGCCAGCTGCATCATTTTTTTCACTTTGCTTTTTGGGGTGTCTTTGAATTCAGCCCTCTGTAGGTTAATAATTTTCATTTCCTTTAAATGATGTAACATCCTTTTGTTACCCAGTCCATATCAGTATAGATATCCAGCATGGTATTTTTCTCCATTGAGATCTGATCTGTTTTCAAAGAGTTCCTTTTATTTTTTTTTTGAGCAGTGTATATGCTGGTGACAGATATAAAGGCAATGTATATTGCATTTTCCAATTCGTTGAGAAATTATCTCATGATGGTTGTTTAGCATGCAGGGCTAATCCAGTGTTGCAGAAAACAAGTGTAAAGTGTATGTTTCTTATTATTTGTTTCTTAGTCATTTCAGTACTAAATCTCCATCAAATATCCTGAAATCTCATACTGTTAATTTTTTAAATGTTGGGGGGCTATAAATTTATGTTGATTTTTGCACATTAGGGCTCATTCATACTGCAACATATGAATTAACAGTTGTTGCCCTAACATGCGTAACCCTGGCCATACAGCCTACAATATGATTGTACAATCTGCTTTAGCTCCATCAACAATTATGTAGTTGGGGGGGGGGGGGGGCTACCCAATGGGATTCAAACTGAAAGGATTGTTTAAGTAAACTCTCTCATATCACATGGCTTTGGTATCTTAACCAGTTCCCAACTGGCTACTGTATATTTACTGCGGCAATGTGGTTGCATTCGGCGAACCGCCGTATTTAAGTGGCGATTTGCGCATGTGCAGCTAGGGGGCGAGAGCGCGCTGGCGCGCTCTCATGCCCTTTGCACTCTGGAGGACTCTGCCCGCGGCTCGGGTGGACCCGATGTCTGTTGGCGAGCCGCGATGACCTGCCAGAGGGAAAGAATGGGGAACCGCCGATGTAAACACGACGGTTACCCGCTCTGTCAGTGGGCATGTAAGAGATCTACTGATCCCTGTCACTGGGATCAGTTAGATCTCTTATGCCCATGGCAGCCAAGTCCCCTCACAGTTAGAACATGCCTAGGGCAGGGGTGTAACGATAGGGGTTGCAATTGCAAACGGCCCCCATGGTCCAGAGGCCCATGTGCATCCCTTGTACACTTGAATAGGAGGGATGGCGGGGGTGGCATTTAGAGGAACCAATCTCCTCCATTTTCCTCTATCCAGTTTACTAGTCTTCTGCTGTTCCCAGGGTCCCTGTGTGCTTCCCTGCCCCCCCCCCCCCCACAGAGCTTCTGTCTTACCCCCCTCCTCTCTCCAGCCAGTTGCTGTAGAAGATGTGTCATGATGGAGAGATGGGAACGGGTCAGTAAATTTGCAATTTACAGGCTCCTTCCTTTTCTGAATGAACAGAGTCAGTGATTGGTAGCAATTGGTTCATTCATAACTGAAGCATAGTAAACTGTTTTTACTATACTTCTGTTTATGAATGAATGGGAGGCTCCATGCACAACTATTCCTGTCCATTCATTCTGTGCAGCTGAGGCTACACAGATGGAAATTGAGAGCTGAGGTTTGTTTAAACCCCAGATATCTCATCAGGTTCTAGATACGCCTCTGGCCTTGGGAGCACAGTTAACCCCTTCCCTGCCCCCTGCAGGTTAACCCCTTTACTGCCAATGACATTTATACAGTAATCAGTGGATATTTAAATTTCTGATCACTGTATAAATGTCATTGGTCCCAAAAAAGTGTAAAAAATTTCCGACATCTCCACTGCAATATTGCAGATCGCCGTCATTACTAGTAAAAAAAAAAAAAAATGTAAAAACGCCAAAAATGAATTCTCATGGTTTGTAAACGCAGCAATTCTTGCGCAAACTTATCAAGCGCTGATTGCAATTTTTTTTTTTTTTTACCAAAAATATGAGGAAGAATATAAATCGGCCAAAACCTATAAATACAATTTTTTTTTGGATACATATTATAGCAAACAGTAAGAAATTAGTTTTTTTTTTTTTGCGAAATTGTCGCTCTTTTTTTGTTTATAGCGGTGATCAGAAATAACACAGAGGTGACCACCAAAAGAAAGCTCTGTTTGTGGGGAAAAAAAGGACGCAAATTTTGTTTGGGTGCAACGGCGCACAACCGCGCAATTGTCAGTTAAAGCGACGCAGTGCCGAATCGCAAAAGTGCTCTGGTCCTACAGTGGGAAATTCTTCTGGGGGTGAAGTGGTTAAAGAGGAGCTCCAAGCTCCCGCCAAAAAATTAAGTCAGCCGCTACAAACACTGTAGCTGCTGACTTTTAGTATAAGGACACTTACCTGTCTAGGGATCCAGTGATGTCCTCACCCGAGGCCATTCTTCAATCAGCCTCAGGTGCAGGTTTCCTGCTGTGAATGCCTTGCTGTGAATTGCGAATGGTCTCAGTCTTCTGGGACCTGTGATGTGTCCCAGAAGACTGCGAGGAAGGATCACCGCGGCGCATCTGACTGCAGGTGGAAGCGGATACCTGTCAAAAGCAGGTAGCTCCTCCCGCCCAAAAAGTGCCAAATTTGGCAGTGGAGGAGGAGGATGTAAACAAGCGGAACTTCCCCTTTTGGGTGAAGTTCCGCTTTAACCTTTTCAGCTCTTAAAGACGTATCTGGTATGTCCAGAGTATGAAAAAGATAAAACGAGCAGCTGGTTCCTGGCTTTTATATAAGGGTCCATTCATATCAGATGCGCTGGCAGGAGTTGATCATTGCATGTCAATGCATATACTGTATATTGAAAAATCAATGTAGTACAATAGGAGCAGTTCACACCAGTCATTGCACTGGTTGTTAGAACAGGCTCTACTTTAAGTTCAATGCAACACACATAAGCGTCAAAACAGTGAGTTCATGTTCCCTTTACAAATAAAGCTTTGTGAAGTTTTTTTTTTAAAAAAGTATTTCAGTGCTTTTTAAAATGCAACATGTTTATGTGTGCTTAATGCACACTGTGTGGTATGAATGGACCCTAAAAGCGATCTGGGCGGCTCTAGCGCCGCTTGATCATTTTTTTTGGTACACAGTGTACAGAAAACATCTGTTCCCAGATTTTTTTCTGCTGACTATGAACCCAGAAGTGACTACAAAATGTTTCCCTCCACAACCGAATTTAGATTGATCAAAAGTATCATCACTCGACCATGCAATTTTTGTCTTCAGCACTGGAGGTCCTCTTAAAATGAACATTTCCTCTTGTCCATTCACATTGCCTGCCCTGGAAAATGTATTATATGTATTGTATTCTATGCAACATGAATGAAAACGAATCTGATATGGACCAGCCCTTACAATAATTTAAAACATAAATAAATAAATGTGCCTTATATATATACAGTATGTTATTTAATCCAGCCCTATTGATCTTTTACTCTCCCTTTCTATCTGGCCCTTGTGTCCTCTGTGATCCTCCCTAATCTCCATAGCAGTCCCCTATGAAGTAATGCATGCAAGTCTTGGCTGCTTAGTTCTTTTGTTCTGCTAAGTATTCATGATCCCTGTCGTAGATCTGGTTACCCATGGCTACAATAAACACACCGGCAATGTGTATACTTCTCTGTGCTATTTACTTCCACAACACAGCTCACTTCCTCCACCTCCACGCACTAATGAAATCATTCTAAGAGCTCTCCTAATTACACAACATAGAAGAAACAAGGGGTTTCATCATTGGAACTTTATTTCCTTGTCTTATTTAAGCAGACGCTGGAAATGGGCAGCAGACAGATTCCATTAAGGAGGGCCACTTCAGCCGGGTATAGGATGCCAGACAGACCCAAAACAAAGCTGACATCCACTTCCTCCGTGTCGCTGAGCCACGCCGGGACCAAACATTCCCCTGTTCTGTCCAAGAACAATAAGGAGACGCAAACTTGGGGGGATGCGGTGAGACAGGACCACGTATGGAGAGAGTTTGTGGAAGCAGAATGGAGAGGTGAAAAAAAATGGTAAGTCATTGAGATTTTTTTTTTTTTTAAAAAAGGAGTTGTATCAAAGTTGTGGGTTTTTGTTTCTAGAACTTTAATACACTAATGATCGCACAATACTTCAAAGTGGGTGATTAATCACTACCACTTGCTACCTCACTCCATAGGCAATCATTGGTTCCCAATGTGTGGTGATTACATAATAAGTAAAGGCAAAACTTTTTTTTTTAGAGTTTGATAGAGAGAAGTTTGAACCACTGCCATTTTTAATTTTTTTTATTGCAACCTGTGCCCCCTTTAGGGAGATGCACTATCTCAAAGGCCCCTATCACACAGGCAGAGGTCTTTACCACCCCCATCCCAAGTTACATTTTTAAAGCATCAGGGCTGTGGAAATGTGAATGGGCTTGATCACCCATTGTGTTAATTTATCGGTAGGTGGTCTGTGGGGGAGCAATAAGGCCTCATACACACAGACATTTCTTAAAAAATAAACAAAACGTCGGGCCCGACATCAATGAAAAAAAATCAGCGTTTTTCGGCGTTATGCATCGGTGTTAGTGAGCGTCGGCGTCAAAAGGCGTTTTTTAAAAAAAAAATCATCTCTCTGGTATTTTTCATTCTAAAAATGTCGGCGTCAAAAAACGCCGGTTAACGCCGGCGTTAGTTGGTGTTAGTGAGCGTTTAGCGGCGTCGGCGTCAAAAATACCAAAAGGTTACAGCCAAAGAACGCGCTGGCTGTGGGTTCTAGTTTCAGCTCACTGACGCCGATACCATCTACAGCTTAAAAACATCTGCGTTTTCATGGGGCCATTGACTAACATGGAGAGCTGCAAAAAACGCCAGAAAAGGCTGGGGTCAAAAACCGCCGTGTGTATGAGGCCTAAAAATGTGGATCAATCACCTTTTTTACCACCAGTTTACTGCCTGTGTGAACTGAACTGTTCTGATGACCAACGTCGCTGGTAATGAAAGTGGGGATAAATCCAATATTTTGAGTTGCCACCAGAATGGAAATGGAGGGTGAACATTTGTTCCTGTAACAACTGCCTAAAACTGGTCATTTACAGTTAGATTTCCACTTGAACATTCATAGAAGAATCATTCATCAGAACATTCTTTCTATTACTGCATCAATTGATTCAATTTGAAAGTCATTAAAATTTTGTCCAGACCTGTGATTTGAATTAAATCCCAAAATAAACCGGCTTCAGTACAATTTTTTTCTTGAACTAAAATCACACTTCTCACACAATTAGAACTTTGTCCATTCACAAACAAATTTCCATCCCGCACCTTTGAATTTTCTCAACACTATGGTTGAAAATGAGCATCAATTTGAACCCACTAACCATTAGAACAGCCTTTCTAAACCTTTTTAAAGTGGAGGAACCCTTAAAATAACTTTCAGGTTTCAGGAAACCCCTGACAATCACTATATTAACAGCTCAAAATACATTAGTGTGGTGGTCAGTGGGAAGAATACTTCTTACATTGATGGTCAGTGTGAAGAATGTTCCTCTTAAGGAAAACTAAAAAGATATTGGTGGTTACTTATGTGTGAGGTACAAAGTGCGTATTGCTAAGGAAACCCCTAGCAACCCTGGTTGAGAGAGACTGCATTAGAAAGTTAACGGATATTAAACATTTCAGACAAAATTCTACTGTTATATGGCCATCTCAAGAGATTTTCCTAACAAGATATCCTCTCACTTTCTCACTCAGTCACTTCAAGTGATTGTTTTCATTTCAATACATTTTCATTGAAGATTTTAAACATATGAGACAGAGAGAGACTTCAAGTTTTTCAAACTTTTTACAAAATCACCCTTCTCAAATGTAAACAACTATGAATGATCATTGATCATGTATGGATGTGTCTGCCGGGTTTAAATTTTTTTTATTAAATCAGAGTTCAGAAGTTCCTGAAGGAGCCAAAAGGAGGAGAGCTCATCATAGGTATCTACCACTCCTGCTATGAAATTGTTGGTAGGCGAAAATGGGAAGTCAGAGCAAAAGAATTGAAGTGTTGGAAGTTAGAGGGTTCTAGAAAGGAGTGTTGCAGGTGGGTGGGAGTAGGGGGTAAGAGGTTAGAGTCAAAGTTGGGTTTTTATCACCCTGTTGTTGGGATTAACGGCTACTTCACCATAGTTCCAACAGCATGCAATCAAAATCAGATGGGAGTGAAACGATTGATCTAGAGCATCCAAATTCATTTGAATTTAGTTGGAGTCTTAGAGAAACGCTGCCATTTCCACATTGAGGAGAAAACGGAAAATTGTATCAAATACAAACCATGGCGGCATACTAGTGATAGAGCTCCGCCTCTTGACCACTCCCTCAGGACCAGCGAATAGCATAAAAAAAAAAGGCATGGTTAGCCGTCCCCCATTCTTTGAAACAAGCTAAATACCGAAACGCACAGGGTGGGCCCGTATGCTGCCATAGTTTGGCGTCAGGAAAGGAAAATTACAGTAAGTATTTGATACAATTTACCGTTTTCCTGACACCAACATGGCAGCATACTAGTGATAAATAACTAGCTGAAAGGGTGGCTTCTACTTGCCAAACCAATATTCTAATTTGGATGGGACAGTAGACTGAATAGTCCTTCCTACAAAGTCCACTGATGACAAGGCACCTATGTCTACTCCATAAAGTTTGAATAGGTATGCTGGGGATGACCATGATACTTCTACAGAAGGATACTATAGATGCTCCCAAGTGGGCTGCCTATGAGACTGCAATCACTCTGGTAGAGTGCACTGCCGCTGACGGAGGCTTACACCCCCTCGCCCTATATGCACCACCAAGCCTGCTAGAGTCCAGGTAGTAACCTCTTTCCTTGATGATCCCCAGCTGAAATGACAAAAGGCTTATTAGATGATCTGAAAAGACTAATTGTGGACAGGTGCTTCTTTCTGAAAACGTCCAGGTCGTGTGACTTTCCTGTTTGATGTTCTGGAAATTTAGGCAATTCCCAGATGTCTGTTAAATAGAGGGCTATTGCTACCTTTGATACAAGATGACCTACAAGACAGCCCTCTACTCCAATCAACCCCACTGGGAAAGACTCCCTTCCGTTTATGACTGAATCCTTACGACTGCCTTCAAAAGTCATGCAGACTGAAGTGTTCTTGGCCCATTTAAATTTGTTATTGCATATATAGCTGACACTAACCAGCTCAGTGAGGATAGGCTAAGGCTCATTTCCAACCGGGCCTAGAGGAAGTATAGAACAGCTGGGGGCAGTAGGATCAATGTCTCACCCTACCGAGATAACGCAAACTTGCTCCAGATTTAGGCATAGATACTGTAAGTAGAGTGCCTTCTAGTACTCAACAAATTAGAGATTGCTCTGGAGCAACCGGAGTTCCCCCCGCCTCCCCTATTAGCACCCCCCTGCTTGCAGTCTCGGTCTGCATATGTGCATAGGGGAAATGTCTTCTGTATTCTGAAGTGAATGGCCAAGGAAACCCGAGGGCTTCATGGCCAATATGGAGGATTGGCTATGACAACCATGTACTCCCTTGCCATCCATCTAATTAAATTTCTTCCATAAACGCAGAAGGAATTGCCGTTTTGAAGAAAGCATAAATAAGGAACGAAGGAAAAAAAAACCTGAAACCAAGCAGCTCTGGATTTTCCTCTGATGAAGAGGAGCTATTATCTGCAGGCTGCCTACTCACCAGGGTGGCCCAAGCCTCAGCCTACAGACACTTACACAATGGCAGATCTTGTTCCTAAAGAGGAAACACTGCAGGGCCCCATCAAGACCCACAGAAGGGGCACCCAAGCTTTTTATCGCAATTTAGCAGCCCAAGCACTGGGCCTTCACAGTGGGAGAGGTTTGAATTCAGTCGGCTACTGCACAGAGGCAGAGGTGTGAGTGGTTGAGCACCACATGCCAGGGTGCCGGGTTGTTTTTCTAGTGACTAGAGTAGCAACTAGGAGGGGCTACCTGGCTGGTATAACTGAAGTGAGTCCAAAAATGAATGAACTAGCTGGCCCTACCAAGCCTCAGCCCACAGGCACTTACATAATGGCAGATTTTGTTCCTAAAGAGGAAACACTGCAGGGCCCCATCAAGACCCACAGAAGGGGCACGGCCCGAGCACTGGGTCTTCACACAGAGAGGCTTGAACCCAGACGGTTACTACACAGAGGCAGAGGTAGGGACATAGAACTGCTTACTCTTCACTTGTGCGTGGAGGTATGAGGGAAAAAAAAGAAGAATGGGGGGGTGGCTAACTATGCCTTTTTTTATGCTATTCACTGGTCCTGAGGGAGTGGTCAAGAGGCGGAGCTCTATCACTATTATGTTGCCATGTTGGCGTCAGGAAATTAATGTACTGTTTCATTTGGCCAAATAGAGGGGCTGACAACCACAATGCTTTTTGCTAGAATCTGTTTAGCCGCCATGAAAAGAAATGTTAGTAGATAAAATGGGTTATTCATACAACTCAAATTTCAGGTTTAATAAAGCTTCTTTTGTTTTTTTTTAGAATATCTTTCCCTAGGACTGGACAAATTGATACACCAGTCCAGTATCTTCCACTTTTGGGGCATTCCCACGATATTTGTAAATGGGTGCCCCGGGTATGACATCCCCTAAAGTATTTGTCTGAAGCATTGGAGACAAATGCTACCAAATGCTGAGGGAACATGTGCCAGTGCATAAATAATTTGTAGATTTGTCAAGCCACTGTTTTAACTGTAGAATTTTTTTTTTTTTTTAATTTTGGATGGAGTGGGGAACAATGATTACAAATGTATCATTTTCTCTATTAATTCTGTCTTTGACCCTATTTAGGATATGTTCCCTCACTTGTAATATGGAAAGGCTTAGACACACTTCTGTTCTTATATGCTGTATATATTTGTGTGTCTGTCTAGCTAGCTAGCGGTTTGGGGGGTGTCATAGATTATAAGCCTCCATGCACACTGGACGCTATCTGGGCATCGGGCAGGAGATGCTGCTTAGAAAATGTTCTTTTGCAGCGTTTTGCAAGCGGCGTTTATTGGCATTTTTTTTACTTCATTAGCGTCCATTGACTACAAAAAGCGCTGGGCTATGAGTTTTAATCTGCCTTTATCGTTTTTTGTGGTCAGAACAACGACTTTTGAATGCCAATTCAGGGCGTTCAGTTAACAGCCAAAAAACGCCACGACAATTAACGTCCATGTGTGCATGGACACTTAGGATAACATAAAGTGGCATTTTTGGGCTATTAAAAAAATGCCCAAACGACCAAAAAATGGTCGTTTATCAGCTACAGTGTGCATGGAGCCTAAGGCCTCATGCACACAGGACGTTTTTACAGCTGCTGATTTTAGCTGCAGGCGTTTTTTTTTTTTCTACAGTCAATAAACTCTCCATGTTATCCTATGTGTCCATGAGCACATAGGCTGTTATCAACTGTTTTTGGCTGGGACATTTTTGAGCTGTAAAAAAACCCAAGACCAGTGGATTCTGAGAGAAGTTTTTCAGCTGTAAAAACACTCAAACAGGCAACTACACCACTCCTTAACATTTTTGGACATTTTAGATCAATTGAGGGGGAAAAAAAATGCTACTGCTCAAAAACGCTAGTGCAAAACGCTGAACAACTCACTACAAAGCTACTGACGCTTTTAGAACATTTCTTTTAATGTCCAGTGTGCATGAGGCCTAATAAAGATGAATTCCAAGCATGGTACTGTATATTTTTACACAGTTGCTATACATATACCATACCTGGCCAATGTACCTGGAAACTGTCAATCACTGAAGTAGACACCACTATTCCAGTGATCTCTACTTACTTCCAGGTCCCACGCCAAGTGGTTGCCTTGCCTTTCTGAACACGGGAGATCAGTCACTTGGCACAGGTGCCATTCAGAGAATGCTTTGCATTTTATGAAGGGAAAATGTTCTCTAATTGTAAAAAGTGGAGAGGCTGGGCAGTAATGATAGGGGTATTGGCCAGGTATGGTATAGATGCATGGTAACATTGGGTCAAGCTGGCCCAATGTAACTATGCATAAAATCTCCATACCTGGACTTCTTATTTAAGCTGGTCAAAGCTGCTACCAGTATAAAGTAATGAAGATTTTTCTTTTGTTTCATGTAGGAATGAAAATTGGAGCTTCCTAAAGGAGTATGATGCACTGGTAAGGCAAGCTTTTAATAAATGTTAAAAAAAAACTGGAACACAATTATTGGCTGCTAAAATGAAAATCCTTCTGAAAATGCTAGTTTTCTGGCTGTACCTGGCTTTGGTGCAGAGTGTCTGTCCAAGAACAAGCGTACAGCAAGAGAATTCCTGACGTGAATACTTGTTTTGTGACTGAAAGCACTAATGTCATTTGCTCAGCATAACAGCCAGGCAACCAGCATTTTTAGAAGGAGATGTCAACAATGACAGCATACAAACTTCTCTCTCTCCAACCCAGCTATACTATACTGACCTGCTCCCCCCCCCAGCACTCCTTCCTTTGCGGCAGCTGGCAACACTACCTGGTGCTTCCAGGTGTGGGGGAGCATCTGGCTTCCTTCCCTGTTGAGAGAGATGTTACCACTCCTCTTGGGCCAGTGATTTCAGGGCTGGCAACAACAGAGGAATGAGTGGTAAGGTGGATATAAGGAGCAGGGCTTTGGCCAAGACAATGGGGGGAGATTTACTAAAACTGGAGCATGCAAAATCTGGCGCAGTTCTTTTATAGAAACCAGCTTCCAGGTTTTATTGTCAAAGCATAATTAAACCTGTTGAAGTTAGAAACGGATTGGTTACCATGCACAGCTGCCTGCACCGCCTTCTAAAAACGCTTGTCACATTTGCTTTTTGCCTGGTAACCCCTCAGGCCTCTTTCACATGAGGCAGACACCGCTTATGCAGAGCAGACAGCCTACTGTCCTCTATAGGCAGTCGGATATAAATAGACTGCCTGTCTGTTTACATCCAATGGCCATCCGATTGACGGATGGGGATTGGATCCTCTATCTGCCCATTTTTAGTGGATAGGATTGGATCAATGTGATGTCAACGCTCCACAGAGGGCAATAGATGGGCTCGCCTAAAAAACTGGCAGGTAGACCCAATCGGTCAGCCCGTGTGAGAGGGGCTTTAGTGTTATGTATCCTCAAAGAAAAATATGCAAAAAAATGTTTAAATTATGTGCCAAAATAGTAAAGAACACAATTTTTTAAATGTGGCTATAGATTTCTCATTATTACCATGGCCCACCACCAAAAGAAAAAAACAAAACAAATTTTACTCTTGGCATTCACAGCAATACCTCCTATGTGTATATTTGTTTTTAGCTGGAGTACAGCCAAGAAATAATAGTGCCCATTTTGCTGCTTTTTTTTCCTCCTATATAAAATCACACTGATCCCATGACCTTGGTCCTGAGCAATCTAGCCATCCATGTACACTGCTGCTGGTAAACGGACATTTTGAGGCATTTGGGCATTTTTTTCAGCTGCCCCTGAACTTTCCTCTGTTATCTCATCAGTACATTTACACAGGGTTGTTTAAGGTCGTTTCCAGGCAGTTGAGTTTAAAGGCTTTTTTTTGGAACGCAAAAAAATGGGTTCAGAGGCAATTGAAATGCCAAACAGCTTGTAAACACCGCTAAACGCAGTAACTCGCGTCTCGAACCGTTTCGTTTACAGCAGTTTTAAAAAACGCTCCTAGACGCAAAGCGCGGCATGCAAAACTGCCGTTTTAGACGCTGCCTTCTAGCTGTCAAAAAAATCGTTCAGGGGAGGTTGATAAAGCATCCCGTGTAAATGGAGCCTTAGTGTCTTCTGACTAGGAGAAAAAGATACAATGTCCCAGACCAAAAGGTAAACTAGCCACTGTCCCAGAGACATGGTAATAAAACTCATTAGTTGGAGTCTCTGGGTGAAAGCCAAAGAGTTAAGCCTCGCACACGAGTCGACGATTGTATACAACAGGTCGTACGAACGACCGTTGTATGCGAAATCGATCGTTAGTACACGCAATTAGAACAGCCGATGTACGACAGTCGTGCAACAGAAGCTGTATGAGCAGACTAGAAAACTTTGGTAGTACCAGCAAGCGGTCATACAACCGTTGTATCGTGTGTACAGAGAAGTTGGTCCAACAAGTTGTATTGTGCAAAACACGCATGCTCAGAAGTCAGGAACGGCCGGATGCTAATTACATGCACCTGAACTTTCTCTTTATACCTTCATAACCCGTCACTATGTTCGGCTTGGTCGTACGATCCTGTAGTGCATGTCAGTATGCTAGATACAACAGCCAACATACGATTTGAGCCGTTCAGTAGTACGATCGTCGACCCGTGTGTACGAGGCTTTAGCTAGCCGTTCCCATTGTCCTGAAGCCCCATGTATATCCTGTTTGAACTAGGCCTTAGACCCTTTTTCTCCTTTTGAGAACTTTATTTTACTTTTTATAACCATTTATTATAGCCCCAACCTGAGGCACCAATTAGGGATACAGCCAGTCCTCCCTGGGTTACATTCGGTGAGCAGAGGAACTCTGCAGTCATAGGAAGAAGGTGGTTAGTGAAGTTGGCAGATGTGACGAAGGAGTAGGGTGATGCAGAGGAGGGTGGCTGAGAATCAGGATTGGCAGAACCAGATGGGGAAAAGCAAGGGGGACTTAGTCCTTGATACACCAATTCCTCTCTGGGCAGCAAGATTGGAGAGTATGGGTTGTGTATTATTTAGGATCTTGGAATCGCCTAGGGTCGATTACTCATATGACAGGAAGAAGTTGGACTCTGAGGAAAGTTGGCAGAGAGGAGGATTGTACAGGGTTATGTCAAGGACTGCAACAATCACACCCTGAGCAAGCAGACTGGTAAAGGCAGTGGGATCTCCATCATGTGCACTGCCATTGCGGACACCCCTACTTATTAATTTCCTGGCCCAAGGCCAACAGTAACTTAGAAGTAGTACATATTGGGGGTTGTCAGGTAAGCTGGGCAGGGCCCTATAATCTCTTGTCCCCCCGACTAACCCAGCTTTGTTGTTTTCTGTTCTGTTTAGGGCAATAAAAAAGAAGTAGAAAAGCTACCTGAACACGTGGCAGTTTTCTCAGACCAAGTGCCCAACACCACCAATCAGAACATTGGAAGCAGAATGAACACAGATCTGGGGAAGAGCCTCATGCACATGGATTTCATTCTGACCAGTGGAAACCAGAAGAAAAAGTTGGGAACAGAACTTCTGCCCTGTTAACCAGAGGCACATTGAACTGACTACTTAAACATAACACTGCAATTACTGATAAACGGTCATGAATGTCTATATACCTCAGCAGAACATTTTCTACACATGGTTTGAAGAACCCATGCTAGAATTTAGCACTCTAAGCAAAATAGAACCAGATGCTCTTAAGGCAACCTCTGGTAACATGGGCCACAGTCTTCAATGTACGGTTTCGCTGCTTGCCTCAAATGAAAGGTGAAACAGATCAGCTCCCGGATTATCCTTTGGGGTTTTAGTAAAAAAACAAAAACAGTGAGTTGTGGATTTTCTAAACTGAGCATTGTACATAGTGACAGATAAGTCAAATTGACCCTTCAGTTTAAAATGGTTAAATAAATTCCAGGTGAATCAAACCAAAAAGGTGATCAATATCTTGCAGTTTTTGTTTAGAAAGCAGCAACAGACCAAGTAGGAAAGCCTGGCCCCAGGCAAGAAGAGTGAAACGCTTGCTGGCAGTGGTCTCCTAGCAGAGGTCCAATGCACCCCCAATTGAGGCAGACCTTTCGCTCTGATTAGCAAAGCTCATACTTCCCATTGATTGGAGAGCTCTGGCTCAGCAGAGGGCATGTTGGACCTCTCCAAAAGAGATCACTACTTACTGGCATAGAGCAAGGACCCTCCCTCTACAGCGCCCTCTACAGCGTGCTTGCAGGGGACAATCTTTCTACTCTGGCTGTCACTGATCAAACTGTAAATCTTTGCACAGATATTTTTTAAAGCACAGCCATCTCAAAAGTTCAGACTCTAGACAACAATAAAAAAAAAAAAATTGTGAAAAAAAAAAAGTTCAGACTCTATGCAGATATAAGGTACAAATGAATGCAACTCTACAATCATTTGTACTTAACCACTTCAGCCCCGGAAGGATTTCCAGCTTTAGGACCGGAGCCCTTTTTGCGATTCGGCGCTGCGTCGCTTTAACTGAAAATTGCGCGGTCGTGCGACGTTGTACCCAAACGAAATTTGCGTCCTTTTTTTTCCACAAATACAGCTTTCTTTTGGTGGTATTTGATCACCGCTGCGTCATTTCTGATCACCGCTATAAACAAAAGAAGAGCGACAATTTTGCAAAAAAACCCAAATTTCTTACTTTTTCCTAAAATACAAATCCAAAAAAAAAAAAAAAAAATATAAAAAAACATTTTTTTCACCGTTTTTGGCCGATTTATATTCTTCCTCATATTTGCGATAAAAAAAAAAAACGCAATCGGCGTTTATTGATTGGTTTGCGCAAAAGTGGTCGCGTTTACGGATGAGAATTCATTTTTGGGGTTTTTAATTTTTTTTTATTTTTTACTAAAAATGGCGGCGATCTGCGATTTTTTGCGGTACTGCGATATTGGGGCGGACATGTCGGAACGTTTTGACACTTTTTTGGGAACATTGGCATTTATACAGCGATCAGTGCTATAAAAATGCACTGATTACTGTGTAAATGCCATTGGCAGTGAAGGGGTTAACCTGCAGGGGGCGCGCTAAGGGTTAACTATGTTCCCTGGGCGTGTTCTAACTGTGTGGGGGCTTGCCTAGCTGGGGGAAGGGAAGTGGTCACAGCCTTCATGTACAGGAAGTCTGTGATCACAGCCCTTCCCCCTCACACAGAGCGGAGGTCCGTGTTTACTTACACGGACCTCTGCTCCTTCACTCCGGGGGGGGCATCGCGGGTGGCCGGCGGCAATCGAAGCCGCCGCACCCGCTCCCTGGCCCCCCCGAACACAGTGAGCGCGCGCGCGCTCACAGTGGCTCTGTATCGCGGCCGCCGTTGCATGACGGCGATTCGCGTTACAGAGCCACTCTGTCGCCGTCAATTGCCGATCAGCCGTCGGCAAGCGGTTAAAAAGGGTTGTTTTTTGGTGCAAGCAGTGCCTGAATTTTACTTGACATCAGCTTCTTGCATGTAGATTTCAGATGGGGAGCCAAATAGCTGGACTTCAGTGATCATATGCCAACTGCACGACCGAATGAACAAACACAAGCATGTTTAATCCATCATTTAATGTCCCGGAGCTTGACTTGGTATAAGCAGCGGATGAAACAGTGGAGGAAAGGTTTAAAGAACAAGCTTTATGCATGCCTGCCTTTTATATCCGCCAGAAGTTCAAAGGTAATATTCCTCCAATTTTAGGTCTGTCTGTAACCCCCCCATTAGGGAGGGGTTTTCCCACTTCCTGTCCCCAAGACATGTACAGGGGTGCAAGTGTCACCTGGACAGGAAGGCATGTACAACAGAGTTGTGATTTCTAGAAATTGGGAGATGTACATAGTATACAGCAATAAAAAAAAAGTCAGATTCAAGGCCTTCCACGTGCAAAAAAAAACTTAGCTACATTTACCTTTGGCATCACTGGTCCAATGTCAAAGAGGCCCCTCACCGGCATCTTGGCATATGAAGAGACTTTGAAGCCCCGAGGAAACCGCGAAACACGTACAACATTCTTCTACCCGTTTGACTGTTGCCTCTTCGATTTTATGTGATACATGGTGGTATTGGATTCCCCAGTGTGTGTTTTTATTTTAATGTTTCTAATAAATAGAAGAATCTTTTAGATCATGTACGTTATTTGTTGAATCAGATATACTAAGAGGCTATCCTTGACATTTTTTTTTCCTGCCTCCATATGCTGCTAAAAGCCTATGTGTGAATGGACACAGGCCAACATGCAGGAGAATTTAGAAGCAGGGAAAAAAAAAAAAAAAAAACGACACACAACTGATGGACGCCCCTAGAAGCAGCCTCAGACATCCTGTGTGCATGAGGCCTAAGAGGTATGATGGGCATTACCTCTATGCATGTCTATCCCAAACTCTGATCCCATAGGGATAGACATGCATGTCACACCTCTTATGCGCAAGCGATATGAAAAATTATAACTACAAAGAAAAACAAATTTGTTGGCAAAAAAATAAATCTTTGCTTGGGTATATATTCCACAGAGCAGGCAGGTTTATTTTATTACAGTAGAGACCATGCATGCATCTGCAGCAATCAAGAGCGTGCATGCTCCATTTTATTTTGCTGTTTTTTTTTTTTTAGACCTTTGTTCAGCTTTAAAGGCCAACTCCACCTTTTTCACCAGGTTACACATTTAGCAAATGCCCCCCACCCCTCTTCTACCACCACATTCGTAGCCCATTGATACTGTCTCCAGTTACACTGAAAGTCCATCCCTTTGTCTGCAGGACATGGCATTGCAAGCATGTTTTTATGCACCCTCAGTTAAAAGGAGTTTCAAAATACAATAGTAGTAGATGCATTTCATATTAACAGTAGATAGCGCTAGCTGTTGACATTTCCATCCAGCACATGGCAAGAGAAACAGATATTCATAGAAATATACACAACTGGGTGAGCCGCAATTAAGTGGGCCCCAACTCCTAACCCCCACCCCGGTCTCAAGTCAGGGTACCCAGGTGCAGGCACCAGATTGAGCTCCCCTGTCTAGATCCACCAATGCAGGCAGCCTTTTTTTGTTGTAAATATTTAAAGCCTTGCCAAGGGATGCCACACAATACACACACAAAAAATTGAATATCAAAAAGTTACATCTCAGTAATTCAAGTCAAAAAGTGAAACTCATGTTTTATAGATGCATTTGACAGATATTTCAAGAATTTCTCCCTTGTAATTT
>BLSH010426436.1:101057-105886 GCA_018402905.1 Glandirana rugosa
CCCTTATTAATACTGTTCAGCATCACTTCCCCTCTCAATGCAAGCTTCCCAGCCTGCCTGCAGACTCTCCATGTGGCCAACAAATATCTCAGCAATCATTTAGCAGGGTTCTGATTACTTGATGGGGGGGAAAAAAAAAAAAAAAAAAAAAAAAACCCCACACAAACATAACTAGAGGGAGAAACTAGAAAAAGGTCACCAAGAACTGGGATTCAGCCCGGGTTCACACTGCCATACAGAGCAGCTCAGGGGTCTAATGCATTCCTGTTCACCATTTCAGGTTTTGGGGGGGGGGGGGGGAGGCACCCTACCAAACACATGGTGCTGCTTGTAAGATCAATAGACAAAAAAAAGAAAATACATATTACAGCGCCCACATGATAGTGACTCCTGCCAGGCTGTTTAAAAGCATCTAAACGTATATAGCAAAAAATGCACAAATATGGGGGTTGTTCACACTGAATGGCCATGAAGTGCTTAAGCCCACTTACTGCTCCAAAGTACCATGTTTTAACCGTAGTTTCCTACACTAACCTTACAGTGAATGATCCTAGCTCTTACACCGAGGAAGCAAATGCTTCTCTTTATGGGAGGCCAGAGGACTCATCCCATGCAGGGCCGGATTAACATAGGGGCTATTGGAGCTGCAGCTCCAGGCCCCTACTTCAAGATAGGACCATGCCAGTGAGTTGTTCAGCTCTGTGTGTGTACACCATTGTTATGTAAATTGAGGGCACTATTGTTATGTAAATTGATGACAGGCAGGCGCTATTGTTATGTAAATCACAGGTGCAGCTGAGTTCCAGTGTGTAATTAGCACAGCATAGAGGCCGACTCGTGTTCCTTCCCCACAGCTTTCACAAAATACCCAATACTCCTGCCCTACAGTGACAGTCTCACTTGATGGGCACTCATGCTAGTCTTTTGCTGGTGGAGGGAGATAAGGATCCACACTGATTGGTCAAGGGTACCATCTATCAATTACACTAGCTCCACCCCCTGTATCTCGGCAGTGGGGGGAATGGCAGGCACAAGCAAAGCGGCACCCAGTCTACTTCTCATGCAATCAACAGATTTATCTGTTCAATGAGCAAGAGCATTCTACAGTACATGATGGTGAGCCATAAATGCGTGAAAAAGGTATTTCTACACTGAAATATGTTAAAAAAGTCTAAGAGATAAATTCCCCATCTTTTTACTCCTAGGTGCAGAGCACAGCTGAGCACAACCATCCATGGAGTAATTACAGGGCGCTATAGTAAATACTAAAACGAGAGCCGAGAGAGTTATTTTGGGAGTAAAAGTTGGAGCATTGCAGTCCAATGCTATTTTCAGCCATTCATTCTAATACAATTGTAACTTCCCAAAAGAAATCTTTTCCATGTTGAGAAGAAATGCATCTTTCTCTCAAAGAAATTGTTCTTGCAACAATATTGCAATTTTTATAATCCATTTTGTTTTTAAGAATGGTAGAATGTGTAATCTTGTCATGTTTTGGTAAAATATATATCTGTCACTTTCACTTGTTGATATTTATCTCTCAAAAATATTTCCCCAAACTCACACAGGTGTCTTTACGAACCAAAAAATACTACCATTGCTTATGGAAATTTAAAATGAATCCCATTTGTTTTATTTTTTATTTTTTCCATATGATCTTAACCACTTCAATACCAGGCACTTAAAACCCTTCCCGCCCAGACCAATTTTCAGCTTTCAGTGCTGTTGCTCTTTGAATGAGAATTGCGCGGCCGTGTGACGCTGCACCCAAACAAAATTTTTATCAGTTTGTTCCCACAAATAGAGCTTTCTTTTGGTGGTATTTGATCACCCCTGCAATTTTTATTTTTTGCGCTACAAATAAAAAAAAAAAAAAAAAGACCGAAAATTTTGAAAAACAAAAAAAAAAAAACATTTTCTTTGTTTCTGTCACAAAACTTTGTATAAGTACATTTTCTCCATCACTGATGGGCACTGATGAGGCTACACTGACGGGCACTGATGAGGTGGCACTGAAAGTTGCACTGATGATAGGGCGCATATATGCAGCACTGATAGGCGACATTGACAGGCACTTATAGGTGGCACAGGTGCATATAGCACTGTTAGAGATGGCACTGGCAGGCATCATACGGGTACAGTGCAGGAGAGCAGCCAATCGGCTCTCCACTGCTCAGGTCTGCAAACCTGAGCAGAGGAAAGCCCGATAAATGGCTCTTCCTATTTACACTGTGATCAGCCGTGATTGGTCACGGCTGATCACATGGTAAAAGGCTTCCGATGGAAGACTTACCTCGGTCGGTAATGTGGTGGGTCAGACTGAACCAAGGCACCACCGATTGCCACGGGCACGCGATCGCAGGTTATACTGAAAACGTCATATGACGTCCAGTCAGGATAACGAACACCCCGCCGGGCAGGAAGTTGTGAAAGAGGAAGTAAACCCTGATGGGTTTTACTTCCTCTTTGTTACCCTGCAATTTAAAAGCATAATAAGCTAGTATGCATCGCATACTAGTCTATTATGTGTCACTTACCTGCATTGGAAGCTCGCGATGTCATCGCTCCAGTCCACGTCCATCCACACCCCTCTTCCTTCCGGTGCCATGATCTACGGCTCTGACAGTCCTGAGCCGCACGACGTCATTCCCGCGCATGTGCACAGGAACTGCCAATTGTGGCATGATCGGCACGGAAGCCATTTTTTCAGTGCACATGTGCAGATGACGTCGGCACATGCAAGTACACTGTATATCTCCTAAACCGTGCAGGTTTAGGAGATATGCAGGGAACCTACAGGTAAGCCACATTATAGGCTTACCTGTAGGTTAAAGTGGTTGTCCAGAGTTGACAACCACTTTAATTTGAGCCCAAAAATGTGATATGTGTACCAACATTAGAAATAAAAACGTCATTCCCAAAAATCTGAGGATATTACTATTCTACACTCACACAGCAAGAAACGCCAAATATCACAGAATAAATAAAAAAAATGATAAACTCCTGACTAATGTAATTCCTATATAGTCCAAGAAATTCAGTATCTGTGTATTTATGTGTAGGAAGACGCCTCATGCAGCAGCCCTGTGGCTCACAGGGTAGAAATTCTCCTACCATTGTTCAGGTCCTGAGTTTGAATCCCAAACATGGCACTTCATGTAGAGGATGTTGCTTGTTCTCTCTATGTTGTTAAACATAACTCCTGACTCAGGGCCTTGTCTAAATGTAGTATGTGTAGGAGGGTTCCACCACCATCGCAAATCTTGGCAGATACACTAGCTAGGTAAAAGTATTGGGACGCCTACCTTTACACGCACATGAACTTTAATGGCATCCCAGTCTTAGTCCGTAGGGTTCAATATTGAGTTGCCCCATCCTTTGCAGCTATAACAGCTTCAGCTCTTCTGGGAAGGCTGTCCACAAGGTTTATGAGTGTGTCTGTGGGAATGTTTGACCATTCTACCAGAAGGACATTTGTGAGGTCAAGCAATGATGTGGACGAGAAGGTCTGGCTCACAGACTCCGCTCTAATTCAGCCAAAAGGTGTTCTATTGGGTTGAGATCAGGACTCTGTGCAGACCAGTTAAGTTCCTCCACCCCAAACTCGTTCATCCATGTCTTTATGGACCTTATTTTATGCACTGGTGCTCAGTCATGTTGGAACAGGAAGGGGCCATCCCCAAACTATTCCCACAATGTTGGGAGCATGAAAGGCCCAACAAAATCCACAGCACCAGGCCCATGATGCTCTTAATCTGGCCCTGATCCCATGGTTCAGGTGGACACTGATTGAGGGTAATTGAGGATGGGGTTCAAAAGCCCAAAAGGTCTGGTCAGGACCTCAACATACCAAAACATACATATTGGGGGGGGGGGGGGGACAAACACCCTACCAAACGCATGGTGCTGCTTGTAAGACCAATTGATCATTCACTCTAAGGTTAGTGTAGGAACCCACTGTTAAAATGGGATACTTTGCAGCAGTCAGTGGGCTTACGCACCTTGTGGCCATTCAGTGTGACCAAACCCCCGTTTTTTAAAATTTTTCGCTATATACATTTAGATGCTTTTCAACAGCCTGGCAGGAGTGAGTATCATGTGTGCGCTGTAATATGTAATTTTTTGGACTGCAGCTTCTTGTCACATGATTCTAAGTTCTCAACTCCTCTCCTATCCCACCGTTTGTAGATCAGGCTGTACTGGCACATATACTCTTGTATCTGAAGCACTGGGCACATAGGCTTGCTTTTTCACAAACTGTTTCAGGGCTGGTAACCATACCATCAGATACTATAGGGATTTAGAATGATGGACATCCAGTTAGAAGATCAATGCTCAGACCCTAAGCAGGTCCTGTTTCACTGGTGTAGTAATTCAAAGTCTCTCAATATTCCTCCCCAAAATATCTGAAGTCTGGACAGGTCACTCACCAGTGCAATTCTTAGGCCCGTGCTGCAATCAGCTGGTGGGTCTCTGGTCTTCCAACATCCTCCAGCCTCTCCCTCTCAGCCTCTTCTTCTTGCAGCTGAAATACAATGCAGTAGAATAGGTTAGAATGAGTTAGGCCAGGCCATGGCAACTTGGTACTTCATAATTCTAAATATTAGCTTTAGAAGTCTCTGTCCAAGATTTTGTACCCTTTGTTCCTAAACCAAAAAAAAATGGTTGGATTTGGGAGGATAAAATATTATTTGGGTTATGCAGTCAAATGCTCAAAGTAAGCCGTTGTGGTACAGTAGACCCATGCTGTTCTAGAGTAATCACTTGATGGTGGCTGGAGAGGTTTATCTTGCAGCCATAAACTGCAGGCAACACCGTCTACACAGTGA
>BLSH010426436.1:108164-119294 GCA_018402905.1 Glandirana rugosa
CGGTCTACTTTTACCTCCCTTCACTAAGTTTTTTTTTTTTTTTTTGGTTGAGGGAGAAGGAGGGAGTGCCTTGCCATTCTGGGCTATGGGACTGTGTGTATGTTGATGCACACCATGTAGGGAGAAGCAACTCTAGTCCCTGCATGCAAGGGTGACTCCATAGGACATTGCAAGAGAAAGTAGCCACCATGAAACAGGAAACTGGGGCAGTGGAATAACACAGGCAAGGAATAAAAAAAAAAAAATAAAAAAATAAAAAAATGGAGCTGCATACTCAGTGATTAAAGCAGTAATAAACTCAAATCTAAATGGAATACAGTGAAGCTGATGTGGTAGCTACATTTTTTTTTTTTTTTTTTGAATCACTTCCCTCCATTTTCATCTGGCCCAGTACCATGTATTGTGCCCCTTCACAACCCAGCCAAGGTATATAAAGCTTAAGCTTCTAGGTCCTCCACTGTCTCCCGAGTCCTATAGGAATCTCATCTTCACACATCCACAGCATATACTGGAAGCAGGACTTTACTGGGCAGTCTAAACAGTCATTTTAGACCCTTGGCTGGGTTGTGAAGCCACTGGCGTTGCTGACCTCCTATAATCAAGAGGTCCACCCTTTCAGGTAAGGGGACACCTTTTTTTCAAACGGTGGTGGAATCACTGGTGCAGTCTTGAATATACGGATTGTTGAATATCACTGTGGTGACCCAGAACCGTGTGGAGATTCATTTTTATGAACCATTTCACCTCATGTTATATGGACTTCCATTCCTCATACCCTCATGGTGATCTATGAGGGACAGCTCAGCCTTATTTTATATTAGACGGTTTTAAATCTATACATTTAAATCGAATCTATTAAAATATATGAAACAAAACAACCTGTCATATATAACAAATAATGCCAGAAACTCACATAGATCCGCGTAGTGTCAAAGGGACACTCATTGCTCATGATGACAGAGCGGGTGTCTGCAGGAAGGACCGTGGCATTACATCCAGATATGAGGTTTTTGCCTCCATTGGCAATTGTAAGCGAGATGGATAGGACAAGACCCACAAAACAGGCTGCCGATAGCAGAGCATTCAGCAAGGAGAGGGCCAGGAGGGCCCAGTGCTGCATGGACACAAACCACATGTTAATGATATAGAACTAAAAAGGGTCCCAATGTAGGCAGAAGAGATGAAAGGAGACGAGTGGTAAACAAAGACCATAGGCATGTGCAAGGGTGTGCTAATCAGTACGTGCTGTGCCGATGCCCGCTACAGCATGGGCTTCCCCTTGTGTTGGCCCCCCAGCACTGCAGTGCTGCTAGCTTCCCTCCTCTCCAGCTGCTGTGGGGAATGTTTCAGGATGGAGAAGGAACAGGGGCTACTAAATGTCATTTACTGGTGCTTTCCTTTTCTAAATGAACACAATGAACACACTCACTTACTGTTCATTCATAACTGAAGTATAGTAAACTACTTACTTTGCTTCAGTTTGTGAATGAACAGGAAGCCACTCAGCACAGAGCACTTCCCATTCATTTACCGTCATATGCAACTGAGGCTGCAGAGAAGGCCATGTGTGTTTGAGCTTAGGGGTGCACACGCTAATGGCCAAGACACGAGGAAAGATTGAGGAAGAGGTAGAATAGGCAACCATAGATAAAAAGGTGACTAAACACAAACACAGAAAACAGCCTATTATCAAGGAGCAGAGAGGCAGGAAGATCTGATACAGATAGGCAGACATATCAAAGAAAGATCTGTCACATTGCTTGGTAATATATAGTGAGGTATATGGTCATTCTAGAAGATGGATTATAAGCACAGGAGCAAAGTCTAGAGAAAGTGAAAGGTTGCACGCAGCTACTAAGTTCTTTTACCAAGGCAAAACACAGCCTGCCTGTGCGCTATAGACAACTGCTCCACTGGTCTCATTACAGTTATTACTACAGGTAATTATCTACAGGCGGTCCCCTAGTTACAAATATCCGACTAACAAACGACTCCTACTTACAAAACGGAGGAAGACAACAGGAAGTGAGAGGAAATCTCTCCCTAGGAAGGGAAATTCACTCCTGTAAGTTTATTATGGGAAAAAGGGGTCTCCACTGAAGCTTTATCACCAATCCTTGTTTCCCCAACAACCCAAAATTTTCAAAATCCATCTATCGTTGGGACAGGAAGTGAGGTGAAATCTTCTGAATAGAAACATACAGCAAAACAAATATTACAGGGGTCTTAACCCTTCCCTATGCCATCCAAAAAGCTTAAAATAGTTTTTTTGGTTGAAGCTACACTTAAATTTTTTTTTTTTTTTTTTTTTTACCTGTTCCGACTTACAAATTCAACCAAACTTACAGACCCTATCTTGTTTGTAACCTGGGGACTGCCTGTAGTACCAGCAAGTTACCATATATCATACATTTACATTAATCCTCAAGGAGCTTACATTCTAAGATCCCTAGCTAACACAAATAATCGGACCAATTTAGACAGCAGCCAAACAACCTGACAGCTTGTCTTTGGCATGTGGGAGAAAACTCATACAAGCACAACATGCAAACTCCATGCAGGTTGTGTCCTTGTTGGGATTCAAACTAAGGACCCTAGTGCTGCTAGGCAGAACTCTGATCAGATAGACAAAGAAATCATGAGAGAGAAGAAATGGCACACTTACAAGTTTGGCATTTGCTAGGTTCCTAGAGGCTAGGATAGCACAGATCCCTGTAGTGATGCTCTGCAGGACACAGAAAAGTTATTATATGTCAACATTTTATTCAAAGTAAAGGCTAAATGACTTCTCATCCAGCTTTGATGTACAGAGATCACTTACAAACCGTGAATAAAACAAATTTAGTATTGACAACAAAAGTCTGGTAAAGATGCACAGATTGACTATAGGGGCAAGTTTGTTCAATATGGGAGTTTGTAAGACAGATAGAAAAGGCTCCAAAGTAGCAAGTAAACTTTTTTTTTTGTTTAAGTGGAATCCATACTGAGAAAAAGCAATTGGGGCCTTCCTGGCAGGTGCAAATATGGCGAATGACTTCTAATGTTCACCACTACATGAATTATGAAAGAAAGAAAGACCTTACATCCACATATCAATATGACTATCTCTTTATGCACAATAGGATTAGTTCAGTGATCCAAGCGGTCATCCAAAATATCTGCTGGTAGAAAACGGTTGGTTGTCAGCAATGCTCCATGTTAAGGCCATGCTGGAACCCAAACAATTTCTATCTGCCTTGTTTTGATGTATTGGGCCGAAAGACAAAGTCATACTGAAACCTGGACGGCATTTCGTTCTTTCATAACGGCACCCTGTAGTAACATCTGACACAACCGCCGCTATAGATGTCATCATAGGGTGAGACTTTATTGTTCATTTTATACAGCTTATGAAAAGTGCTTTCATACACATACACACACACTTTGCTAGGTGGAGAACTACAAAAGTGAGAACCATTTTAGTGATCATATCATGGTGGATGGATGACAACATGTGCAGAGACAGGAGTAATGAGGTTTAGAAAGGCTTTTATAGTCAAAACAGCTGAGGAACCCCTGAAATGATTTTCAGGTTCCTGTAGAACCCTACTAAATCTACAACTTAAGGTACATTACAGTATTTGACATCTAGCCGAGAGTTTTGTAACCAACCTCCTACAAAATGATTTTCAATACAATTATTGAAATAAATTGTGGTGTCCTTTCATTACTAGAGAGTTGAAAACTGGCCCCTGTCATTGATGGTGGGAGATCAATGCACCATTACTCAAGGAACCCCTAGCAACCACTGGAGGCATTAACCTGTTTCTCAGCTAGAGTTCTGTGCAACCATTGGGGGGGGGACAAGGGCAATGGTTGCACAGAACTCTAGCTGAGAAACACTGGTCTACACAGATCACGCAATGTGCCATGCTTATACCACCTACTTGGTTGAATGCAATGTTTGTGAGAACTTTATTACTCATAAATTTATTGTGAGCAACTCTCCAACCTATACAAACACATAGTGCTGTGTGGAAAGCAACATGTGAACAGGTTTGATTCTCCTTGACTTCCCAGTCACATGTGTCTGTACAAATACTGCATGCTTCCAACATATGTAGGTTTTCATGTGAAACTCTGCAAGAGGGGGATGTGTGTATTAGAGGAATGCGAACCATTTCCAACGTTTGGAGTATCCAGGGAGCGTACGTGATGGGTCAATATTGACAAAGTAGTTTTAGTACCTCACAGAAGCCATTGACATTTAGGCCTCATACACACGGGCGTATCTAAAAAAATAAACAAAACGTCGAGTCCGACGTCAAGGAAAAAAAGTCGACGTTTTTCGGCGTTATGCATTGGCGTTTTTGAGCGTTAGTGAGCGTCGGCGTCAATAGTAGTTTTTTAAAAAAAATCATCCCTCTGCTATTTTTCAACCTAAAAACGTTGGCGTCAAAAAACGCCGGAAAACGCCGGTACAATATTAGGTGGCGTTTGTTGGCATATTGTGGCGTCGGCGTCAAAAAACGGCAAAACGTTACAGCCTCAGAGTGCGATGGCCATGGGTTCTACTTTCTGCTCACCAACGCCGACGCCACCTACAGCTCAAAAACGCCGACGTTTTTATGGGGCCATTGACTAACATGGAGAGCTGCAAAAAACACCAGAAAACGCCGGCGTCAAAAAACGTCCGTGTGTATGAGGCCTTAAACACAAAGCATTGAAGAACTTCCAAGTTACAAACACTTGTTTTGTTTATGACAAGCAACCATTAGTCTTGAACTAGACGCCAGATGTTAGAGTCAACTTTATTTGAGCTCAGACAGTCCATCCGGAAGTTACATTCTTTGAAACACAGAACAAAATTGAAAGTACCTTTATCTAATCTATAAGGATATATACTTGTGGGCTGGACTTTGCATTAAGGATAAAAGGGTTTTGTGAAATAGTAACTCTTCATATACATGATGAAGGACTGGTTTATGTACAGAAAGAGTGGTTACTATATTCCTTCAGAGGAATTTATATAAATATATGCATGTGGATTTTGAATATTTGTATGTACCGTAATGGTGACGGTGTAGGCCCTTTTAGTATATTCAATTCTTAAGGGTCCATTCACACCATATGTGCTGTTCAGTTCAGCTGGGAGTTCAGTTCACACCACACCAATGGAGCTGGTGCATTGAAAAAGTGCTTTAAAAAAAATGGCAGTAAGATCATAAGGAATATACCACCATAATGCAACACTGCACAAATGTGAATCTTAAATATTGACTCTCATCCCCACTCACCAACAGTCCTGACACGACAGAGATGATGTTGGCGGCACAATATTCCGGGCTCACCCTTTTCTCTGGATTGGCCACATGCCTTAAGACTGTTCCATGAACAATGGCTCCCAAGATAAAATTGATATGGCCCACAAAGATCAGGGCAATACCAGATCTCATCAACTGCCGGGGACCCTTCTCCAGGCCTAAAAATAAAGTAAACAAGGGATTAGGTTTTCATTGTAGTAAAAAGGGACTAACACAGCCATTGTAAACCAGTAAATATAACCCATATATATGCTTCCAAGATGCAAGTACAAACATTATTCCATTTAGCAAGTTTGTGCCAGATCTTGCTTGCTGCTCTCCTTGAGCTTTTTCGGGCCATCCTCTTGACATCTATTGAAAATGGCTAAAAGTTTGAGGATTTCAGTCAAGACCACTTGTATTAAGGTTAGATGGTGACATTTTATTGACATGTGTACAGATGGTCCCAAAGGAGAATCCCTAGTATAGGTTCTGTAACAATATTTGTACAGCAAAGCAAACAATTGGTCGACAGTATTTAGACATTGGAAGGCTTTGACGGCATAATTATTCTGAACAGGTTGCTAGATATGGGATGCCTTACTATACATAAAACAAGCCAGGAACTGATACCCTCAGACATATGCTACCTGATGGTTATAAATCATTCACACATTCCTGTTGAAAGTCACCCCAAGAGGTCCAAAGCTGACCATACACTAGTAGAATTGGGTTTGAAATTTGTAGTTTTAAAGCAGGGGAGTTGCTAGGTGGGAAAAAGACCAGGGACTTCTGCCGAAGGTAAATTTGATAACCCTTCCCATATTTTAAAGCAAGTTCAGCCCAAGCCTGGCATATGGTGGGTGGGTGTTAGGCTCACTTGCTGGTTGCTGTGGTCCACTGGAGCTGGGATTTCCTATGTCACTGAGCAGCCAGAACACCGGCCTCGTATAGCCCAGAGTTCCCGGCCAACCCCAGGCCTTGGGACTAATAATTTTAAAAAGGACCAATATCACACCTGGGGGTTTTTGGGGGCCCACTTGGGGTATAGACCCGATCAGCCCCCCCCTCCCAATGTCACTGGTTTTAAGAATGTTCCATTTTTTTAATCATTAGTTGTGTCAAATCGGTGCTCTCTTTTGATCACAGCGACAAGAAAATTTGAAATAGCAGGATGGAAATATTTTCTTGAGCAAACTGCTAATAGTGTGGTTTTCAGTCAGTAAAGTCTATTCGTTCCACGATTGATTGTTAAATCCAACTAAATTTTGAAGTGCTTACAAACGACATTTGTCAAGACATCAAGTATTCTGTGTACTTTCATACGAACATTAGTTCAAAAATCTACCAGTGAATGGCCAGCTTAGGCAGGGGAGGGCAAGTCCAGTCAAGTGGTCCATTGAACCCCCAGAATCAGCTCACCATCCATGCCCACCACAGTTTTAAAACGGATATAGATGTTATGAAGCAAGAAAACTATGATACAATGTGGCAACATAATGTAATGTTAATAGCAACAAAGGAGGTTTAACAAAAATAATGCAGCAATGCAGCTCATCAGTGCCCACCAATGCAGCCTAATCAGTGCCTATCAGCTTAGCTGCATCAGTGCCCATCAATGCAGCCTCGCCAGTGCCCATCAGCACATCCGGCCCTGAACGCCCCCCCCCTTTGCCTGCAGTTAGTTGGTGTCTGCGCCCCTGGTTCCTTCCTCCACAAGAAAAAAGTGTGAGCGGGCAGTGGCCATCAGCCATTTTGAATGTAAGGTAGGGTGGCCTGGGGGGCAATTGCCACCCTGCCCCCTGGCCCAGCCCTCCCCTGAGCTTAGGAGAGCTCATGAACTTTGGTAACTTCACATGTACTTTAGATTCCTTTATTTGATAGGAGGTCCAGTTATAGGTGGAGATTGGTGGTCTAAGTCACCTGCTAATTTTTGAGAAACGCCCACCTTGGTATACTTTGTGTCAAGGTTGAGAAGCGAGGGACACAGATATAATTTTCCACACAGATGATAGAAGTTAAAAACGTCAAGTAGAAGGTGCAGGTACAAGGGAAAGCAGAAAGATAAGGAAAGAAGGGGAAAAAAAAAAAAACCCACACAAAACATATGGTAATTGCAGATGCGGACATCACAGGGGCGTGTTAATGAGAGTCAGCTCAGAAAGGAAGGAGCTGCATGGCATTTAGCCCTCATTCACATTGGAGCAACTTGTCATGTGATTTGACAGGTCAAATTGCATGACAAGTTGTACCCTACTGCCGGCAATCACACTGGTCAAATTGGTGCGCCGCTGTTCCTGCGCTACTTTTGGTGATTTCGGGTGCAACTTGCATAGTCATCTGTGCATGAAAGCGCACGGATGTCCTCTAAAGTCACACCATGCGACATTGAAATTGTACCCTTTCAGATGAAGTCGCACAATCTCAAAGCCGCAGTCAATGTGAACGGGGGTTTGGCATCATATGGGACAGAAAAAAACGTTACATGACAGCAGATTACAGAGTGTTGGAATACTGAGTCTTCAATTTTAGAGCAAGGCTTCCAACCACTACAAAAGGCATTGGGCCTGTCCTTACTAGATGCCTTGGGCTGTGCTGGGCAGCCTTGCTGATGCAGTACCATTGCATCACACTGGGCCAATAGAGTACAGAGCATCAACACAGTTGCCTTCACATCACACACCAGCAGGGTGTGCAGTAGTGTGCGCTGCTGGTGTAAACAGGCCCTTGTGACTGATGCAACTAGAATTGTGCATCTGTAACAGGCAATCAGATTCTCCCCCATGTTTCCAATGTGGTACCCTGTGTAAAAAACAAACAGCTGGGAATGTTCATGTAGGAGGATCACTGTCTTCTTCCTTCCTCAGGGAGACTAGAAATGACATAAAAGTCATGCATTTACATGATTGAAGAATCAGGGCTGACTGAGCAAGGTTTCACAGCACACAATACATATTGGGTGTGGAAGCCATGATCTCTCCTCTGCAATACAGCACTAGGTTTTATTTGAGTAGCAGGTAGAAAATAGAAAACCTGTCACCAATAAAACCAGGTAAGGTGTACTGAGCAGCAGAGAACACACAAAAGGCAAGATTAGTCATGGACACCCATAAAATGATCTATACAGAGCTACATTTTATCTGTCTGGTATAAATCCTGTAGGAATGAGACTATTTGTCCATTTTTTCCCATTCTGAGGCACCAACAAATTGCTGCCAGCCCAAGAACAGTGCAAATATTCCAAGATTGCATACATGCCAATGCTATCCAATGGGGGGAGGGGGTTGGTAATTTGTCACTTTATTTTTTGCATATGATGGGGAAAATCTTATTTTTAAATTTGTTTTCTGGGTTCCCATTTGGGAGATATGTCACCTGGTCCAGGTTCTAAGCTCCACCCTCTGCACTTCCTAGAGAGGGAGGTTGCACATGACAGAATACCTGAGAAGCAGGCTGCAGACATGCAAGGAGTGGCTGTACATGTATATTTGGGCAAACTGATTTTAAACACAATGAGTTCAGAATAGGATAAGCAGTTTACTGGTCAATCCAAACCATGGCAGACTCAAGAAAAACCTCCAATACCCGGAAAGGAGTCAATACAGGGAGATCAATGGCAGCTAAACAGCGAGGGTGGGCAGAGATCACTTATGTCTGTATATTATCTCTATTGAACAAGGCCAACAATGTGTGCATAACTTCCAGGGACAATCTCATGTTTTAGCTCTCTTAGGAGGGCCAGACTGACCAGTGGGAGCGAAAATAATTGCATGGCTCTTGTGTTTAGTAAAAGAAATAGGGCCCCCCGATCCTTGGCAGTCAGTGGGGAGAAATATAGCGCCCCCATCCTTGGCAGTCAGGGGGGCGGAATAACGCCCCCATCCTTGGCAGTCAGGGGGGCGGAATAACGCCCCCATCCTTGGCAGTCAGGGGGGCGGAATAACGCCCCCATCCTTGGCAGTCAGGGGGAGGAATAGTGCCTCAAGGGCCAGATAAAGGCAAGCAAAGGGACACAGTTTGGAGACCACTGCACTATATTATTACATTTAAGACCAAGTTTGAAGCAGAATTAAACCTGATCAGAAAGAAAAAAAAAAAAAAAAAAAACAGCCCCGGGGAGCTTTATGCCGTAATGTACTAGTATGCACATTGTGACAGACTTACCTGTCAAAACTGTCTCCTCCAGTGCTGTGAGGTCAGCACTGTAGTCTGTTACAGGCACTTCCATCGTCTCCTTGTCTACGTTCCAGGTCCGGACTCTTTGGCTGCTTAAATGGCAGGCAGTGATGACGTCACAAGCACACAGGAGTCACATCACAGCACAAAGTAGTGCTGTAAATGCAGTGGCAGCTGGTGGGTTTTTCTTTAGGGAGGGCGGCAAACAAGCACTCCCCCTTTCGGGCGGCGGCACGGCACTGTCAGCACCCCCCCCTCCCCTCCGGGCGGCCGGGAGCGTGTCACTGAGAGCAGCACCCCCCCCCCCTGGTGGCCCGGCAGTGACACCCTCCCCTCCTGGGGCCAGCGGCGAGGCAGTGACAACGCGCCCACTCCCCCCGGGCAGCCAGACACCTACCCGATGTAGGGCTGGTGGGCTGTAGTGTCCTCTCCTCCTCTCCCGGGGTGCAGGCAGCGGCTCCGGTGTCCTCTCCTCCCGTGGCTTCCTCTGCCATGTGTCTCCTCTCTGTTGCTCCTAAGTGCTAAGCATCCAATAGGATTGCCTGATGCTTTGGCCAATCAGGAAACAGGTCTCACGACCTGTCTCCTGATTGGCGGGGAGGAACTTTAGTGTGAAAAAAGCAAAACATTTAATTTCATTTGCCATCACACAACTGGGTGGGATCAGGGTGCAGTGCTCTGCACCCCGAGCCCACCCTTTTTTTTTGAAGCCTATTCGAGCCTCTGGCTCTAAGTGCTTCAAACCCCGCCCAACACACACAGTGGAATCCATAGTCTGGTGCCCTGATATGCAGATCAGGGTGCCGGACGCATGGATGGGAGGGGGGGGGGTGGTGCCCATGCACCCTCTATGGACGGGTCGCCACTGTGTAAATGTATGCCGAGTAGCATATGCAAGGCTCAGTATACATTAATGCTGATAGGCAGGGTGAAGCAGTTATGAAAGAAGAGACCGACAAGGTCTCTGTCAAAAATAGTACCAGTCAGAGTTTTTTCCTTCTTTTAGCGTGTAACATAAATGTAAGGATAGTTTGTCTTAGCGAGATGTGATGTGATCTGTAGGAGTTGTATAATCATAGATTTAGTTTAATTCTGTGTTATTACAAATATAGTATCCAATGTCAGTCATGCACACGTTCTTTCATTAACATTTAAGTAGGACAAAGTGAGCTCTAAGGATCCAGTTGACACCTAGACGCTAATAAGAGTTCCCAATCAGAGTAATTCCAGCTTGTCACCTTCTTGGAGCTTCAAACAGGAGTTGTTAGGTCCCAGAGAGTCTACAGGCTTTGATTAGTTATCAACAGATCAAAAGAATAAATGTCATCTCTCATAAAAACTGAAATATTAGCAGCAGAGAGATGAAAATAATTCCTTTGGATCATACACATGATGGGCTACTAGTACATATCACTCTGTATTTGTAGCTTGTTTCAGTTCCCAGAAAAACACACAAAACCATTAGATGGCGCTGGGCTGCAGCAGGTAGATCTTGTTTGGCTTTGTCGCAAGCGGTCAGCGCCGTTCTGATCCGGTTCGACGTTGGTCATTTCGGAACATGAAACATCCTGTGGGCCGGGATGGGAACACCCCCCAGGGTTTATTGGCCAGGGGCCAACATCCAGCCCACGTCCGTATTTCAATAAACTGGGGGGGGGGGGGGGGGGGGGGG